>CAHIKZ030004683.1:720000-745000 GCA_903632075.3 Acanthosepion pharaonis
ATCGTACATGCGTATTAATTTATAAAATAAACAAGGAAAACGGAATTTATCCAAAAAAGTCTGGGCAGGCAAGGAGAGGTATTTGTAAGTGTTCGACTGGCGGGAAAAAGAAGAAAAGTCTTGTATTTGTTATTTTTTTCATTCGGAAATTTTTTGTTGTGTGTTGGAATCTTTACTTTTTATTTAAATTGTCCCCATTTCCTGCCGATCGATCCAATGACAAACCAGTTTTTTTTCCTGTTCATTAAGTTTATTCTTTCTTTCTTTCTTTCTTTCTTTCTTTCTTTCTTTCTTTCCTGCTTACTGGAGAATACCTAATGCAGAACTTGTGTCCTCAGACACACACACACACATGCACACAGACATACATAAACATAGATATATATGTAAATATTAAAGGATTCTTTTTACAAAGGACGCGCAATTTCATTCTTTTCTTTAGCGAGAAAAAAAGTACTATTTATTTAAAGATTTATTAAAGATTTATTATTTTCCGATTTATTTAAAGGTTTATTTTTTAGGCCTACACACACACAAACACGTACATTCATTTCTTTCGTTTTTGATCTGATGAAGCCTAATAAGGACGAAACGTGTAATCTATTTTCATTAAACGTTTTTCCTTTTGTCCTTTTCTTCAAACTTTGTTTGGATTCTGTATCCTATTTTACACACACACACACACACACACACACACACACACACACACACACACACACACACACACACACACACAGAAGCGTGTACACACAAACACACAAACGTATACACACAACCACATACACACAAGCACACAGACACACACACACACATATATATACACATATTTATATCAAGAAATATAGTCTTAAGGTGCCCTATATTTATGGGATAAAGTGCTCAATATCAGAGATATATCCGATTGCGTCTAGCATGAAACAGCCTGTTGCCTCTAAGTGTTGAATTCAATGTTCACTTATATATATATATATATATATATATATATATATATATATATATATATATATATATATATAATGAGACAAAGTAGAAAAGTGTTTAGGCTTCATGTGTGTCAGGATGTCATTAAAGAGCTTTTCCATTTTGTCTAATTTCTCCAATTTTGTTCAGATTCCTGCACACACACACACACACACACACACACACGGACATACAAACACACACACACAATATATATATATATATATATATATATATATATATATATATATATATGCATATGTGCGTTTGGGTATGTGCATATATATACATGTTTGAAGTTCATATCTTTTAATAATTCAACTATCTTATTCTCTCTCTCTCTCTCTCTCTCTATATATATATATATATATGTATTCTGTTCCTGTTCATCTATCTATCTATCTATCTATCTATCTATCTATCTATCAGAGCCTATTCATATCATATCTGGAACAATCTCATCCATTGAACTGAAATAAACGCACCATTTGAGAGCACTTAATTCAGCTTTATCTTTCTCTCTTTATCTACCTAGATCAGTCTATTTACACCTCTTTTTCTCTCTTTGTCCTTTTTTTTCTCTTTATCGCTCTCTCTCTCTGTTTGTCTCAGTCTATTCATATCTATCTATCTATCTATCTATCTATCTATCTATCTATCTATCTATCTTTTTTTCTGTTCCTGTTTTTCTATCTATCTATCTATCTATCTATCTATCTATCTATCTATCTATCTATCTATCTATCTATCTATCTATCCGTCAATTTTCACCATGTTCATAGTTTTAGAATGCTTCTATCAACCCCAGGGCATTTCTTTCTCTCTCCCGGGCCATTTATTTCTTTGTGTCAAGCTTCTTTTGTATTTTTAGAATTTGTCGCGCAGAGATATATACAAAACACCCACAGAAAATACACATGCAAAAACGTACACAAAAGCATACACGATAGCACACTCACACAATACCATACACAAAAACATACATAGAGACACTAAAACACACAGAAGAGGATGCAAAGACCCCATACACGAAGCAGATACAAAATCAAACAAACAGACACATATACAAATATATATATATTGGAACAACGCACCACAAAACATGTGAAAAAACACAGACACACTATAACATGGGCACACATATGCATACCATCACTGATATTTTCTATTACTCATTATTCTGTTACGCATTTTAGCATTGTCTTTTTCAATTTGACTAATAAATACAGACCTATTACTCATACAAGTGTGTACACATGCTGATCAATCCAGTTGCATTCATTTTCTATTTTGTGTCGTTTCTTTTTTTTATTCTTGTTGAATGCTTTTGTCATTTACATATGTCCAAACATAGAGTTGCATGGCACAGGGAGACTTGTCATTGTGAACAATGAAAAAAGAATAAACAGAGATTGTACATATCATGTATGACTGCAAAAGATATCTGAAACCCTTTGTGTCATCTTAAAACATAGCTACATCACAATTACAAATGGCAAAATAACTATATATATATATATATATATATATATATATATATATATATATATATATATATATATATATATATATGTGTGTGTGTGTGTGTGTGAATGTATGTGCGTGTTATTATGATGTCATTATTAGTTTGACTCCATGATAGCTACATGGCCTATTGTTTTTTTTCGCCTTCTCACGCTCTCACGCTCTCTATCCCTTCTCTCTCTATCTACCTTGGCCAATTCATATTTCTCTATCTACCTACCTCAGTCAATACGTATCTATCTATCTATCTATCTATCTATCTATCTATCTATCTATCTATGTTTATTTATATCTATCTTGGTTTATTAATATCTGTCTATCTATCTTGGCTCATTAATATCTATCTGTCTATGTCTATTCATATCTATCTATCTATCTATCTATCTATCTATCTAGGTTCATTAATATCTATCTATCTATGTTTATTTATATCTATCTATCTTGGTTTATTAATATCTGTCAATCTATCTTGGCTCATTAATATCTATCTCTCTATCTGTCTATGTCTATTCATATCTATCTATCTATCTATCTATCTATCTATCTATCTATCTATCTATCTATCTTATTGTCTTTCGTCCATACTTTTCTGCTATCATTCCATGCTAGAATTTACAATTCTATTACAGTTTTTCTATTCTTTGCGAAAATAAACAAAAACGAAATTAAAAAAAAAAATAAATAAAAATACGCCAAAAATATTTGTAAAATCGTCGCCAAAGGATACAACAATATTCCTGAAAATGCTTTTCTAATTTCTTTGCCATTTTCTCTTCTAATATCCCTCCCTTTGTTTTTTCTTCCTTTTGCTTCTCTATTTTATTCCATTATTTTCCCCATGTACCTTCATCTAATTTCTTTCTTTTACTCCTATATTTATGGTCATCCATTCGTATACCTGCCTCTTTTTCGACATTTATTTTCTCTACATTCTTTTCCGCCCCTTCTGCTGACCTATGTCTCATCCTCTTCACTTTTGCTTCTATGCCGCCATCTTACTTCAAGGCATCGATTTTTAGCTGTGTTGGTAACAGGGATGTTTTTAGGAAGAATGGAAGCAAAAAGAACATAGACTTAAAATTAGAAAAAACACAGAATTTCTGGGATACATAATGTGGAAGGAGCCCTTGGAGTATTTGACATTCACAGGACATACTGGAGGTAATTCGGGCAGAGGGAAGTAAAGAACAATCTATCTAAGGAGCTTGGGTAAAACGAATTGGGATAGAAAGTAAAAACACTTCTTCTATGTGCTGCTTTCCCTCAAGATATAGTCGGTTATGGCTCTCCACAACTTCCTCGTGTGGCTCCTAGGAGTTTTTTTCAATTTGTTATGCACCCCTCCCTCGTTCTGCCATCAATTCACACAAGCTCGTCCAGTCAGTGGCTCGATGCCGTCTATTCTCTTTCTTGACCTCAGTATTCTCCGCTTGCCTTCCTCATTATGGACCCAAGGAATTGCAACTGTCTTTTCCAGATTCTGAGTATACGTGTTCTTTCTGTTGACATTTTCCTTGTTGCTTATTCGCTCTGTTCATGAAAATTTCAATATCCTTTTGTTGAATTCCATTCCTGCTGTTTCATTTTTTTATCCTCATCCGTGGGGAGATTGTCCAACATTCACAGCCATATGAGAGGATGGATATTATACTGCAATCCAACACTCTTTCCTTTATTTCTAGAGAACTTTGCACCTTGCCTATCTTCTGGAATGCCGCTTTCGCTAATCCAATGCGTGGTCGGATCACGGTGTCTAACTTTTCCATCGTCTGTTAAAACGCTTCCCAGATATTCGAATTTCTGCACCTGCTTGAGGTTTACATCTTCAATTCGCAACTCACATCTTGGGATTTTTCTCTTGCTGATGACCATACTCTGAATCATGCTCTCCAACGACCTGAATGGATACGGCACATAAAAAAGAAAAACAAAAAACACATTTAAATTCTGTGTCTGCATAATTCATTAACACGCCTGAGAGTTTCCAATGACAATTTTACTGCATCCATATTTAATTTTTTCTTTAAGTTCTGCAATATTTATTGGGCGCGTCTGATAAACAACTGATTTCAAATAGTCCTACAGAAAAATCCAAGGGTTTTGAGGTCTAGTGACCTTTACGGCATATCCATAAACCCCGATGGTGCACAAATTTTGCCTCACCTATATATATATATATATATATATATATATATATATATATATATATATATATATATATTGTTACGGGACCTTACCCATAATAACATAATGGACTATGCCACACGTAATAAATAGTGCGCCTTAACAGAAACAGATTCGTGTTCAGACAATCACTACTAAACCTGATTGTTCGTACTAACACTTTTTACCTCTCTGTATATATTCCTGTTTGTAATATATCTGTATTATTCCATATACGTGTTCGAGTTCTTCTTTATTGGTTCTACCTTGGACTATCACTGTGGTACAAGGAACCGGACCCATATATATATATATATATATATATATATATATATATATATATATATATATATATATATATATATAGAGAGAGAGAGAGAGATAGATAGATAGATAGATAGATAGATAGATAGATAGTAAGGTAAAATCCCCTTGATATATAATCTACGCGGATCGTAGTTATATGAAAATATTAGAAATGATCCACAAAATGAGCTCGATGTATTTTATTTCATTTATACAGAGCAATATAATTAATAATCAAGCAAATCCTTTTACCTCATATGGGGAATAGGCTATTTCGGCAGACAACAAAAGTGGTTATCTGTCATTTCAAACCCAGTGTGGAATGAAATGAAGTTCATGTCTGTAAGGTTAGAGGAAGCGGGTCAAGGAAGGCGGTAGGTATCATCTTAAAGGAAAGAAGTTTTATTAAAAAAAAACAAACAAAAAAAAACAATATTAACTTTATGACGACAAACTGGGGGTATTAGAAGAAAAGACAAATTTTCAACTTGAATTAAAAATTAAAGTACAAATTAAAAACGAACACCCAAAATAATATATATATATATATATATATATATAAAGATTCGTAAGGGATTAATGAAAAGACAGAAACTTTATAAATTATACTTATTGTACTTATTCTTTTTTCGATAGATAAAGATATACGCCTAATTATTGATGAAGGATGATTAGATTTAGGATGTATATACAAAGGATTATTTTTTTTTATAAGGTATGTATACATTTTTCATTAAATCTAATGTTATATCAAGGAAGTTAGTTTTTTTCAATTTAGTGATTACCGTAATTTTAAGTTCAGGCATTTAAATTCTTTGTGCAATATCTTTATAATTTTATCGATTTTAAAATTAGTAGATGTCTTTATAACCATAAGTCCGTCGTCTCTGTATAAACCAATGTCAGTTATATTAATTTCACCGTACGCTGTGAGATTTTATAATATAAAAAGACCTATAAGGTCAGAAGACACAGCCAATGGAATCACTAGACAAAGCTGAGTCTATCGAAAAAAGAATAAGTACAAATTCAGCAAATGAGAAGATTTTCAATGAACATATTAATTTCTATAATAAAGCTCTAAAAGATAGTTGCTACAAAAGCCGAAAACTGACTTACATAAAAAAATGAAAATGGAAAGCATAGAAAAAACAGAAGCAGAAAAATAATTTGGTATACACCCCCATACAACCAAATGGTAAAGAATAAATTAGGACAAAAATTCCTTGCATTAATAGTTAAACATTTTCCTAAAGATAGTAAACTCAGTACTAGTTTTAATAAAAAAATACACTAAAATTAAGTTACAGCTGTACTGAAAACTCAGAGAAAATTATTAAGAAACATGATGCTAATATCTTGAATAAACACTTAGACCAAAACCAAAGAAATTGGAACAATATAAAAATAAAAAGAGATGAAGATAAACAAAAATTATGTAACTGCAGAAATCCTCATAAATGCCCTCTACAAAATAAATGTCACACGGAATCATTAGTATAAAATGCAATATCTCATCTATTGAAGATTCCGACAACATAAAAGTCTATATCGGTTGCACAAGCCATAAGTTCAAGAAAAGATTCAGTCAACATCAAAGTTATTTTAGGATAAATAAATACCGAAATCAGACGTCCCTATCGAAATATTTCTGGCACTTAAAAGAAACCAATAAAACACCTACAGCAAAATGGAAGTTAATAAGAAAAGCTAGAATATGTAGGCCATTAAATGACCCTTTGTGCATACATGAGAAACTATATATTACTAGGTTTATATAAAAAATAAACATTTACTGAATCATAGACATGAAATAACTATTCTTTGCCGACGTTGTCAAAAATTTTCCTTAAATAATATTTAAAATAAAAGAAGGCGTAGCTGGTAATATACATACTTATATTTGATATGTAATAATAATTTTTAAATAATTTAAGTAATTCTACTACATTTATTTGTTTTAAAAAAATATAATCTATTAGTAATTAAAAGTAAAAATAATATGTTAAAGTTGTAGTTCAATACAACGTATTCTAATCCAATCAGCCCTTTTAGAAAGAATCTGTATGTATACAAGTATGAATTTAACGAATAAAATGCCGAAAAACTTTTTGTCGTTGATAAAAAACCAGATGACATGGGTTGAACGGATGTCAAAATTCGTTGAAAAAAGGCACCCCTATCCTACCTAAACTTAACCCATTTTCGAACGTAACTCATAATTGATACAATAATAGTTAATAAAAAAGAACACGCTCCCGCCCCTGTCTAAATGATTGGATTTCTCTGTATCCTTGGAAACAAAAACTATTAATGTATGTGCTTTTAAAACTCAGTAAATTTTAAAATAAGTTATTCCAAAATTGGTTTGAAGATGAAACAGAAGTAATGCTTTTAATTTAATATAATTGAATTTGAAGTTTTTGGTTTCTGATTTTGAAACATGGTAATTCCTGTGTAGCGATGAAACCATATTTTTAAATCTGTTAATTTATAACACACACACACACACACACACACACACACACACACACACACACACATATATATATATGCAGTGGTGACGGCAGAAATGCTGAAAAGTGAGAAACGATTCATGCGGAATTAGGTCTAACTGAGTCCTCGGTCCGACCTTGTGTTTCTCTAAAGATAACACATCGCATTTTGTCTCCCGCTAAAGGAACTTGTCCACAAGATTTCTCGTGCCTTTTAAAGTTGATGGTTTCAATGTTCGAGTTGGAAAACATGGAGTTAGAAAGTGCAATAGTAATGACTTGTTACTACTGCAATATATGTCAGGAGTTAAGCTTGTGAATAGGGAACACCATGTCTCAGCAAAAATTAAGTGCTAAAACAAGTATGGATGCATTCAGGTTCAAAATAATGGCATAAGATTGATTATCTTCTTGTTCGAACGTGTGAGTTTCGAGATGTAGTGCATTGTCCGCGTTAAGCGGCGGGTTGGGGGGTGCTGTATGCTGGACTGACCATTGACTTCTTTGTTCAAAGGTGACGTTTGTTGTAAGACCAAAGGCAAGCCAAGGCCGTTAGTCTTCCAAATAAAATGAATGTTGCTTATTTTAAGGATGATCTGGGGGACAAAATGGATTGATATTCAATGCAGAACCGGTGGTTTTGAATATATCTAGTACTCATCGGCTCGACATTGTGAAGGTTCAAACCTTATATATTTGCTTTTGTGTCACAAATGCAAAAAAGGAAATTATGTCGAAGAAACTGGTACGGAATTCTGTCTTCGGTTTAATGACCATAAAAAACCCTCAGGGACAACTAGAAGAATTTTTCCTGTTGCTGCACTTCAAACAACCATGTCATCAGATTCGTGCTTTTAGCATCTTCATTCAACAGCCATGAAAAACGATGCAGATAGAGGTTGAAATTTATTTTTAAAATAAATTGAAACAGTGGGGCATTAAACAGGGATTTGGGTTTACTCAGAGAGTATAATTTCCCCAGGGAGACCCCTAACCAACAACATATCTCGGAAGAGTAAGCCCCACTTCTTTGTTTATTCCACGTATCGTTGAAAAAAGAACACAGGTGTGTTCGAAAATTTCAACATTAAAATTTATCTCTTCGTGCATCAGTTCAGTCAAAAGGTTAATATACAATAAATGCCAATTTTATTGCGTCCTGAGTAAGACAATAAACTACGTCCAACAGCAAGGCCTCTGACCAGGAGGTTTTGAGGAGCATGGAACCACCTCTTAATTGCTGGTGTTCCTAGGTCCACCCACAGGGGGGTACCAACTATGGGCAAATAGTTAATACCCAAAATGAGGTCAAAACAATGAAAGTGTAAAAATAGGTTTTAATACAGCAATAAATTCCTTGAGGAAAAATTATTACCAGCAATACATTTTTGAAGGATGAAAACATTATAAGTAATACATTTTTGAAATAATTATTACCAGCAATAAAAATCTTGTCGGTATTAAATAACCCTTCGAGGTTGATATGCCGTAAACCAAACCAAACAAATCAATTTTATTGACAATATTTGTGTCTTTTTGTTGAGTTTTTATTCTTCAAATTTTATTAACAGGCCTATTAAATCTATATAAGAAGCACACGTGGACCACCTTTCGTTTTATATATATATATATATATATATATATATATATATATATAGATGAGAGAACTATATAAGCCATTGAGGTTGATATGCCGTAAAACAAAGAAAGCCAAACCAAACAAATCAATTTTATTGACAATATTTGTGTCTTTCTTTTGAGTTTTTATTCTTCAAATTTTATTAACAGGCCTATTAAATCTATATAAGAAGCACACGTGGACCACCTTTCGTTTTAATCATATATATATATATATATATATATATATATATATATATATATATATATGAGAGAACTATATAAGCCATTGAGGTTGATATGCCGTAAAAAACAAAGCAAACCAAACCAAACAAATCAATTTTATTGACAATATTTGTGTCTTTTTGTTGAGTTTTTTATTCTTCAAATTTTATTAACAGGCCTATTAAATCTATATAAGAAGCACACGTGGACCACCTTTCGTTTTAATCATATATATATATATATATATATATATATATATATATATATATATATATATATATATATAAGCCATTGAGGTTGATATGCCGTAAAACAAAGCAAACCAAACCAAACAAATCAATTTTATTGACAATATTTGTGTTTTTTGTTGAGTTTTTATTCTTCAAATTTTATTAACAGGCCTATTAAATCTATATAAGAAGAACACGTGGACCACCTTTCGTTTTAATCATATATATATATATATATATATATATATATATATATATATATATATATATATATATATATATAAGCCATTGAGGTTGATATGCAGTAAAAACAAAGCAAACCAAACCAAACAAATCAATTTTATTGACAATATTTGTGTCTTTGTTGTTTTTTTGAGTCTTCAAATTTTATTAACAGGCCTATTAAATCTATATATTATAAGAAGCATACGTGGACCACCTTTCGTTTTTTATATATATATATATATATATATATATATATATATATATATATATATAAGATAACTATAGATATATTTTTATATATCAAGAACAACATTTCACTAATATTGATGGATTCTCTGTTATCACAGTGTGCGATATTTAAAAACAAAGATGATGGAAAGAAAAAGAAAATGAATTTGGGTAGATTGCAAAAGAATTAAATCCAAAAATGTTGAAACTACCAGCGTCCCTCGTCTTCCCAATTTGTCTTGTCCTTGGTATGACGATAAAATACATCCGCGTCCAGGGTAAGACGATAAACTACGTCCAACAGCAAGGCCTCTATCAGGAGGCTTTGAAGAGCGTGGAACCACCTCTTAATTGTTAATGTTCCCAGGTCCACCCTGACCCGGGATGGTATCACCTGTTAGGGTCCCAGCTATGGGCAAATTGTTGACCCCCAAACTGAGGTAAAAAAAAAAAAACATTATAAAAGCGTAAAAATAAGTTTTAATACCAGAAATACTTCGTAAAAAAAAATTTTTTGAAGAAAGATATACTATTACCAGATATATATTTTTGAAAAAAATATTACCAGCAATTCATGTTTTAAAATAATATTAACAGCTATACATTTTTGAGGAAAAAAATATTACCAGAAATAGATTTTTGACAAAACAAAATATTACCAGGAAAAAAAAGTTGTCGGCATTAAATAACACATTGAGGTTGATATGCCGTATGGCAAAGCAAAGCAAAACAATCCAATCCAATCCTATCTATCTATCTATCTATCTATCTATCTATCTATCTATCTATATATATTATATATATATATATATATATTACTCTTCGTATCTATCTATCTATCTATCTATCTATCTATCTATCTCAAACTGCTCATATCTATCTATCTCAATCTACTCATATCTATCTATCCCAATCGGCTCGTATTTATCTATCCCAATAGGCCCGTATGTATCTATCTATCTATCTATCTATCTATCTATCTATCTATCTATCTATCTATCTATCTATTACTCTTCGTATCTATCTATCTATCTATCTATCTATCTATCTATCTATCTATCTATCTATCAGTAAAAGCTTTCACATTTCATTTCGCTCCGGGTCTAGTGTTGGCTCTTCTTGAAATCTTCACCGACAAAAACAGCCTTCCACCTCGAGCCGTCCATACGGAATGGAAAATTTCCAGTGGTTGTTTGAACACGGTGCCAGTATCAAAGAAAGGTCAGATGTCAGAAAGGTAGCACTTTTATAACTGGCAGTCATATTTTTGTTTGGTAAATACAGCTGCCAAATGTGCACACATAAACACGTCCCTATTTACACATTCACATTAGAATAAGAAACTATGCAAATACACGGAAGCTACCATGAATTATAGACCCTAATCCAAAGATATATTCACCTTACAGGGTCACGCGAAATGAAATAAATAAACCAATAAATATATAAATCTTCTTCTATGTGCTGTGCTCCTTCATGACATTCATGATCATGGCTCTCCAAACTTCCTGTCTTGCTCAAAATAAATTTTGTCTTTTTATCACTTCTCTTTTGCCTGTTCCGTAAACCCATTTATCCAAAGCAGGTTACTGTCTGTTTTCCCGTTGCTTGCTGGATGTGTAGGTGGTGTAATTGGGACGAGAAGACGGAGAACAGAGTTCGAATTCCAGTCGCACTCTTTATATTCACTTAGGTACAAAGATTCTTGGCAAGTGTATAGATTCATCTCCTTTCTCAGCTGTGACTTAGATAGTATATATATATATATATATATATATATATATATATATATATATATATATATATATGGAAAAATCCTTGTTAATCTCAAAAAAACCTTTAATGTGATAATCACATTAAAAATGTTCTTGCAATCTAAGAAATATGTTTCAGTTTTAAATAAACCCTAAAGTGTTGATAAACCGTAAAAATCAAAAACAAATACATCATTATATCAGAATCCTGTTTCTTTTTTTCTGATGATGTGTTAATGTACTATATGACATGTGAATATTAGATTCTCCAAGACCTCTTCCCTCATTATGTATCCCAGAAATTACAGCTGCCTCTTTCTGATTGTAGGTGTAAACTTTCATGTAGTTTCTGTTTTCTTTCAAACTCCTTCGTTGAGCATATTTTCAGTTCATTGTATTCTCAGGATCCGTCAGTAGAAACACATCTTTGCCGCTTAAATCCTCTTTTTCATCCCTGAGGCATTTATTCTGTCCAGCGTTCACCGCCACAGAGGAGATTAGATGTTATGTGACATTATGAACACCCACGTAGAAACGGAAGAAGCAGTTTTATCTCAAGTGTTTCTATTTCATGAACCACCGGGTGGTTCCTTTTGAAGTTCGGTCTTCTAAGCGGCATCCACTTTAAACGAAGGAGAATGGCAAGAAAAGGGGTGTATGTGGGATTTTTAGAGATCAAGTGGCAACCAAATCGGAAATAGGGTATTCCGAGTCCTGATTAGGATCGGGCTAGAGCTCTTGTCTGCCCTTAGCGATCTCTTCCCAGGATTTCGGTGCACACCGACGAGATCGAGAATCAGAATGTGACGTTGGGGTAATCATTGCCGGTCGGTGGAAAGATCGAGTGAAAGTCGTGTTTTATTCAGGTCAACACTCTTTTCTTTGTAGCTAACGAAATTTTTCTATCTCTTCATACTTTGCTTAGTTTATGAAAGGCACTATTTCGTTATTCCTATATTTCGTCAATCACTTACATCGATCACGGGGTAAAATCCACTCCGAAATTGACAAATCTTACTGATTTAAAAAATGCCATTACCCAAACTGTAGAGCTATACTAAGAACGACGAAAATAAACGATAGATAATTCATTCGCAACTATAGTTTCACCGTCTTGATCGTCAGGTGGGTATAGTTATAACGTGTAAGTTCTCTCTCTCTACTCTCCTCTCTGTATATATATATATATATATATATATATATATATATATATATATATATCAAATATGTGGTGCAGTTCAATTTATATTACATAAATCATTCATACACTAATCTGTTTTTTGTATGAATGATTCATGTAATATATATATATATATATATATATACATAGAGAGAGAGAGAGAGAGAGAGAGAGAGAGAGAGAGAGAGAGAGAGAGAGAATAAGTGACGAATAGGGAACGTTTATAAATTTAATAAGCTTCATCAGAATTTGTTGGTGAAGGATGAGTTATGGAAGAGAATGTTCCGGTACATTGAATTCTGTGTTTGATTTTCATTGGTCAGTTAGATCTCACGTGTCTTTGCCTTGTGGCGTTAGTGTTAGCCTGTGTCTTTCTCTGTGTGAGTGTGTCTGACTTCTAGCGGGTATTTCCGAGTCTGTCTGGTAATGTTAGTGATACTGAAGATGATACTGCGAAGAAATGGGTGAGGTGCGCATGTACGTATTGGTATTAATTTTCTTGTTGGAGTTGGTGGTGTTGGCATGTGTGTGTTGACTGTAGACTAGATGTACATTATTAAAGTTGGGGTAAATTCTGTGGTTGAGGAAAAATCGTGTGTATCTGGAAATTTAAGTGTGTTTTTTGTGTATGTCTTGGCTTAATTCTATGATTATTATACTTATTATTATTGTATAAAGTTTGTTGAGAATGAATCATCTGTGTGAAGGAATTGTGAGTATACGGGTTGGTTTAATTGTATTATAATTATTATCATTGTTATTGTTATACCTTTTGAGTTTATATCTGTCTATATTTCTGAGATGAGATATTATGTACACTATTTACATTATTCGGACTATTGTTCTCATCTTACTCTACGGCCTTCTTATTGTTCTCATTCGTACGCTACGGCCTTCTTCAGGTGGTTGGAATGTTGAACTGAACCCTTTATTTCGCAAATAAAGGAAATAAAGGGTTCAGTCCGACCACCTGAAGAAGGCCGGAGCGTACAACGGCCGAAACGTTGTAAAAAATATGGCGACAAAGATTAGGACAATAGTCCGAATAATGTAAATATTATACAGAGATGTTGGGTATTTTTGAGTGAAAGACTTACGTTACATCGTCCACAGATATCTAGATCTTACATTCTTTAAGTATGGGTTTTATGAATATTGGTGCGATTGGTGTGTGTTTTATAAACACACATGAACGCACGCACACACACACGCACACACACTGTCTCTCTCTCTCTCTCTCTCTCCTGTTTTCTGTCTTAGGTATGAAGAGGACTACATGTACATACAGAATATTTATGAAGTTTTTAATAACGTCTTTAAAATGTAGTTGAAGTTGGAAGCTTTAGTTTTGCTTCCTCAATGGTCGTAGAATTAAACAACGACCTGCAAATTGTGATAAAAAATAATAGCAATGTTCAATATAAAACAATTAAGATTAAATTTAATTCTGCTCCGTGAACACCTCATCGCGGTCACTACGCTAAATTTATAAATTACATAATAAGGGCGCCCTTCTAAAACTCTTGACCACAAGAGATTGGCAGCTGACCTCTCTTCCAATCAAACACTAACTTTCCAGTGGGGAAAAAAAACTGGCTGGTTACATTCAACATCTCAAAAACCAAACTAGTTACATACCATCACCGCCGAACAGACCCCGAACTACCGCCAATCAGGATGGACGGATGTCCCCTTGAGGAAGCTCTGTGCCTTGAGAGAATATTGGTCCTCAAACTCACACTCTTATATACGATCCAGCATTAAAGATGCAGGTAAAATAATTGGCTCCCTGTACCGCTCCAGTAAGTACCTGACTCCACATGCTATCTTCTACCTTTATAAGAGCCAGATCAGGCCGAAAATGAAGCATTGTTGCCATATTTGGGCGTGTGTTGCCCGGTCCTCACTTTCCAGTTTTGATAGATTTCAAAAGCATCTCTGAGTTCTTGATGGAGAAGAATTAGTTTCCATTCTTCAATCTCTCTCTCTCTCTCTCTCTCTCTCTCTCACACAGGCGGGATGGGGCGAGTCTCTCATTGCTCTATCGCTACTACCATGGAAAGTGCTCGGACCAACTACAGTTAAATAATAGTTTGACAGACTATTATTTTTAGGGGGAAGTGTATCAGCTCCGATTTCCGGAGGTTGATCTTCGGGGTCAGATGTAAGACATAATAAAGAAGTCGATTTTGACTGGCTGAGCTAGCGTGGGAATGAAAGTTAGAGAAAAGTTTTTCCGTGAGTTGTTTCTTGACCGTCAAGCGATGTAGACGTGTTCTCTTTCGTGTCTGAAACGGCGCCCCAGTGAGGAGGACGCGACCCCCACTTGATGGTTAATACCTACCGACATTAATAAAAATAGATAAGTTAAACTTCTCTGTGTCGAAGTCTTTCATTTTCGAACCTAAATGATTAGCGATCACCGATCACCGGCCGATCGAAAAAACCGTGCTGAGATCATTCACAGCTGTCAACAAGGCAACACTACATTACTTGGTTCCTCCAGGTCTAACATTCACGGCTAGGACCCACCATACCACTTACATAGTAGCCAACCATCCACATTCCCTCCGCATTCCATTCAGGAGAAAGTAGCTTCTACTCAAACAGCTTCTCGCGAACTATTGCCATGTTGAACAAACACACCAGAAGATGTTTCTCCGATCTACAATCTTAACCTGTTCAAGTCTAGAGTTAAAAGTTATCTTTCTCTTCTATTCATATAAACTACCCCTTAACGTAACCCTCTACCTTGATTGGCCCAAGGGCCTGTACAGGGTGAACCTTACTTTAAAAAAATGCACATTCCATACCTTGTTTCAAAACTTAAGCGCCATTTTGTATTTAACTATTTAACATTATTGTGTCGATAATTTCTTTATGTCACAGAGATTTTTTAATAAAATCTCTTCTTCACATTACGCAGATTCACGACAAATTGCTGATGAAAGCAAATTAAACCGAAACACAGTATATTTAGACACAGGAATGTTAAACTTTCATAGTATCATTGATACGTGTTTTTGAAGATTACCGAACACATGCTGAAGTATTTTTTTTTTTTTTCTTTCAAGCCTGTCTGCGATTTTCTTAAGACGAAACTCAACAAGAATTCCAGAGTCCAAGATTGGGGTGGGGTTGGGTTGCCAAATGAGGCGATGACTGTAAGTACAGCGAAGATATTCTACACTAAAATAACATGGCCGAGATAGAAATGGCCCCAAAACTGGGTCGGTAGACTGAAGAATGATCAAATCTTTTGCCCTCCTCGGCAACACACGCAGAATCAGAGAGAAATAATATTTTTTTTAATATTAAAGTTCCCCTGATACAGGCTCAAGAGCCACTCAAAGTAGATTGTTACTGTTAAAATGGTTGTGGTGAATGAGCTGTGTGATCTGAATGAACGAGTAGAAAATGAATATTATGAGGATAAGAGGCGTGGACAATGATTGATACTTAACTTGAAAAGGTTAAGATTGTAGTACTCAGGGAAATATTCCCAAGGGAGCGTGTTCTACAGTACTTTGCGAATTAATTGGGACAGTGACTTCAGTTTAATATATTTTTCTTATAGTTAAATGAGTCCTAATCACAATGAAGCCATTTTTATACTCACAGGATAGATTGAAGGCAAGAAAGACAGATAAAAACAATGCATAACCTACCTAGCGAGATTGAGTAAATGGATGGTGGAACAAGGTTTTGGAGAGATAAAAAAAAATGTATTAACAGCTATAAAGTACAGCGTCAGTACAATAAAAATATTGTGTGACTTGGGGTCAAAACTCACCATGGACGATTCATCACTTTTCCGAATTTAGAAAAATACTTTATCACTGCGTAAAGATGAAACACGTGATCTAATGGTTATCGACTAAGAACGTGAAATCGCCGGACGTAATTTTAATTTTGAATGGTTTCGTTTTTATATGGTAATGAATGTTGAACAGTCTTCTCAAAGAGCGAAAGATATTAGTCCATTTCTTCTTCCTTTCCCCTACCAGCTATCGGTCAAATAATACGGCAGGCATGACTCTTCTGCTTTTTGCTGTCACTCAGTCTAAGGGAAAGAAAACTTTAAATTCTTAACCGGTTGAGTATTGTCCGAGCAACTCTTTCTCATAAAAAAAGAAAGAAAAAAGATTTACTTAATACTAAAACAACAGAAGCGGCATCTAGAGTGTTGAGGCTCTGGCCTTATGCTCAATAGACAACTCTTCGAGACCAGAGTTAGCGTTTAACTATGAAGGCGTTGGAACATAGCTCTTCATTGTATAACTGACTACATTTTTTTTAATCTATCAACTCGTCTCCTTTTCATGTCATATTTCACTCGAATTTCATAAAAAGAAAAAGATGCTCTGACAGAATACAGGGAGCTTATCTGGGCTGTAAACAATCTGGCCAGTCCATAGTCAAATAAATATAAATAAATCTATAAATTATTATCTGTATGCAAGAATTTTATAGCTTATCCATATACCTGGCATCTTGACTTCAATCACATTCTTACTGACTTGACGTGGCTACCCTCTGTCTTTTCTACAAGTATTTTCATTGTGATTGTTATCATGAGCTTCCCCCGCTTAGTGCCTCGACTGTATGAATTTAAGCGTGCTACCAGTATAAGTCCTACCAGGATTCATTATTGGCGCCCACAATCTTAACAACATAAGATATGCAGATGACACATATGCAGACACAGAAAGAAAACTACAAAAACTCCTAAAGATGATAGTGAAGGAAAGCGAGAAGAAAGGACTAAGCATCAACTGCAAGGAGACAGAATAAATGGTGGTTAGCAAATGGAAAAGCCTAAAATGAAAATTAGAAATTGAAGATATCATAATTAAACAAGTATAAAATTGAAATATCTAAGAAGTGTTTTAACAGAGAACGGAAAGTGCGACACTGCAATCCGAAGGCGCATAGGGATAGTCAAAGATGCACCTTAAAAGCTAAGCAGAGTATTAAGAAAAAAGAAAAAAAGCTTCGTTAGAAACAAGGAAAAGAGGACTGAACTGTTACATAATATCCGCCCTTTCATATGGTAATGAATGTTGAACAATCTTCTCAAAGATAAAGATACTTGAAACAACAGTGATTCTACAGAAAGATGATGAGGATAGCATGGACCGAATATTTTAGCAACAACAGATTTTTTATAGAAAATGAAAGGAAAAAAGGAAACTTATACTTAACAACAGAAAGTAACAGTTGAAATTCCTATGGCACATAACGAGGAGAGAGAACTTGGAAAATCTGATACTCACAGGACAGATTGAGGGCAAGAGGGAAAGAGAAAAGCAACGCATAACGTAATGAGGAAAGAGGACTTGTAAAATCTGATACTCACAGGACAGATTGAGGGCAAGAGGGAAAGAGAAAAGCAACGCATAACATAATGAGGAAAGAGGACTTGGAAAATCTGATACTCACAGGACAGATTGAGGGCAAGAGGGAAAGAGAAAAGCAACGCATAACCTAATGAGGAAAGAGGACTTGGAAAATCTGATACTCACAGGACAGATTGAGGGCAAGAGGGAAAGAGAAAAGCAACGCATAACATAATGAGGAAAGAGGACTTGGAAAATCTGATACTCACAGGACAGATTGATGGCAAGAGGGACAGAGAAAAGCCACGCATAACGTAATGAGGAAAGAGGACTTGGAAAATCTGATGCTCACAGGACAGATTGAGGGCAAGAGGGACAGAGAAAAGCAACGCATAACATAATGAGGAAAGAGGACTTGTAAAATCTGATACTCACAGGACAGATTGATGGCAAGAGGGACAGAGAAAAGCAACGCATAACATAATGAGGAAAGAGGACTTGTAAAATCTGATACTCACAGGACAGATTGATGGCAAGAGGGACAGAGAAAAGCAACGCATAACATAATGAGGAAAGAGGACTTGTAAAATCTGATACTCACAGGACAGATTGGGGGCAAGAGGGACAGAGAAAAGCAACGCATAGCATAATTGAGTGAACTTGAATAAATGGATGGCGGAACAGGGTTTAGGAGAAATAATAAAAAGGCAAAATTTATTAATAGCTAAAAAGGATAGGAAATTGTCGAAGGCCGCGTTCGACACCTAAAGAAGATCAGACAGGCAACTAGATTTCACCGTTTTACTGTTGAACTAGCTAGATGCAAGCGTCAATTACTATTCTATAGTTTCTTTTCTCGCACTTCTCGCCTGTGGAACTCCCGATTTTTTGCTTGCCTGTCACTTACAATCGTTAAAAATTTAAATGCAACGCCAATCACCATCTGTCTTCCTGAACCTTGTTCTTTTATTGTCATTTCTCTTCATAAAGTCGTTTCATTCTCCTTCACTCCCAGTAACCCCTTCGCTTCATGTTACAAATTTAAATATTTAAATACACGTGCATTTTATAAGGAACATCATGTGTAAAACGGGTTTCACTGAGTTTGACAACGCCGGAAGCGATATATAAATACTTTATGCCTATGTAAATTATTTATAGCATATTAAATATTTTATGGACATTTTAAAATCTCGTTTCCTGTCATAAAAGATATTTTATTTAATGCGAGTTGTCATCAGGAGGGAGCCGACAACCATTGCCTACTAAGCTGACTGTCGTTAATTCCTAAGACGGTCGGACGACTCGATCAAAATAGACCAAGAAGATGAACTTTGAACAGCTTATCCATAATTAATATTTTTTTCTTCATTCATTAAGAAAACATTTATTAAACGAATTCAAAATTTTCTATAAAGCTGGAATAAAAAATATGAATTATAAAAAAATTAAGACGTGCAAAAGTAAGTGACCCCTTACATTTACACTCTGTATTTTTGTTTTACGTGGTTGCCAGTGAAAATAATTTTTTGGGCACGTGTAAAAATCAAAATAACACTTGTTCATTTTTTGGTAAGCTGTTCAGACTGCAATCAACCAATACAACTTATTATGTATACAAAAAGGGTGCAGATAGAGACTAAATTAAAAAATAATCTATGCCAAAATCAAAAGAACTTTGAGTTGAAGCCTATAATGATAGAGAAGGCTACAAAAAGCTATAAAAATGATTTGGAGTGAATGTCTCTACTGTGCGACAAATTAATTATAAATGGAAGGACTTTGGTATGTCAGCATCGCAATCAAGAAGTGTCCCTTCCACAAAAAATAACTGAGAAAGCAAGTAGACATCTACTTAGTCAAAGCAAAATAAAAATAAATAAAATAAGCAACAAATATAAATAAAAAATAATAAACAAACTACGAATGCACACATAAACACAAGTGAATGTAATAATAATAATAATAATAATAATAATAATAATAATCAATAACAAATAATTAAATAATTAATTAAAACTAATGAGTAAAATAACATGCAACATTATAAAATAATAACATTCGGATTCACAATCACTCCTACTCAATAGCCTCTAGAATATTTTGTGACATAACGGCTAACCAATAATCGTTAGGCTAACCTTGATAGCCATAATCCTTCAGGACACTCTACTATTAAATATACTACTGGCAATATGTTATATAAAATGTGTTATATAAAATGTATTGCTGGTATTTTTACAATAAAAATATATTTTTATACTTTCATAGTTATTTTATTTTTTTTGTGGGGTGGGGGGTGTCATATTTGCCCATAGCTGGGATCCTGACAGGTGCTACCTTCCCGGATCAGGGTGGACCTGGGAAAAACAGCAATTAAGAGGTGGTTACACTCTACTGAAAACATCCAATCTTCCGATCAAATGCCTTGCTGCCATACCAGGACTGCTACTATTACTACTACTACTGATAATAACAATAATATACATTGGGTTGGTGCATAATTATCAGGCGTTTTTGTAGGCGAGTTATTTGTTAATAAAAATTGCTGTTTGTTTACTTTTTTATTTCAGGTTATAAAAATGCCTGTCGATAATCACACTAAAAAACGCCTGATAATTATGCACTAACCCAATATATTAATAAATCAATTTCAATCTGGAGTAATGAAATTCTTTTAACCTAAATTATAAGTTTATATTGGAAACTTATTCAATAGAGAGGATGTTATGATCTTGTTGATATCGGAACTTTGGTAAAAACAACACTGCCAAGTGTGACGAACATCCAAAATAAATAAGAACATTCTCCTCCAGTAAGATGCAAATTAGAACATTTTCCGTACGAAACACGGGAGGATGACTCAGTGAATATGGATAGGTTTCAATAGTTGTTTCTTATAATTAACCACCTCAAAGTCATAAAATATTGAAATGGAAAGTTCGAGGATTTAGTATAGCAATGAATCTATCTATCTATCTATCTATCTATCTATCTATCTATCTATCTATCTATCTATCTATCTATCCCTGTCTAAGAATATATTTTACCTATACCAGTCTAATATTATCTATCTAGGGGTGGTAGCACCTGTTAAGGTTCTAGCTTTAACGAACAATCATAAAAAAAACTGTCAAAATATCGAAATACATTTTTATAGTAAAATTACCAACAATACCTATTTATAGCAAAATGACTAACAATATATTTTATCTATCTATCTATCTATCTATCTATCTATCTATCTATCTATCTATCTATCTATCTATCTAATTCTGTTCATATCTATCTATCTATCTATCTATCTATCTATCTATCTATCTATCTATCTATCTATCTATCTAATTCTGTTCATATCTATCTATCTATCTATCTATCTAATGAGAGTACACATTCCTCTTATGGCGTCCCAGTATAATGCGCAACTTAATTTTAAAGTTGAAATTCATGAAAAAAATCATTCTTTCCTTATCATCTGAATCTTCGTTTTTGTGGCTATCGTCTGCATTCTTAGACAATTCCGTTGTCATGGTAACGTGACATTTTTACTCTTTACATATGACCCGCAGGTATAAGGTATAAATATGCTTCATACAACGTGTTATACAATATATTACTAATATCGTACTAGAAAGACCGTAATGACGCCAGGTTTCATTGATCTGGCATTAAATCTGGGTGAGTACTCGTTACCTACGAGAAAAGTCCGAAGAGAAATGCGATGACGTCACATTAGAATATGCTTTTATCAGAAAAAAGATAACTTCTGTTTTTCAGTATTTTCTACTTAAGAGAACTATTCATAGGTAATAGATGAATGATGTTATTTTATTTTAAAACAATTCCAAGCAGCAAAGATAATTTTAAACAACTGAACAAAGTGTTTCTTAATTCTAAATAGTAATTAAGCCAAATTAATCAAAGCATTTAAGGTTTAAATAACATATAATAATCATTAACAGAATTCTTCTTCACAACTAGAATTATTCTCATCAATTCATCAGTTAAGAATTCGCATATGATAACTATATATTGCAATGTGAAAACAGGACATTTCTCTTGGGACCATGATAGTTAAAAAGTACGGATGTTAAATACTATACCTATTTTTTCAATCATTTCGCCCCAATCAAGGCAATGTAGCCACTAAGACGTAAACGGAGGTTACTAGTAGTGAAGTACAGTGGAAAAACGTTACTGAGGAGAAGGGGCTATAAAAGAACAGGTTTCAATGAGTCATGACGAATGACGTTGCATTTAAATTTCTAAAGATCGTAGTTGACAGGAAAGCAAACATCTGGAAGAGAGTTTCACAGACAAGTAGTGAAAGAGAAGAAACTACTAGAATAGAACTTACGGTTAAACGTAGCAATTTCAACAGAAAAAATGACGAGACCTAGCTGCCCATCTAGTACTAGGCTTAAATTCGTGATGTCGAGGCGCCAAAGTGCAAAACTCATCAGAATAATCACAAAAACAATATTTATAGAAAAGGGCCTGGAAAACTATGTTACAACGTTTGGAAGGTGAATGAAGCCGAGATGAGAGGTTAGGACCACAGTTCTGTTTCTATGGAATACAAAGGCTCGAGGGCGACTGAAGGTAGAGTGTTAATGTTAAAATGGTTATGAGGAACAAGATGTAGTAGGAGTTAACGAAGACGTAAGTATATTATGGGAATGTGAAGGATAAAGCCTAATTAACTTTTGGCTTGTAGTGGTTAAGACTCTAATGTCCAATAAAGCATCCACGCCAAGACACTTTCACTAAAGTAGCAGTTCTTGGGCAAGCGCTGTCTGAGTGCAACTTTCTGCTTACTTTTGGTGTACGGAGGAAATGTAGGTGATTCTGTCCCGTGGAAGTAACAGTAAAGAGCTGAACTGGTAGAACTAAAGAATGGAGCTCATCTGATAGGCTAACGATCTTGCAACCGTTGGGAAGTGGCTGTAGAGTGGAGAGTGTCTTTCCTCGCAAGACTGCGTAATCAGTTATGAACTCTTTGAAGCTCCGAAAGTCGGAATTGAGAAGCTCCAGCAGCGAAATGCAGTTAATTGTTATAGAAAAAATGGACACCTCACTGTATAGTAAATGAATTAGATTTAGATTGAGATATAAAAAAATATTTGAGATTTAAATATTCTTCTCTTGCTGATAGATTTTTTTTTACTCCTGTGGCAGGGGTTATTGGCCCTCGTTTGATGGCGTTCCTTCGGAGGATTGGCGTGATTGCGTCTCGATTAAGGGACGAGCCTCGCGAAACGGAGTGGCTCTTGCAGCGTGTCTCACTGGCCATGGTTCGAGGTAATGCTTTCTCCATCATTGTGGCTTGCAGAGGATAGCAAAAATTGTTTATAGTTACGTTGTTCTGGAATTGTCATCAGGTCAGTAAATAAAAAGACAAAACGTGAGTTGAGTGCTAAATAAACAGATATGCTTATTTGAAAGATGCCATCAACTATTTCTCACTCTGAAAGCAAACTGTTTAAAAAGAAAGAAAAATAAACAACTATCGAACGATTTACGACACCCGCCTTTTACTCTAGACCCTCGTGAGGCCCTTTCTGCAATTGCTAAAGTCATTTTGACCTATGCCAGTTTTAGCGCAAAAGCAGCGCTCAGACGGAGTTGGCTGTGAAACGAGTCTTGTGTTTCCTCGAGAGGAAACTATTTCAAACAGACCAAACACCACTCACGCATAGGAAGAATATCAGCCCAGAGGAGCAGAAGTTCAATCTTTGTTAGCCTCATTTGGTGGAATCTTTGGTGAAGAAAAGTAACAGACCAGGATCCTGTCATTCGATCCTGTAACTACCTTTGTAAAAAAAAATAAAAAAAATTGAAAGATTGGAAGAGAATGAGAAGATTTTAGTGAGGAGAATTGAGGAAAAGATCAATAAAGTAAAAAGGAATTCGGGATTCAGGAAGATAGAAAATGGGGATTGACCTTTAACTTTTTCAAGATTGTAGCTGGCAGGGAAGCAATTAACCGGAAAGGCGTTCCATAGGCGAGAAAAGAAACTATTAGAATAGAACCAACGGTTGCATCTAGCTATTTAAAATGTAAAACGGTGAGACCTAGCTGCCAATCTAGTAGCACGCTTAAATTCATGCAGATGAGGTTCCAAGGAGAACAGCTGATCAGAACAATTGTCACGAAAAGATCTGTAGAAAAGACAAAGAGAAGCCACGTCACGAAATATAACATTTAGTCTTACAAGTAACGTCGTATTTAGCCTTACCAGCAGTGTCATATTTTGCCTAATAAGCAATGTGATATTTGACCTTACAAACAACGGCAATATCATATTACCTTAACTTAAAACCAAATTAATATTTAGCATTAAAAGGCTACTAGATATTTAGTGTTATAGGCAATGTCATAAGCACTTCTACGTGGTGTAATGATTAGGAAGTGTGTCTCGCTAGAGCAATTGCGCCTCAGTAGTGAGTTCGATCCTCACTGGGCGCTCCATAATTGCTAACTTGCGCTGCATCTAAGCTGCGCCATCGCGTACTTCGATGTAGTCAAATAGCAAGCCTGTCTCGCAATATCAATTATGACTGAGTAGTGAGTTCGATCCTCACTGGGTGCTCTATATTTGTGGACTTGAGCCACACCTAAGCTACGCTTAGCAAATAGCATCAAACTATGTCATATTTAGCCCGACAAGTAGTGTAATTTTTAGCGTTACAAGCAATGTAATATTTGGTTTTGAAGTCGTCGAGGGAATTTTCGAAATTTATCTTGGTAAAA
>CAHIKZ030004683.1:750000-762500 GCA_903632075.3 Acanthosepion pharaonis
GAATTGTAGATTACGAAAATATGTAGGATAGATAACGGTTGAGTTTGAACTTTAGGTTAGAAGTTAGGATTGTATTGAACGGGGAAGTATCCTCGTCTACTCATTCCTCCTGTTTTAGTCCATTTTTCTCTTACCATTCTTCATCTCACCTTTTGTCCCCAATCATTCTATCTCCTTCCTTTTGCCTCTGTTTCAGTGTGAGAATGTTAACCGCGGGCGCTGGACCGGGTCGTTCATTTGGGCCGCCATTTTCGGGAAATCGGCATGAATTTTGCAGTAAACGGTGCCAATTTATTCATTTATTTCCCCAAGATCAATACAGTCTAATTAAGAGGTTTTGTGGAGTGTGGAAACTCTTAATTGCTGTTCTTTCCGGGTCCACCCTGACCCGGGTGGTAACATCTGTTAGTCCCAGGTATGGGCAAATATTTAAAGCCCTTCTAAACTGGGGTAAAAATATAATGAAATATAAAAATAATTTTTTATAATAAAAATAGCAGCAGTGCATTTTTGAAAAAAATTACCAGCAATAGATTTGACTCTCGCCAAAAACAGTATTTACGAAGATACGTCAATGAAAAATGATCTACAAACAAATTTCTTACCAAAAATACATTTCTATTTATACCAACCTACCCTAGAAATCTTTTCAGCATTAAATAACCCATTGAGGTGTTGATATGTCGTAAAACAAAATAAACCAAACTAAGATCAATATTGAAAGCCTTGAAACTAGAATCTCCTTATTGTGGTTGACTAACTGAGAAATCAACCCTTCACATACACGTCTTTAGTCATCGGATAAACAAATTCTTACTAATACGCAAAGCCATAATGGCGCGTGTTGGGAGAAACACTGGCGGGAGGATTGCGATTAACCTTCTTTGAAAAAAGTATTTTAAAACATTTGATTTTGTTTCTAATTAACAATTGATTACAGTAAATAAAACGTCATTTTCTTATCCAAAGCCACACTTCGCTTAGTTACTTTTTTTCAACCGGTTGTTTTTTTCTTTTCTTTTTTTTACCTAATTTTTCCCTAGAGGAGCGGACCAGTATTCCAATAGATAATCTGATGGAGATGTTGACTTTCTGTACACAAACAACACACTTCGGAATGGAATCTCACATATATCGACAGGATGAGGGCTTAGCAATGGGCTCGCCATTATCACCAGCAATGGCGAATATATACATGGAATACTTTGAAGAAATGGCATTAGAGTCTATATCGCTAAAGCCAACTATATGGTTACGGTACGTAGATGACACTTTCATACTCTGGCCACATCAGGAAGAAGTCCAGGTTCTTCTGGACCATGTGAACCCAATAAGACCTTCGATACAGTTCACAATGGAGAAAGAGAGTAACAACTCACTCCCATTCCTGGATGTACTAATATCTCGAACAGAGAATGGGTTCAAGACATCCGTATACCGTAAACCAACATTCACCGGACAGTACCTCAATTTCAACTCCCACCATCCATACAACGTAAAGAAAGGGATCGTCCGATGCTTACAACACCGAGCAAAATCATAAGTGGCGATCCAGAGACGTTAGATAAGGAATTGGTCAGTATAAGTAGTACCCTACAACGCAACAACTACCCTGGGTACATGGCAGCAGCCCCCCAAAACTGGGATAGGCGGGTACAAGAGGAGGAGGACAACAACACTCAGAAAACAGTCTGCCTGCCTTATGTGAAGGGGTTATCAGAGAAAATACAAAGGATCTGCGGTCCATATAACATCAGGACAACCTTCAAAAGCGTGACAACACTTCGCAGGTATCTCTCACGAGTGAGACCCCCCATAGAGAGTAACATGACTAAAGACTGTGTGTACGCTATCCCATGCAGCTGCAGAAAGGAATATAAAGGAGAGACAGGCCGCCCCCTCAAGGTAAGGCTTCAAGAACACCAGAAAGCTGTAACGCGAGGGGAAGTAGAAAAATCAGGCGTGGCTGACCACATATGGAGAGAGAAGGGAGATCATGTTGAGATCATAGATAGGGAACACCATTGGAAAATTCGTAAATTTAAGGAATCAGCACATATGCTAGGCCACAAAAATCTCCTGAGCCGACTAAGCATAGAAATAAATACAATATGGGAACAAGAAATAAGGAGTGCCAGAGAAAAGCAATGATAACAAAGTTGCAATATGAACTCTGGTAAAGACATGCAATGGTAACAGCAAAAATTGCAATATGAGCACTGGTAAAAATGATGCTGAAAACATTTATAATACTCAGAAGTTCATACCCAGATGTCCTCAAGGACACATGGCACAGTGGATAAAGGCGTTGGTTAGATCCAGTGACAGTCAGTGAAGGTGAGTTCAATTCCTGGTTAAGGCAGTGGAGAACTTTCAGAGGGAAAATTAGCAGGAGATAACTGATAACTGACATCCATCAAACATGGCACGTGGAATTAGAACAGTCTACCCCAGCGATCGAAATAAAGGGTTCAGTTCGAAATTCCAACCACCTGAAGAAGGCCGGAGCGTACAACGGCCGAAACGTTGTGACAAATATGGCGACAAAGATGAAGACAATAGTCCGACTAATGTAAATACTGTACATAATACCTCATCTCAGAAATATAGACAAACTCTAATTTTTACCCATTCCAAGGCCCAAGAGACATTCAAGGAAGAGGGCTTCTGAATGATGTTGTTTCATGAGCGTAGCAGAAGGTAAGAAATGTAGGTTATGAATATATGTAGGATAACGGCTGAGTTTGAACTTGAAGCGGTTAAGCTTGTAGTAATCGGGGAAACATTCTCTTGGGAGTCTATTATGCAAAGCAGTTCTTGGAAAGATGCTGTCCGAATGAAACTTCCTTCTTTTGAATGACATACAAAGAGAATGAAGATGGTTCTAAATATCTGAACTGGTTAAACTCGTCAGCACATTTGCTATGAAAAATGCGACAGAACAGCAAGAGCCGTGCGACGTTTGTTTCGGGGAAAATCGATTTCTGAGCGGAAAATAATTCATCACCCACAAGGCCGCGCAAACGCTTTTGCACTCTGTCAGGACTGGAAATAGATGATCGGCCAGCTCCATCCCAGTTGAAACTGCAATACCCCATTTTTGTCTGATGTAATTCTTGTATATAGCGCATGTCAGGAGGAACCAAATACTTCCTGGAGCGAACCATTTCCAAGCATCTTTCGAGATGGATCGTATATATGTTCCACATGATTTCTGAGGTAAACACGAGTTTAGAAGCCTCTTTGAGAGTACATTCATTCACCATGACTTGGAGAAAATTCAGAGTCAATTGTGTGGTGATGAAAACTACAGGTTATGTATCCTTTATCCAAAAAGGCAAAATCCGAAGATCTCCCAAATCCGAAGGTTTTTCAGGTGCTGACATGACTTGCCACGAATGGAAAATTTCAGAAAGCACTTGGAAGTCTCCTTGGTGATGTGCCACTGTTGTAAGTGACCTCATCTACCCTGGGTGATTTTTCTCCATCCCAGCTACGTGGCCTACGTTAGCACGAATTTTTTTTTATAGCGATCATCACAGCAACACCTTCGTTCATGGATTACTTACCAGGTGCGTCGTGCTCAGTAAATATATTATTCAAAATGTCAAAAACTTATGCATTTATATCTTTTGTAAATAGTGATCATGTTTTTTTTGTATACGTACAGAAAGTACAAAACATTATTTTTATGTGAAATCTTAATTTTACCACTTAAAATCGGTGTGAGTATTACATAATTAGCGTCATTACCTGTACACAAGATTTATTAAATTTTATATAAAATTACATACAGGATATATCTATAAGCTGTGTAATGTAAAGGGATATCGTTTTTAAGTTTGGGTTCCATTCGCTGCCCTATTTTATAGATGCTATACACAAATAAAATAGCCTACATTCCAAAATCTGAAAACCGAAGCACTTCCGGTTCCAAGAATTTGAGATAAAGGATTCTACGTTATGAAGAGACATGGCATTTTAAACAATCTTCTCTAAGACAACTTTCTTCCTGCTTCCTGTTTATTAC
Organism: Acanthosepion pharaonis; assembly: GCA_903632075.3. NCBI lineage: Eukaryota > Metazoa > Mollusca > Cephalopoda > Sepiida > Sepiidae > Acanthosepion > Acanthosepion pharaonis. The sequence goes on from CAHIKZ030004683.1 coordinate 754,031, forward strand.
TTTTGTTTTCAGGGTCAAATCCAAGCCCCTTGCACAATTCTCCGTGTATCGCTATTCCTAACCAGGCATACCTATTTTGTTCTCCTTCTCAGGTAATTATTTCTTCTTTGCCTCGTTGGCATTATTATTATTGTTATTATTATTTGTTTTCTTAGTTGCATAATCACACGAGATTTCTGAGTGTCATTGTTAATTTGGGTGACAGTAATGATAATAATAATAATAATGATGAGAGGAAGATTCGGGATTCATTGACTGAAAAGATGGCGTTGCTCTGAAATTTTTTAAAAATGATTCTATTCAAGCAGTTTTTAAGGAAAGTATAATTCGCACGGCACTGTTATCACTCTTTCTAGTATTGGCGGGGGTGTGTGTTCCTTTTTCAACTTTTGTTCAGAGGGTAGTGTAGAAAGTCAACATCACTATTATGTCATTATTTTCTCTTTGAGTTACATGTGCTATCCATTTTAGTTGTTGCTGCTGTTGAAAACCTTGGGTTTCAGTTATTTCGTAAAGTTCTTTGCGATTCTGTATCACCATTCTATAAGATCTGATGAAAGAGGACCTTTTAGACTAGAAGGAGTCATAAGCTTGAAGCTATTTGTAATAATTGATCTAGGAAAACGGTGTTATATAGTTGATAGTTTAGCCATTTCTGAAGGATTCAAACGCCAGGAAGATTATATAGTGCTATATGAGAAGATAATTCGAATTCTTAGGTCAATATTTTGGTTTTGTAACATCGTGCGGTATTGAAGAAAACTATACTTAGCACAGCATATTGAATCTTTTTAAACAGTTTACCTCAAGCAAGACGATAGTGCCACCTGAATGTAGGTGGGAACGATGAGAGAGAATGAAAATACTTTAATGAAGGTAAGTGAGAAAAAGATAAAGGAACAGGTTTCGGGAAAACAGAAGATGGCGATTGACGTTGAATTTAAATTTTTGAAGATTGTTGTTGACAGGGAAGCAAGAAATCAGAAGGGAGTTCCACAGGCGAGAAAAGAAACTATTAGACGGTTGCATCTAGATCTTTCAAATTTAAAACGGTGAGACCTAGTTGCCAATATAGTATTATGTGTCAATTCATGGCAGTCGAGGCACCAAGGACAACAATATTCATGAAAATATATGTAACAAAGACAGATGAAGGCCACGTCACGTCGGTGAGAAAGTCTTTGAAGTCGAGCTGCTTGGTGAAGATCGATTACATTAAAGACTCTTCTTTGAAATTTGTCAACAATCTCGAGGGTATATATAAGGAACACCAGACCAGATATGGCAGTAATATTCAAATAGTAGATTTTTAAATGTGCAAATTGGATTCTGACGGTATCTGTCTATATTTCTGACATGAGGTATTATGTACACGATTTACATTATTCGGACTATTGTCCTCATCTTTATCGCCATATGACACATGGCACAGGGGATAAAGGTGTTAGTTAGATCCAGTTTAGACCTAAAGACTGTGAGTTCAATACTCGGTTAAGGCAGTGGAGAACCTGGAGAGGGGAATTAACAGGAGATAACTGACATCCATTAAAACATGGCACGTGGAACTAGAGCAATCTACCCCAGTGAGCGAAATAAAGGGTTCAGTTCGACATTTTAACCACCTGAAGAAGGCCGGAGAGAACAACGGCCGAAACGTTGTAATAATTATGGCGACAAAGATGAGGACAATAGTCCGAATAATGTAAATAGTGGATTCTGACAATAATAAATTTGTTGTGGCTGATCCATAATCCCTAGATTATTTCGTCTTTATTAATTTCGAATTCTGACTTTTTATGATAGATTCCGGGTTATCATCAAATATACATTTTTCATAATTTTCTTGCCGGTTTCAATTTGTCGAATCTCTCGTTCGCCTGAATCTTCTCTGTAGCGTTTTTGGTGTTGTTCCAAGTGAGCGAGTTATTATGAGCACGACTTTTAACCTCCATAACCCATTGCAACAATAATTCGCCATTTAAAATAATTTTACTACTGCATATTCTGCCCGCGATTTTATTATTCAATATCAAAGTTATATAGACAGTGAATTATGAAGTTATTTAAAGGTAGCCAGTCAAATCATTATTTGAACTGAAGCTAAAATTATACAAGACAGGCGAAAACAATGAATTAATTACATACTAAGTGTTAGGAACTATTTATTGTAATTAAGCGTGTATAAGCCACTTTTCGGTTAGCCATGTCCTTTGGTCATTTATGATATTCTCAATTACAAGTTCCAGGGGCTTTAAGTAATTAGCAATGACACAAACTCTTCTGATCGTCAACATATTCAAGATATAAGATATTTACCAATTTATTAAGTGTTATTATCGCTCGGATGAATTTGTTCGTACTCTTCATTAACTTAATGAAACAGTCGGCATTAGAAAGCATCAAATTATCCAGGTATTATTATAGAACGGACTGACATACTTTTGTACGGCCAGTGCAATCGAAACACGTCAGGAGGTGCAGTTTGCCAACCATGAGTTGTACCAAAAGGTTTGGAACAAAATGTGAATATTATTATTATTATTAGTATTAGTATTAGTATTATTAGTATTATTATATATATATATATATATATATATATATATATATATATATATATATATATATATATATATGTGTGTGTGTGTGTATGTGTATATATATATATATATATATCTACACACTAATAATAAATACACATTTATGTATATATATATGTATATGTGTGTGTGTTTTGAACATTAAAAATACTGAAAAATTAAAATAAAAATTTTCAGACAAACTGGGTTGTATATTAATATTTTTGTTTTATTATTTCAATAAGGTTCCTCGACTAGTTTCGGCCAGCATGGCCATCACCAGTAGAAAAAAATTCTGCTTGCTGGTAGCAGTGAACTACAGGAATTAATGAATTTCTGAAGAAAATAAACTTTATCTGCAGTTTTCATTTGTTTCTTTATCGTTAATTTGGGTCAGTCTCTGTGTTAGAGGCTGAATAGATTCATGCGACCCTGAATTCCTTTGGTCATTTTGACAGATTTATTGGTTCCTGAGAAGGGGATGTGTTTGTGTTAAGTGTATTTTATCGTTTAGTTCTTCTGGTGTGTGCATGATATGTGCAAGTGTATATATTAGAATAGGTGTGTGGGTAAGTGTGAGATCTCAACACCTCTGCAAGCATGTCTGTCTTGGTAGGGCGTGATTTATGGGGTTATATATTAATTCTATCTATGTTGTTAAATTTGTGATTAAGCCTGTCTGGATGGAGTGTTTTGAGGTGCAAAATCCATTTGTTTTCATGGTCTTCTAGAATTTTTCTAATGGTAACTTATATATATATATAAAGAAATATAGTCTTAAGGTGTTCTATATTTATGGGATAAAGTGCTCAATATCAGGGATAGAGCGTGTGTAAATATAAAAGTGAACATAGAAGTCAACACTGAGAGGTGACAGTCTGTTTCATGCTATATGTGCTGTTATTTTTCTCGGCTATTTATATATATAAGGGTTAGTGGTGCATTGTGGGTATTCTATTATGGCGGTTATTTTTACCGGAAGTCGCTTTGTTTATTTATTTGGGTCAAATTATATTGATCGTTTTTATTTTTTTGTTTTTTATTTTATTTATTTATTTATTTATTAACGTAGTAAAAATTTGTTTATATCACGTATTTAACAGTTTTGTTTTGGTTTGAGAATTTAATTAAAGCTATTTGTTCAATTTTGGGGTTGGTTGTTGTAGTTCATTCTAACTATTATTTTTTGGTGGGAACAGTTTTTAATTTGGGATTGGTTTGTCTATTTATTTACTTGGATGAATTTAGGTCAATTTATTTGTATATTTTCTCTTTTCGGTTTTTAAGCAACATAGTGTTTATTTATTTATTTTATTTTTTTTTATTAGTGTATTTGTTTGTTTTTTATTTTATTTTTTCCGTTTTTCATTTTTTAGGTTACGTAGTAAAAATTTATTTTCATGCCTGCATTTTGAGATGAGCTCGGATCTTTTATTTAATAATTTATTTTGGTCGGGGAAAGTAATGATAGCTTTTTTTCCCTCCAAGCAAAGTTTGCAAGTTTTTGATTGGCTGTTGTAGGCTTTTTCCTTATCTTCCAAGACATTTTTGGTGTGATGTGCGTTTTGTTTTTTATTTCCCAGATATACTTAGAAAGCATAGTACTGTTCGCATATTTACTATTTGTGAACGATGTTTTGTGTGTATAATTTCTTTGCTTCCAGGGTCCTTCAGTTACTCCTATGTATACTTTTTCTTCATTATCTGGTGATTTTATCGTAGCTTGGTATATTACGTTGTTTTGTAAACAATTTCCGTTTAAGGGACATTCGTTCTTTATTCTGCAGTTGCACGTGGGTTTAATTTGTTCGTGTGGTTTGTTGATAATTTTCCTATTGTGCTTTTTTTATTATTTGTGCCATGCTCTCGGTGCAGCTCTAGCTGATTTTTTACTGTGTTTTTGTTGAATATCTTGTGTAAGGTGCTTGATTCTGGGAAGTGTTTGTGTAAGAGTTTGAAGAATATTTTTCCTACGTTTGTTTTACGTTCTTGCTGTACGGTGGGTTGAACCATATGATATTTCTTCTGTTGGTCTTTTTTGTATTCTGTGGTGAGTATGTGAGTATTGCTGGGAATCCGCTATCTTTTAGGGCCGTTTCATAGTCTTTCTTAGCTTTGTTAAATAGGGATTCATTGGAGGAATTGTCGGAGAGCCTGCGGTTAATCGATTTTGGTATCTGTTTTATTATAGAAGGCGGATGGTTGGAATAAATAAACAAAGCGACTTCCGGTAAAAATAACCGCCATAATAGAATACCCACAATGCACCACTAACCCTTATATATATAAATAGCCGAGAAAAATAACAGCATATGTGGCCTGACGATTGCATATAGCATGAAACAGACTGTCGCCGCTAAGTGTTGACTTCTATGTTCACTTTTATATATATATATATATATATATATATATATATATATATATATATATATATATAATACAAGTAAAAGGTTTGTCACTTAACTGATTGGGGTTGCCTTTCAGCAACTCACTCAACTCCAGAGTAGACGAACCCTTCGGGAATCACTCATTCAACTCGACAGGAGGTATCAGCAATTGATTGCTTACACTTCTTGATTTTTTTTATATGCACTATTTCATTGGTGCAATTTTTTCCCCATAGTGTCTGTGTGTGTGTTCGTTCGTGCGTTCGTGCGTGTGCGCCCGTCTGGGCGTATGGGCTTGTGTGTAGAATGTCGTGGTTATTTGTCCTTTTTTAAAACTTTATACTCACCTTTTTTTCTTTTTCTCTCTTTTTCCTTTTTTCTTTTAGTTGTAATGACTTTGACTTACCGTATTCCAGACATATATATATATATATCTGAAACACCTGGGTAAATAAATTATAAGCAATGGACCATTAAGGTTGTCTGTTTTCTATTTCAATTAATAATTGCTCTGATATGGCATTGAGCTCCCTGGATTATATTCTCCTTGGGATTATTTATACGGATTACCCATCTCTTCATGACTTTATATATATATATATATATATATATATATATATATATATATATATATATATATATATGAGATGAAAAAGACATGTTAAAATCGCTGCAATATAGCTTTCATATTTCAACACTACAGTTGTGCTTCCTCAATTGATGGTAAATAAGTGGAAAAATTATTTCTAAATTTCAAAAGCAGATAAAAACAAATCAGAATTAAAATGAGGCTTGTGGGTTTACCCTGATTAACCAATTAGGTGTCGGACCGACGTTAAATTCAAGAGTAAGATAAAATTCACATTCAAAAGTAAAATATAATCATTTTGGAAAATTAAATACTAGAGACAGTGGAATTATACTCTTTTTGTCCTCATCCCATATATATATATATATATATATATATATATATATATATATATATATATATATAAAGAAAGAACAGTAAGATATATAATCCGGTGTTCTTATAGATATTTTTATTTTACAAAATAGTGCTCAATGTAAATTTACAGAGCATTAATATTATAAATTAATTGATTTAAAATATGGTTCTTTCCGCTACAAAATTCTAACCATGTTTCAAAAATGGAAGCTAAAAGAACCGAATTTAATTTTGTAATTAAATTAAAGACATTAGTTCCATTTCATCCTCAAGCGAATTTTGGAGTAACTTTTAAAATTACTGGGTTTTAAAGACGCAGCAAAAATCATAATTCATGTTTCCAAGGTTACAGATGAATTCATTTTACTAGACGAGGGGTGTCTGGGTGTTCATTAAAATATAGACATAATGAACACCCAGACACCCCTCGTCTATTTTAAATCAATTAATTTATAATATATATATATATATATATATATATATGCACACAGATACACACACACACACACACGCACATATATATTGAGAAGACCAAATTAATTTACATTATTTACATTATTCGGACTATTATCCCCATCTTCGTTGACATATTCGCAACGTTTCGGTCGTTGTACGCTCCGGCCTTCTTCAGGTGATTGGAATTTCGATACGAACCATTTATTTCTTCCTTCCACCTGGATGGATTATTCTAGTTCCACGTGTCATGCCTCTTCAGAATGTCAGTTAGTTCCTTTTAACCCAACTTTCCATGTTTTTTGGTTTTCCACTGCTTTAGTCTGGTATTGAACTCACAACTCTTTGGGTCTAGTCACTGGATCAAACCAACGCCTTTATCCACTGGGCCATGTGTCCTTGAGGATAAAAGCGTTGGTTAGATACAGTGACTAGACCTAAAGAGATGTGAGTTCAATACCAGGCTACAGCAGTGGTGAACCAAAAAAAAAAAAAAAAAAAAAAAACTTGGAGAGTAGAGTTAAAGGGATATAACTGAAACATTTGGAAGAGGCATGGCACGTGGAAGTAGAACAATCTATGCCCGTGGAAGAAATAAAGGGTTCGGTTCGAAATTGTAGAAGGCAAGAACGTACAATGGCTGCAACGTTGTGAATATAGTAATGAAGTTAAGGATAACAGTCCCAATAATGCAAATAATGTAAATAATAATAATAACTCATCTCAAAGATATAGACAGATAAGACCAAATTTGTCCTCTTGATTCCAATCCATGAAAATATTGCTGCATTTAATTTTCAAAATAAACCAGTATTTCTTTTCCTTTTTTATTCGAAACATTATCTTTTGAAGTTTTTTTTATATAAATCTTATATGTCCAAAATAAGTTTATAGGTTTCTTTCTGGCAAATAGGCACAAGTTTAAAGCAAGAAATATGTATCTAAAAACAAATAAAAAAAATTAGAGTAGATCGAAATAATATCCATTTTATACGAAGGTTTCATAAAAGATAGCTGTTGTGGTATCCTCCCTCTAAAGAGTCTATGTTGGACTCTTCCACCTACTATAAGATTAGTAGGAGGGAAGGCCTTGGGGGAACATTCGACCAAACTGTACATGGCTGTCAAACTCTCCGCCGAAGCGGAGAGGAACTCGGACGAAGCTTTGCCGTAGACAGGCCCTGAACACGTTTATACGGGTTCAAAGGGAATATTTTTGGGTGAGCCTACGGGCTCGGATACACCCACATTAAACTCGGCCTTGTGCCACATACATTCCTTGTGGGGGTGGGCTGTTAAATATAACAGTCGCACAGACTGTTCATTTCTGTCGAACTCTGCCTCGGGGCAAAGTTTCGGCCGGGGAGGTAGACAGGCCCTGAATACGTTTATACGGGTTCAAAGGGAATATTTTGGGGCGAGCCTACGGGCTCGGATACACCCACGTTAAACTCGTCCTTGTGCCACATACATTCCTTGTGGGGACTGTTAAATATAACAGTCGACCAGACTATTTATTTATATCAAACTCTCCGCCTTGGCGGAGAGGAACTCGGACGAGGCTTTGCTGCAGGGCAAAGTTTCGTCCGGGGAGGTAGACAGTCCCTGAACCCGTTTAGGCATGTTCAAAGGGAATATTTTTTGGCGAGCCTAGGGGCTCGGAGTACCCACAATAAACCGACCTTGTGCCACATACATCCTTATGGGGCGACTATGAAATATTAACAGTCGACCAGATTGTTTAGCTGTCGAACTCTTTGCCTTGAGCAGAGAGGAACGTGGACGACGCTTTGCCGAAGAGCAAAATTTCGTCCGGGGAGGTAGACAGGCCCTGAACCCGTTTTTGCGGCTTCTAAGGGAATATTTTTGTCCGAGCCTACGAGCTCGGATAACCAACGTTAAGCTCTGCCTTGTGTCACATAAATCCCTCGTGGTAGGTGCTGTTAAATATTAACAGTAGAATAGAATAGGTTTAAACGACCCACACTCACTAGTCATGTAATACTCTTCTGTTGTACTTACTGTTTAATATATGATATATCTGTAACACTTTTTTTTTGTTATTTCTTTAACCATTTACTTGGTCACAACAATACTTACCTGGCACA
>CAHIKZ030004683.1:767500-822500 GCA_903632075.3 Acanthosepion pharaonis
TCACAGTATAAAAGAAAGGAAAACAAAATAATGTCTCCTTCTTACAGGGACAAACAACAACAACAACAACAAAAAATATAAGTAAATAAACGTACGTATATGAACAAGTAATCGCACCCAGAAACGCTCACATGCGGTCACAGACAAATTCTCAAAGATACAATTGGTTATGTTCAGAGTAGGCGCCTTGCTGTAGGCTAATGGCTAGCGAAGTAGTCTTCCACACCATTAACGGTGTGTTGTAAATTTGATTATCACTGGATATCGCCCAATGGAGGCCTTGTGTCAGACTAAGTAATGTTTAGTAAATATTTGAAGGCTCCCAGCTGTGGGAGAAGCTACCGACCTCGCTGATCACTCTATTACCGCTGTGTTACGAGTTCAATCATCACTGGATGCCCTACATTTGTGGCTTTTCTTCCAGACTAATCTAAATTTGGTATATTAATATAAATAATTTTGTTTGTACAAAAGAAAATTAGGTAAAAGCAATAGAATATATTTTTCTTTCTTCATAATGAAACTGATTAATTCAAGCTTCAACCGCAGATCATCCCCAGTCCCTCTTTTAAATCATTTCACCCCAAGCAAGGAAACAAAGCCACTAACATGCATGGCGTTACTGAGGGTGAAAGAATACCAGAAAAAAAAACATTATTAAGGAGCGAGAACAATAAAAGAACAGAATTTATGGAGACAGGAGATAACGACTGATATATAATTTAATTTTTTATCGATCAAATTTGACTGGAAAATCAAGAAACTGGAAGAGAGTTCCACAAGCGAGAAGTGCGATAGAAAAAAACTGTTAGAATAAAACTTAGCCATTTTAACTGTAAAATCATATGATTTAGTGATGCGTTTAAATTTATAGAGTCTAGGTACCACAAAGGATAGTAATCTTTATTTTGCGTAATACAAAGATGTAGTACAAGGCCAAAAGCGTGGGATAAAGTAAGGCTGGTCTTCAATCTCTTTTATCTTAAACTTCGGTAGCAACAATTACTGACTCAAACATACTACAGTATTCCTTAAACCAAAACAACCCACATTTACCATAAAGCAGAGTTCCGAAGAACATTTACCATGGAAGTATTTATAGAAAATTCATCGAGCAGCTATATTATGGCGGTGGGAAAGTGATTGAAGCCGAGATGATAGGTCGTGACCAATAATATTGCAGATTCTTCTTAGGATTTTATCAAGGATCTCTAAATATATAGCAGGAGCACTAAAACATACGTGACAGTAGTATTTAAATCAGGGATGTATGGTAGACTTATAAATATGTAAGATAGATTTTGGCGAGAAATTGTCTAGCACGACACAGTGAACCAACTTTCCTAGTAGCAGACCTAACAATTGATTGAATTTAATCTTTCCACGCCATGTCAGTGAAAAACGTAAGCCCGCAAAGGCGCAACGAGTTACTCTCTTGGTTTGGTTTGTTTAACGGCATATCAAATCCTTATGGGTCATTTAATGTCGAAATTTTATTTTCTTGAGAGCTTTGGTATTTTTTCTCCAAAAATGTATTACTGGCATTTCTTTTTTTTCCAATAATGTATTGCAGGTAATATTGCAGGTAATTTTTTATTCTTTTACTCTGAAAATGTATTGCAGGTAATTTTTTATTCTTTTACTATGAAAATGTATTGCAGGTAATTTTTTATTCTTTTACTATGAAAATGTATTGCAGGTAATTTTTCTAATCTTTCATATTTTCATTTTTTAACTCTAGTTTGAGGGTTCGCTATTCGCCCATAGTTGGGACCCTAACAGGTGCTGCCACACCGGGCCAAGGTAGACCAGGGAAAAACAGCAATTAAGAGGTTACTCTCCTGGAGGCTAACACCAGCCATGCTGATGGGAGGCAGAAAAGATTCTCTCAGGTGATTAATAGAAAACAATTTAGTTTTGGGGCGTTAAGATTAACAAGCCATTCCTTGCCGAATTAACAACAAAATTTGACCTTATCGAATTGCCCAGACTTGCTCTTCAGACAGGAATAAATGATTGCAGCAATCAGCATAGATTGATACTGAGAGCTGAGAGAATAGATCGTGAGAGTCGAACTGAATCCAACAACTGAATTCAAATAAGAACGTCATTTGGATCTCCGAGAAACTCTTTGCAATCCAGATTTTCGTAGATGAAATACCGGAATGGTAGATAGACTGTAAACTTTGCGCAACGAGTTATATAGAAGTTGGGCATCGTTGAAATCATATGAACATTGAATCCGATTTGTGTTATTCCACCACCAAGTGTCTTGTTAGAGCCTACGCGGTACCTTCCACTTTAATTCCTTGTACAAGCTTTCATTTTTATTCATTTCTGGTCCTTCTCTCCTTGGCGCTATATGGTTTCAGTTTCACTCGACCAGTTTCTTCCCACAAAGCGCTGGTCTGGAGAACCGACTTCAAGGAGGATGCTTCACCGATCCCTACAAACTTAACCAGTTAAAAACCGGTATCTTCCTCACATAACTCTATAAACTGTGCCTCTTAATTTGTAAGCCTTTACCTCGAGTGGCTCCTGGGACTTGCAGCGGGTAAGCATAATTGTAATATATATATATATATATTACAATTATAACTCTCAATCGAACTGCTAACCATTCCTCCATATAATAAAGTTCAGATTGCATTATATATATATAACTTTATTATATGGAGGAATGGTTAGCAGTTCGGATTGAGGAATCGGAGAGCTGAGTTCAAATTCCAGTCGAATTTGTTACATTTACGAGCTAATACCATTGGGAAAAGTATGAATCCAGCTCTTTCGCTGAATATAAAGTATGAATCTAGCCTTTTCCCAAGAATATAATCAATCTTATGCCATTATTTTGAACCTGAATGCATCCATACTTGTTTTAGCACTTAATTTTTGCTGAGACATGGTGTTCCCTATTCACAAGCTTAACTCCTGACATATATTGCAGTAGTAACAAGTCATTACTATTGCACTTTCTAACTCCATGTTTTCCAACTCGAACATTGAAACCATCAACTTTAAAAGGCACGAGAAATCTTGTGGACAAGTTCCTTTAGCGGGAGACAAAATGCGATGTGTCATCTTTAGAGAAACACAAGATCGGACCGAGGACTCAGTTAGACCTAATTCCGCATGAATCGTTTCTCACTTTTTAGCATTGCTGCCGTCACCGTTGTATATATATATATATATATATATATATATATATATATATATATATATATATGTGTGTGTGTGTGTGTGTGTGTGTGTGTGTGTGTGTGTCTGTGCGTGCGTCTGTGCGTGCGTGGGTCTGTGTGTGTGTCTGTGTGTGTCTGTGCGTGCGTCTGTGCGTGCGTGCGTCTGTGTGTATTGAGGAATTAATGTATTTTTGTTCGTAATCCAATATTATTCTTAATTTAACGTTATGTTAGTGGAAGCGCGTGTTTCAATAAGCACGTTTGTTTCTATTTTTTTTAAAACGGTGTGAAGTACGTCTGTCGGCTTGTATATTCGAGAGACTTAATAAAGAAAATGTCTAAAGGACGCCGTGCCAGACAGTAGTTTTCCCCTACAAAAGGGGACGCAGGTTTCCTTTAGTAAGCCTCTCAAATCACAGACCTGTAGACGTAAGTAACATTGTTAAAAAAAAAACAGCGTGCCTACTTAAACATGTAAACGGGTTCAGGGACTGTCTACCTCCCCGAGTAGGCCTGGGTACCCTACTTCTGTAATTTATCCCAAGAATCTTCTTCTCATAACAGGAAGAAGCTGGCTCAATCCGCCCAGGGTGAATGCCGCATCAGTACAGTACAGTACCTCCCCGGACGAAACTTTGCCCTTCGGCAAAGCCTCGTCCGGGTTCCTCTCTGCTCAAGGCAGAGAGTTCGACAGTTAAACAATCCCAGAAAGTTTTGTTATATTTTCTATTCAACCAACAAAATCTGATTAATACATATTACACACTAGTGTGCACAAGTTTGGGATCAACTACATAAAATGATTATACACCTTTATTTTATTAAGAACTTAAGACTGTTCGGCAGTATGCTTTTTTCAGTCGTCTCTTGTTTTTGGCGATTATAATATTCTTGCTATAGCTTTAAGTAGCTTGAAACTGAAAAAAAGGCAACAATTTGAACAATGAAAGATTTTCGATCATATAAGTCATAATATGCAGATTTCTTAGTTCGAATTTTTCCATCTTATTAGCATAAATAAGCTTATTTTTCCATCTTATTAGCATAAGTAAGCTTATTTTTCCATCTTATTAGCATAAGTAAGCTTATTTTTCCATCTTATTATCATGAGTAAAAGGTCATTGTAGTTGAACATTAGTTTGATTTTCTTCGACATTGCTATAATTTCTGCTGAAACAAAGATGAACGTTGTGACTTTGAAGGGGAAGATGACTCAACAAGATTTATACTAGAAAAGTCTAAAAAGAGAGAATGGTAGATTGTGGGAGTTTCAGTCTAATTCCCAGCCAGACATGTGAGGAGTGAATTTTAATTGTGGCTGTTTTTTTTTGTTTTGTATTTATTAATCAGTTCACCCCAATCAAGATAATAAAGCCACTAAGACGCAAATAGCTAAAAGCCATTATTAAGGGGAGAGAAGATAATGTTTGATATTTTATTTTAATTTTTGAAGATTAAAATTGACTCAAAGTCGGAAGAGTTCTCCACAAGCTAGAAGTGCGTGATGAAATTTTAAAATAGAACTTACGGTTACATCTAGCCAGTTCAAATGTAAGATGATGAGATTTAGTTAGTATTAGCGCTTCAATTCGGAGAAAATCACTCAACTAGGGATAGCCAGCTGACTGGGAATTTCCAGAAACTGTGTTCAAACCGCCCAAAAGACATTTGCTACTATTGTCAATGTTTTAAGTGCAAAGAAAACCGGAAGGCTACAAAAGTTAGACAAGAGAGATGGAAGATTGTGAATGTCTCAGTAGGCAATCCAGAATTAACAGTCAGAAGACAGGTGAGGAGGGAATGTAATGTTAGCAATGAGGTTTAGTTGATACAGTACATGAACCTGGGTCTATAGCAGATAAAAATCATACTTATTATAAAACCCAGGTTGTGTGTGTGTTCGTTTATATATATGATCGGATTTTTATATATATTTCAGGGTTAACTGAAAAACTTTTTTTGGCAGGTAGTATTTCTTATTGTCTTGCACACTTTTTTCTTTATTTTTACATTCAGAATGCTTTAAAAATTTAATTTACAAGACAATTGTCTATAATAAAATTCTATTCAACGGGTAGACTCATAACGATTGAAAACAATGTTTTTGTTTGAGCTTGACCAATTCGTAAAAAAAAAAAAAAACTAATTTAGACATGCGTGTCCGTCAACCTTAAACAATAATCTTTGTCAATTTTATTGCAACGCCGGGTTCTACTGCTAGTAATTAACTAAACCATTGGGATAAAGGACTGATGTGGTAAAAGATCTTTCTAATATGGTTTGCAGGAAAGTGAGGAAAAGTAAATTTTTGTGATGAATGCATTATAGAGATGCATTCTAATGCAAGAGAATATATAAGATCATTGAGGCAGAGAAACAATGCAACATTTACTACAAAGACAGTAAAATTTAGCGGTGATCACGTAATGGTGTGGAGTTGTTTCAGAAGCGATGGTAGAAAAAAATTCGTAACAGTTGATGTAGACCTAAACAGAAAAACTATATTAGTTTACTGCGGTCTAATCTTCTTCCAGACTACGAAAAGGAAAAAAACTCCTTGTCGCATATCACGAGCAACAGAAAATTTAACTTGTGAAAGACTGGCCCGCCAGAAGTCCTGATCTCAGAATAATCATTTTGGTGGGAACTGAAGAAATAAGTATTCCAATGAAAACCATTCAGTCTGCTAGAGTATTGGGATTAGTCAATGCCATTTTCCAGTTATTCGAGCCAACAGCAACATTAATACCTTCACGGCAACGATCCACCACGCCACCCATATTGGCAAGAAATAAGCCCCACACGGATACCCACTTCCCGTGAGCCACTGCTCTGTAGAAACGACTCTCAAGACGATGTTTCCCCGATCACTACAATCTTAACCTGTCCAAGTTTAGGGTTAACTGTTATCGTCCCCTCTTACCCACATAAACTGTCTCTTACTGTAACACTCTACCTCGAGTGGCTTCTGGGACTTGTGCAGAGTGAATCTCACTGTAAAAAAATTAAACTCCAGCCTATTTATACTTTCTGTAGTAATAAAGAGGATCAATTTCCATTTTAACAAAAGAAAAGAAGTGAAATGTGAAGTTTTCGATGGTGGCTCATTATTTTTGCTTGGATATTTTTTTAGCAGCACAATGCTTAAGATGCTGTAACATCCACCATACAACATTAACGGGAATCGTTTCTTAGCTTTTCCCAAAGCCCATAAAATGCAATGAGAAAAGCGTAACACTAATCATTTTTGATTTGGGGGTAAAATTAACATAAGTAATTAATTTAGCAGGGAGGACCAAACATTTTGCACTCCAGTGTATTTTCCAATTTTCGAATAAATGTTTCGTATCAGAATCAAAATCAGATGGTTGAAAGTACTTGTACAAAAACGAAACAAAACATCAACACATTAGAAGTTTATTCACAATTTTGATTCCGATGTACAAAATTAGAAAATGGAAAATGCAATAAAAACTGAAACAGACATAACTGTTTATATATATATATATATATATATATATATATATATATATATATATATATATATATATATATGTGTGTGTGTGTGTGTGTGTGTGATTAAATAAATTACGAACGTTATGTCTGCTTATTTTTAGCAGAATCCGTTCATATTCATAGGTATTTTTCCGTGTATTACAATCAACTGATGCAAGAAATGCACTGTAACAGTGAAAATCACCTTTATTTCCCAAGTACTTTCCACCTCTTTCTAAGATCATCATCATCATCACACACACACACACACACACACACACACACACACACACACACACACACACATATATATATATATATATATATATACCTATTTAATACATATATATTAAGAAATATACGTAATATCATACATTAATTGCACAACTCCGAGTTTCAAGTGTTGGAATTTACCCATTCGGATATATATATATATATATATATATATATATATATATATATATACTCATACTCCAGTTTAAAAGTTTGATGGGACTCCTGGTAATATTTTGAATTAGCCTCAAAAGTAGTTGTTTTGTACTATAAATAAGAGAAAATTATTATGTATGGCTAAAAATGTGGGACATGATTTTTTTTAGAAATTCTATTATGACAGAAAGAAAAATAGATATTTTATGATATTTTGGTCTCTCTCAAAATAACCTCCTTTTGCCCTGATTGCTGCAGAAGAAATTTTTGCAATTCGTTGCAAAAGTTTCTCAAAGTATAAGTTTGTGAATTGGTTCCATTCTTTTTTCAATGGCACAATGACCTCTTTTCTGATTTTTTTTTCACTCTTCTGTCAGATCCATCCCATGCTAATTCTGGGAGTGTCTTCAAACTTCTGAACTGTAGTGCATACATATATTACTTTAAACCTAATTTTTAGTGGATACTTTTATTTGATAAGACGCGATATATTTATTTATTTTCGTCTACAGGCATGAATATGATTAATATGAGTATCCACTGAAAAATAACTTTTAAAGTGTTCTGTCGGATTAATAAACAAAATATACATTGCTTCTTTAGAATATATATATATATATAAAAGAAATATGTTGTAGTGGTTCCAACGAGAGAAAAGTATGTATATTAAAAAGAAGAGGGGTGCCGCAAACGTTTTTGGTTGTAATGTGGATTTATTGAGAAAAAATATTATACTTTGTTTTACATAATTTCACGACACGTGTTTCTGGTCTGGTCTCGCAAACCGTCTTCAGGTGAAAGTGGAGATTTTACATATTATTAAAATAATTAATTTTTTCTTCATGTTCAATGTGGAATATTCTCGATATGAGACATTCTGTTTGTGTGTTGGCAATCTGAATTTTCTAAACACACACACACACACACACACACACACACACACACACACACACATTTATAACAAAAAAGCTCAAAAACTAATATTCCATGGTTATAATTTATTACTTTGGAATCGTAATCACGATCCAATTCATTAGACCTACAAATTCACCTTGCTCTGCTCTGTCTTCTACATAGAGCTCTACCGGGATTTTATCCTTGGAATATATATATATATATATATATATATATATATATATATATATATATATATATATATATGCAGTTTTTTATATATATTATTTATATATTATACATGCGGCACTTATTGGAAAGTGATCGGTGATAGAGCTAACATATTTAGCATGAAACCCAGGGTCACAAACTTCCACCAATCAACTTAATATATATATATATATATATATATATATATATATATTGACCACTATATATATATATATATATATAATACTGATATGCAAAAGAGAGTGTGGGCCTATGGATTGGTCACGTGGTTATCGTTCTTTTGTTTGATATGCAAATGACTCAAAGACTGATAGAATGAAAGCTTCTCTATACACACAATGTATATTCGGAATATAGTCTTCGTATGTTTTAATCATAACTTTTTGGCCGTTGTGCCATACGGCCTTCTTTAGGTGTATATCGATCTGGGTAACATACATGACATACAAGCAATTTCGAACTGAACGCTCTATTTAATTAACGAGAGTAGCATGTTCTCATTCCACTGTTCATATTTAGGGATTTTAAAAAATTTTAGTTGTTATTGCTCGTCCGTTATCACCGAGTGCAAGTATACACTGCCTGATCCAAGGATTGAACTCACAACCACTATGTCACCAAATTCACAAAAAAAAAAAAAAAAAAAAGCAGCTTTTGCTCAATAGGCCATTTTCTAGCTCGTGCTTTGGTACTAAACCATTACATCATAATTCATTGTAATTTTAAGCTATTTTCAGTTTTGGAACTATAGATTCCATATCTTGTGATTTGGCACTAAGCCATTACCTTGGGATTTTTTGTCTTTTTTAAGAGCTTAAGGTCATATCACATTGAAACACCGGTTTTCGTACGATCACCTAAGTTAAGTAACGACGAGCCTGATTGAGAATACAAGGTGTCGTAAGCTTGGATGTGCGGGTGGTGTAATAGATAACGGCTCGGAATTGGAAATCGTTCTATTCACTTACGCACAAATACCCTTGGGAAAGATACGAATTCACTTCTCCCCAAGCTATGGGTTAATTAGTAGGACATGTATCATTAAATCGTTATTATCTAAAAAAAAAATCTTATAATAAAAATATATTTTCCGGTTTGAAATAACCTGCAAAAGGTTGATAAGCCGTAAAAAAAAAATCAGTTATCATTTTAAAGCTGTGCATGTTGAGCTTTGTAACTGTAAAGTTTTTTCTTCTCTGGTGCTTTTCCACTAAGCCTCGAGTTTGTTATCATCCACCATAGAACTAAAATTCAAGTTAGAAACTTGACATGTCGCTCATTTATTGTTCTTTTGTTTACATCCCATGACTCGAAAGCTGACAAGGCCTCCGCTCAAAAAACTACACGTTTTTCTTTTCCGTTATAAAAAAAAAAAAAACGTTTTAAAAAGACTTTTACCATGAAAAGTGCGAAAACATGTGTTCCGATTTTATGTCTGTAGAACTTTTAGCAAGTTTATATAAAACAAAAGCACCCTCCCCTAAAAACAAAAAAAGCAACCACACAAAAAAGAAAGAACGAAAAATATAGAAGAAAGAGGAAAAGAAGAAAAGAAAAAAAAAGAAGAAAGAAAGTAAAGATGTCTGATTATGTTCTTGCCAAGTGCTGTCTTCACACTGAAAAACCGTTGGCAGACAATGATTGAAGTAAAACTAAATGTATTAGACTTTTATACCACACACACGCACGCAAACACGCACACGCACGTGTAAGTGGTTTTTAAGGATCGGTGGAGAAGTGGGGGACGTTTTTTTAAAAGTATTTTCTGGTCTAAAACTCCAAAGAACGGAAAAAAAGGCAAGGAAGATAAAAGTCTAGTGTGTTCAACGTGACAATAAAATTTCTTTTTTTTCTCGTTTACTGGCGGGAAACGCTAGTTAGGAATGATTATTATTCCATCTGGATGCTCTTCTCCAATCAGGCTTGTTAAAAAAATAGCGCAATTAAGAGAAAAAATATATAATTATGAATTTAATCTGACACAAGGCTACAAGTGTTGAGTGCTTACTAATGATTGAACTCACTACGCTCTCATAATAGTCAACTAGACACGACTGTTAACAGACAGCGATACACTCAAATACTAAACTTAACTTGGTCTGACATAAGGTTACTTACTCGTCAGTGTGTTTGCCCATAGTAACACATTTTGTCCTAATCATTCTAACCTATCTGATGGTCCCGTTTCGAAAGAAAAATCAGTAAAAAAGGGAAAATTGAATGTCTTTGGCTAGATGCGAAAGTGTCTCGTCAGTAGTCTCGTGATTTAATGGCCGACTATTCTTGCTTGATAATTTTCTGAACTTGGAATTGTTTTCGCCACCATTCTTTCTCCTGTTCTTAATTTTTATTGAAAGCATGCCTCCTAAGCCCACTATTTAGTGAGGGAGGTGGATTGGCTGTTGATCCTCCCCCACCTCAGGTCGATGCTTGGACTTAAGGTAAGCTGTACATTCACTTTTTATCATGAGGAAGAAAGCGGACAAACACTTGCTGCCCTTTAATCTTTTTTTCGATTTTCTTTAATTCTTTATTTTTCTTTTTTTTTAATCTTTAAATTTTATTTTATTTTATTGTATTTTTTTTTCTTTTTTTCTACTCCTACTCGTCATTGTGTTTGCCCATAGTAACACATTAAAAACTAGAGAAGGGTACCTATTGATCATCGAACTCACGAGTTGTCCTCCATCCAAAAAAAAAAAAAAAAAAAGAAGAAAAAGCAACCGTTATATTGACATGCTGGCAAATATTCCCACCAAACAAAAGTGAGCTAGAAAAAAGGACAAACCGTCAACAGAAAGAAGACATGGAAGCATGGTCACCCCAAATACGAATTACAAATTGAAGATGCCAACATAGAGCAAGTACAGACATTTAGATATCTGAGAAGTGTCTTAAAACAAGATTGGGTAAGTGGCACCGAAACTCGAACATAGATGGGACGAGAAACACTGCAAAAGCTAAGCAAGGTGCTGAGAAACAAAAAGAAAAATCATTAGAAAGAAAGAAAATCATGCTGGATTACTATGTGATATCCATCATCTTTTATAGCAGTGAATGATGGACAATTTCCCCGCAGATGAGGAGAAAACTGGAGTCAACAGAAATGTGCTTCTACAGAAGGATATTGGGAATTCCATGGACGGAGCGAGTAAACAGCGAGAAAATCTCAAAGTAAATGCCAACAGAAAGAACCCATGCTAAGAATAAGGAAGATACAGTTAAAATCCTTTGAGGAAGGAGGGCTTGGCAAGCTCAACACTCACGGGGTATACTGAGTACAAGCAAACCGCGTGCATGACGAACTGGTGTGAATATATAGCGTAACGGGGCGGGGGGCTTAGTAAAGAGAAAAAAAAACTAAGAAAATAAAAGAGCAACATAAACGTAAGGGCAACAAGAGGTAGGAAATTTTGGAGAGTCATAGTCGTTCATGGCCTGAAGGGACGCGACATATAGAAGAAGACAAAGAAGAAGAAAAAACAAGAAAAGGACAAACACTTTTTACTATTGATGTAGGTTTCCTTCCTAACCTTTTGTTTAAAGTAGTGTGGAAGGCTAGCATCTTGATAATATGATTAAAGGGGATCCTCGACTTACGTCGGGAATCAGTTCCTACGGACCGACGTAACCTGATTTTCGATGTAAGTCGAAATTCATCTTCACTAGCACCCACGAGTCTGTCTTACGTTTGGGAGCCATAAGGAAGGGCAAAAGGTTCCCCTCATAAAAAACAACACAAACGAGAGCTAGCGAATGTAGCACAATCCAATAAAGTGAAGAAACAATGGCGTCTTCCTTATATAGCGCCGCGTGATTACATATTATATTATGGAAGATGGCATCGTAACTACGAAAGCCGAACGTTAATCTGAGAACATTCTATATTTTTCATGGTACTTACATGTGCTATCCGTTTTAGTTGGTGTTTCTGTTGAAAGTCTTCAAGTGATGTGGTGTCTGTTATTTTGTAATGCTATTTTTGGCGATTCTGTACTACCAGTCTTCGAGATTCGACAAATGACAGTCATCTCCAAGAGCCGCAAGGTTCATTCACGTGAATCCATTTTCTAATCTTTGATTTGAGAAAGCGATTGTACTTAGCGATTCCATATCTTCAGTCTGCGAGATCCGACGAAACACACTCGTCTTCAAGCGCTACGGGATTCATTCACTTGAATCTATTTTTATTCATTGATCTGAGAGAACGATTGTAAATACATAATAGTTTAAATATTTTTGACCGAGTTGGACACCTTGTATAACAGATCGCACGAATTTTTAAGTTAATGGATCTCCACTATTTCTTATCACTTGTTGCTTTAAGTAACTTTGACCCTCTACTAGTCAGCATCTTGATTATATCTTTATTCTCTTTTCAAGTTACATCTACTGCTCAACTACTTTTTACTGTTGCTGGAAGATTTTAAGTGATGTGGTTTTTGTTATTTGATAAAGTTTCTTGTTCGTAATTTTGTAGTGCCAGTCTGTAGAGACTTATGAAATATTGCCTTCTCTAAAACCCAAATGATTCCTTAGGTTGAACCTGTTTTCTATCATTGCTCCGAGAAAATGGTTGTATATAGGCGATAATTTACACATTTCTAAACTATTTGAACGCCATGCATTACATCCACATGAATGTCTCGATCTGACGAAGCTATTTAAGTACATGAGTTTGCCACTTAATATTTCGATTTTCCAGTATCTTATGTTTAAAAACTATCCTATATTCAATTTCTTTAGCGCCTATACTAAACGTGTTATAAGTGATCGATACATCGAGCTATTTGAAGTGTTTAGCATTTATTATTTCCTTATGCCAAATTTTTTATGAGATACTCAGGGTAGGCACCGTCACTGCTTCCATTCCAATTCCAGATCATTAGTTTCTGTTTTGAGAAGGTTTATTTTGAGTCCTATTTCTTGAAACACTTGCTAAATGATGTTGATATTTTGTTCATCATTATACATATCCCAGCTATGAATACCTATGTCATCAACATAATCAGCCTCATTATCAATAAACTATCCCGCTATTGGTAAAGGTATGAAACTACTTAGTAGTCTGATCCGAGAGTATTACTTACTGCTGGTATCATGTAACCCAACACAACACATCGCATTGAAAAAGAACTCAAAACTTGCTAGTAACAGACATTACTTGGAGAAATGCCATGAGTGACCCACTTCTTCAGCATGGTATTCTGACGATCTACAAGATCGTAAGGGACGATTGGAATACCATTGAGACATCAAGTACATTTATGACTCAGCTACGAAGCGATCTCACAATCTATTCTAGTATGTCACAAATTAATGTAGTGGGCAAAAGTGAATCTACACTTACGATAAAGACTGATAGCAGATTGGGAGTACTTTTATTAGAAAGATAGCCTCGACATTGTTACTTTATTTTTCTTAGAAGTAAAACATTAAAAAAAAAAAAAGAAAAAGAAAAAAAAGAGCTGTAAAATTAAACTCACGATATCCTTGAAGATTATTTCCTTTAGCGGGAATATCTTCTTGGGAGTAAAAAACGGAAAAGAGAGAATCCAGAGAGATAGATAGATAGAGAAAGGTAGAGAGGAGGGAAGATAAACAAAAAAGAAATAAAGAGAGAGAGATATATGGAAAGAGGGAGTGAGAGTTGAAAGAAGAAGAAGAAGAAGAAAAGGCTAGATGAAAAGACAAAGAGAGAGAGAGAGAGAGAGAGAGAGAGAGAGAGAGCAAGAGAAAATAAAGGGAAGAGCTGTGAAAAACGAAAGTTAAGATATAGAGAAAAAGAAAATGGATGAAGAGAAAGTGGAGAGAAAAAGAAGAGAGAATAAGGGAAAGAAAGAAAAAGAAAGACGGTGATTAGGAAAATGAAGATGACGATGAAAAGAGAAAGGGAAATGTGAAGCAGAGAAGTTAAAGACGCCCTAAGCCTTTCTTTTTCTTCGTCACCCTATCCTATCTTTCTTTTCTTTAATCTTCTCTAGCTCTTTCTGTCTCTCTTTTACCTTTTCTTTATTTATTTGTTTTTGTCATTTTATTTTTCGCTTCTCCTTTCTTTCTTTCTTTCTTTCTTTCTTTCTTTTCTTTCTTTTTCCCCCTACCCCTTTTTTCTTTCGTTTTCCTCTTTCCGTATTTCCACTTCCCGCTTTATTTTCTCTTTTTTCCCTTCAATTTAATCTCTTTATTCTTTCCCTATTTTTTCTTTTTCTCTCCCCCGACAACTTCAACTCCACCCTCTCCGGCTGTAAGCGAATCCCCTAAAAAACAAAACAAAAAAAACAACAAAAAAAAACAAACAAGAAAACAAAACAAAACAAAACAACCCCCCAACTCCCACAAAAAATAAGTGTCTTACCTGTAATGATGACTGTTGGAAAACGTGATGGTGTTGCAACGTAACTCTCAAGCAAAAAATTTTGTAATAAGTTAATATCCAATTGTTTCGTCACATCCGGTAGAGATCTGAGGGCCTTGAATTTGGCATCATTAGCATTACGCGCCGTCTCTCGATGCTTGAGAGATTTTTCACCGTAAGGATATATAATGGCTTCAGCATTCCCCAGCGTGGCATATTCCTAGAATAAATAAATATATTTCATCAGTAAGATAAAATTCAACTCCGAGAGTGTACTCGACCTAACCAAAATCGAATTATAAAATACATTCTGATCTGGTGAGATTTTGGGAAGTGGGCCAGGATGGGAACTTTTTTTAGCACGCTCGCGTTATCAATAAGTTCATATCACTTCTTTCACTTTCCTTCTGGCATGAAGGTAATGGTGAGATTAGCTGTTACCTTATAAGGAAACATTCGAATTTTATCGACCGAACAGTTAGCGTCAATGTTGGTTGAAATTTCCAAAATCTTTGTCTTAAAATAGTTTTAAAAAATACACTTCTCAAGTCCGCTAATTGTTACCAACCTTTCTTGTACTGATGGGAGTTTCCTTCCTGACCTTTTGTTCAATATAGTGTGGAAAGTCAACATATTGATTATATCAGTATTTTTCCTTATCCTTTACATATCGTATCTATCTTAAATGTTGCTCTTGTTAGAGGCCTTCAAGTCATTTTTACAGTAAGGTTAGCCCTGTACAAAGCCCAAGGGCCACTCGTGGTAGAGGGTTACGTTTAGTTTATATGTATGGGAGGGGAAGATAACGGTTAACTCTAGACTTGAGCAGGTCATGGTTGTATGGATCTGTTTCTATTATGTATTAATGAGCTTTCTCGAGGAGATCTTTCTGTCGGAGTAGTGTAGAAGCACTACCAGCTCCAACAAAGAACAGTCGTCTTCAGAACCCACAAGGTTCATTTGCTTGAATCTATTTTCTAATTCGAGAAGGCGATTGTATGTAGCTGATAATTTAGACAATTCTGAACGAGTTGAACATGATGTATAACAACCATTTGATAATCGACACTTGGCAAGAATATTTAAGAATATGACTTTTTAGTAAGGGCTCACTACAACTTCCTATCGCTTGTAAGTAACATTTGGCCCTTTATCACAATATCTTTGTAATTGTTCTGCTATTCAGGGCCACTAGTTAAATATATTACTTGTTGTTTCTCTTGCCTTGTTACTGAATATCTCTAAGCCTAATTTATTTTTTATGTGTTGCAGAAATTTCAACTGTGTCTTTCAGATTGTACGAAAATGGCAGCAATACTGCCAAAACCCTTTCATCAGCTGATTACACAAAGTTCAGACATTGTTTATCGATTGAAGTATCATTAATTCAAGACACCTAATCTAGACCACAAACTATAACTAGATTAGCTGGACTCATAGTATAAGACAAAGGTGCAAACTCTGTTAAATTAAAATTGACCTACATAGAATGATAGTAGTGAAGACACATACTATGAACCCATCATAAACATTAAGAATGTAGAGATAATACATTGAACCGTCATATTGCCTGACGTGCTTTACCGATTTAGCCGCAGAGGAACGTTTCGGTTAGCAAGGTCGATTTTACTGTTTTTAAACTACAGTTCTCCATGATTTTCTCTCGTACATCCATATCTGCTCGATGCGTATCGAAATGTAAACAAAGACGTCACACATTATGAAATGGACAAAGTCTGACAATTATTTTAAGACATTTTTATGTTTATACGTTCTTTTTTATAGATACAAATATTTAAGAAAATGCTTTTATAATAAACAGTATTAACAACATTTACCGGCCTGAATGTCCGAGAAATTTTCATAGAAAATATGCGCACTCCGACAGGTATCGAACCTGTATCCAACACAGAACCGTCATATAGCCTAGCGTGCTTTACCGATTTAGACACAGATAATTAATGTCTATATAAAAGAACGTATAAACATAAAAAATGTCTTAAATTCCGGATTTAGGCAGAGGCAGAGAGTTCTACCATTAAGCCGAGAAACTCAGCTCGATTCGGTATCTAGCCCCCCCCCCCGCCGAGGGTTGCATGTGGCATAAGGCGGAGTTTAACGTGGGTTTCCCGAAGCCCGTAGGCTCGGCCAAAAAAATGCCTGTAGAACCCGTATAAACGGGATCAGGTTGGTCAACCTCCCCGAACGAGATTCTGCCCTTCGGCGGAGCCTCGTCTGGGTTCCTCTGCTCAGAGGCAGAGAGTTCGACCAAATCAAGTCGAGAAGCTCGGCTTGATTCAGCATCTAGCCACCCCCCACGGGGTTGCATGCGACACAAGGTCATTTTATCGTGGGTTTCCGGAGCCCGTAGGCTCAGCCAAAAATATCTTATTATAACTCGTAAAAACGAGATAGGTAGGTCATTCACCCCGAACGAGATTCTGCCCTTCGGCGGGAACCTCGTCCGGTTCCCTTTCTGCTCAAGAGCAGAGAGTTCGACCGTCAAGTCGAAAAGATCGGCTTGATTCGTACCTCTCTCTTGAGAGGCCTAGTATAAATAGCGTTAGGAAGAGTTCACACTGTAGTTATAGGTAAGGACCCTTGACACATATATAGTTTCATGTCCATATAACTCAATAAAAATTAATTATGGTGTCAAAAATAATTCTAATAAAATAATTATAACAATTATAATTATCATTAATTCACTCTTTCTAAACCAATGAGAATCGGCCCCATTTTTCTCCTCTTCACATACAATCACGTGGTATTCTGACTAACGGACAAACAGTTCACACGGACAGTTTCTCAACACGTGCATCAATAAAAAATTCATCTCTTTTTCCTTTTCAGGCCACAATAGAAACATATATCTTTTAGCACTCAACAAAAATTCAAGGTAAGAAAAACCCAGACACTTGTATTTTCTAACTAAATTATCTGGACACTCATTATACACATCTACAAAATACTTACGAGAAAGACTATACACTTTAATTATTCTTTATCTTACCATTCCGTTGGATTCCGATCCATATTTGATCTACATTTGACTCCAAACTCACAATTTAGTTCTGTATTACTGTCTCACCCGTCTCCACATAACAACCGGGTATTAAATAATACTCGTTTTGTTGGAATAATACCCGTCAGTAGTAGAAAGAGCGATAATAGTAGAGTCAAGAAGTCTACTTTCCTGGAAAACTATTTTGAGAAAGAGATTTTTTAATCAATTTCGACCGACATTAACGTTAACTGTTCGTTCAATGAACGCCGAATGTTTACATATAATGAAACGAATAATTTCACCATTATCATTACCATTAATACACGTTGGTGATGAAAAGTTCTCAGCCGACCAAGATGGGATTCCATAACAAATTTTAGTGGTTGTCACCAGGTTAGATTTCGGGAATACGGTCGGACCGTTAACCTTTAAGCAATGTCTGTAAATTTTCGGATGAAGATATACAAAATTTAACCAGGCATGATAAAATCGAGTGGATGATAAGACTTTGGTAAGAACTCCAATCGTTATTCGGTCATGTCGCCTTTATTCTTCTCTGGTTATTTTGCAATGCCCAAATGAGGCCGATTTAGAGAGTTACCATGGCGATGCTCCGCACCCAAAAACAGATGAGTGAGTCAGCATTTAAAACAGAGAAAACAGGGACAGACAGCATCGCAGGCAAGCACACAATCTGTTTTTTATTGGCTACGTTTCTAAGGGCCATTAAGAATATTGATCAGCGGTGGGCGATCAGAATTGGCGACTCTTCAACACAACAATCTCCGTGATTGATTCTAAAGAAGATTTTAGGGGGATACAAAAATAGTTGTCTTTCTTTTCATTTAGCAATTTAATAATAATAATAATAATAATAATACCCCTACGGAAGTTTTTATATATGTAGGTATGTATAAGCTTTTTGCACATAAATGCGCAGTGGAAAAAGGCCTGATGCCATTTTTGACATTAGGACTCTGGTTGGGCGCCAGAAGGAAATGTGTACACAACAGAAATCAAAGGTAGGAATGATAATAATAATAATAATAATAATAATAATGTTTGCTTTTTTTTAAAAAAAAATGAGCAGTGGAAAAAGGCCTGATGCCATTTTTGACATTAGGTCTCTGGTTGGGCCCCGGAAGGAAATGTGTATACAACAGGAGTCCAGGGAAATAATAATAATAATAATAATAATAATAATAATAATAATAATAATAATAATAATATGACAGTCCCTGCTGACTGCAATGTATCTTTGAAGATATTCAAAAAGTTGTCAAAGTACAAAAACCTTGAAATAAAAATCTCGAAAATGTGGCATATGGGAACATCAACAATCCCTTTTGTAGTTGGAGCTCTAGGACTGGTTGGAAAAGATTGCAGTAGACTAATTGAAGGCATTCCTGGAAGTCCATGCCTCAAGGAGATAGAAAAAATTGTTCTGACAAGTACAGCCCACACCTTACGAAGGGCTTTATCTATGTAATTTAATTTTTTTTTTTTTTTTGTCAGTGGAAAGTGTCATGACGCCATTTCTAACCTTAGGTCTCTGGGCGGGACCCGGAAAGAAATCAAAGAAAATAAAAATAATAATAATAAAAGTTCCAGAGATTAAGCATTTAGAAACCTAAATCATATAATGTTTCAATTGTTAATACTCAAAGCCAAGCAATTAAATCTGTTTTTATTTTTACATAGTTGGTTTTGAAATTACTAATTGTGAACATAATCCGGTTTATTCGATTCATTTCTACTACTGTTCCTCGCTTTGAGTGTTATTGATGTTATTAAAAACACAACGTATCGGCCAAGTACTCATTGGTCATCTTCAGGTGTCCATTATTTGGGCTGACACCATCTTATATGTATTGATCGTTATGTTATTTTTTGACCTGTAAGAAGACAGAAAGTATGGTTGTCAGCAAGAGAAAAGAAAAAGGCCAAGATGGCAACATCATGACGATGTCAAACTCAAACACGTACTGAGGTTTAAATATCTGGGAAGCGTTTTTAACAGAGGATGTAAAAGATACACCGAGGTAACGTAAAGGTTATCATTTGTAACACGGAATAAACGCACACACGAGCACGCGCACGCGCACACACACAAATCATAAACGCATATACACATACGCATATATATATATATATATATATATATATATATATATATATATAAAGAAAAAAACAGACCACTTTAAGGGTACCATTATAATTTATTTCACCAGAGCCCTTTTTAAAGGACGCCGGATCATCAGATAGCACTTCCAAAAAAAATGAAACATGAAAATACATATATATATATATATATATATATATATATATATATATATATATATATATATATATATATATATATATATATATATATATATATATATATATATATATATAGATAGATAGATAGATAATGCGTACAGACACATACATGCATACATACACCCCATATATATATATATATATATATATATATATATATATATATATATGAATGATAAAATATAGTTTTGAGGTACGATATATTAAAGTGCTCAATATTAGGTATAGAGTGTATGTAAATATAAAAGTGGTCATTGAAGTCAACACCTGCGGCAGGAGTCTATTTCACCCTTATACGCAATCAGAAGGCTTGAATATTGCGTATAAGCACAATGTAGGGCTGTCGCCATTGGGTGTTGATTTCAATGTCCACGTATATATATATATATATATATATATATATATATATATATATATATATATATATATATATATATATATATATATATATTTTTACATATATATAAGAAACAATTTTCTAATTGCACAATTTAGATTCATACTGAAGCAATTTTCAAGTGATGAATTACAATATTTACTTTTATTTTAATAAATATAATAATTTCAGTAGTTGAAAATTGTTTCGGCAGTAAAGTCGATGTGCAATTAATGTAAGATATTATGTGTATTTCTTAATATATATATATATATATATATATATATATATATATATATATATATTAATATCACTGTTCCTTTTAACATTGATCAATTATTTTTACTTACACTATAGAATATGTATTTGTATACAATCGCTCGCTCGTATATCTACCTGTATTCAGCCATTCGATTATATATATAGAGAACTGACAAGGTCTATCTGTTTAATTTTCTTAAGTGTATTTTTTCGAATAAAATGCTGAGTATTTTACTCCAAGTTGTGATGTCGTGTTGTTGTTTTGCCATTTTTTCATACATTTTCAAGAAAGAATGTAGTGTCACTGTGCTATCCAGAATTCTTTTGTCTACATTCTGGGATTCTCAAAATATCTGGATGGAGACAAAATAATTCTGACTATTTTTTAAAAAAATTGTGATTTTACATCACACACAAAATTTTACCAAAGTCAACATTTGTCTCTACTTACCCCTAAGAAAATCGAAATCTTGGACCACATACCTTGTACATTTTCTTCTGAAATGAACTTCTGACAATTTCTGACAGAATTTCCTCTTTGTCTGAGAAGGTTTATTCGTAACTTGGAAAATCGATCATTAAAATCAATCGAAACAAAATGTCTGTCGTTTTTAATATTATTTGCCTTAAAGAACATTTGCTATTTAAATTTAAAGAATACACGAACACACACAAATATATATATATATATATATATATATATATATATATATATATATATATATATATAAATAAATAAAACAGGCCACTTTGTTAGTTCCATGTAATAAATTATTTCAGCGCAGCCCTTTTTAAAAGGGGATGTGGTGAAATAATTTAATAGATGGAACCAAAAGTGGTCTGTTTTATTAAATTATTTGCTCTGAATTTTCATTGAGCTCTCTGGATTTTATCCTCCTTATTTTACCCACATGGATTACCTAGTTTTTTCATAAACTATATATATATATATATATATATATATATATATATATATATATATATATATATATATATATATATATATATATATATATATATAAATATAAATATATATATATATGTATAAATGGAGGATATATATATAAATATATATATATATATATATATATATATATATATATATATATATATATGGAGGATACATACATATATATATATATATATATATATATATATATATATATATATATATATATATATACATACATGGAGAGTGTGATAATTGGTGAGAGGAGAGTGCATATACAGCTAGCGAGATATATAGATATGAACAGACTGAGATAGATAGATAGATAGATAGATAGATAGATAGATAGATAGATCTGAACAGACTGAGATAGATAGACAGACAGACAGACACAGACTGGAAGTAGAAGAGAGAGAGATGTAGGAATTCTCTGCAAACATACCATTGCTCCGATGTCACGTGACTGGGAAAGAAAAGTATAAGCAAAAGAAAAAAAGTGGGGGAGTAAGATCGGAAAGCAGACGATAACATCACTTCTTCCTTCCATGCGCCCGACTTCATCATGCTAGTCGTCTGCCACCCCATCCATATCTCTCCTTGCCTCCATTTTGTTTTTCTTTTTCTTACCCCCTACTTTTTTTTTGTCTCAACCCGATTTAACTCGGTTTTCTCTTCCAAACTGCTCGCCTGCTTCTCAGACTCCTACTTTCTTTCTGCTCTTTGCTAAACGAACATTTTTCTAAGTACGTTCGTTGTCTATAAGAAATGCAAGCCTGCAAATTCCTTTTCATTCTCCCGCCGTTATCGCTTACGTGTCTCTGGTATTTTTTAAGCTTTAATTCCTTGGTATCCTCTGGCTGACGTCTGGTCTAGTCGTCACGCAAATAAACCGACGAAAATGTTTGGGCAAAAGTCGACTGTGAACTTTGTTAAGTTGCGCTCAAGTCTTTTCTTACTTTTCTTTCTCACAAGGGAACTAAATTTTTCGAACCAGCTTTCTCCTTCACAACCAAACATAGACAGACGATATGAACATTAACTTGTCTATTTTTATAAGAAATATTTACAAAAACTTATTTACTTGCATGATAATTTATTATGCAACTCGAAGCTTGGTTCATCATATTTTAAACATGTAATAGATAACGATTCGGAAAAAAAGAAATCGAAGAGCCGAGTTCAAATTCCAGTCGGGTTCGTTACCTTCTGTTACGCGCCAATATCCTTGAGAAAGGTCAGTTATGTGACATGCGTGATACACACGTAGGCAATCATGTATATTTCGATACATGACTGACGAGGCAGATTTTTCTCGCAGTAGGCTGCCATTTCTTGCTGTGGTAGACTAGTTGCCATCAAAGGCTATAGAACCCAGTCTGTCCCAGAGCTAGGAGGAGAAGAAGAAGACTCATAACTTTCCCAAGTGAATGTAATGGATTCGATTGGAATTCGAACTCGGCTCTCTGATTCCTCAATCCAAGCCGCTATCCATCACTCCACCGTGCCTCTATGAGGAAGGTATCTATCCATATTTCCTTCCTGCCCATCTATGGGTTGAATAACAGGACAGACTTGGTTTTATAGCGTTGTTTGGAAGGCAGTCAACTGCAGAATGAAACAGCAGATTACAGCGGAAAAACCCATAATTTCTTGATACATAATTTATTGTATTATTATTATTAATGTATTGTATTATATATATAGTCAGTCACGAATCGAAAGAGACATGATCGCCCAAACGTATAGTACTTAACTGATATATAATAATCAAAATGCTGATATTTCTTTTTTTAAATTCAGCTATATAAATATAGGTCTTAAAAAGATATAACAAAGTAAAAATAGGTATTAGTATAATGTACAAACGTGAAGATAATGAGATAACAGTGGAAAACGTACTCATCTCGCTCGAGTAGACGTTATCAGTCTAAAATGAGAGGTAAACTTGCGTTTGAAAAATGTCTAGTAATCTGGGGAAGAGGGAGGTAAAATCATTATCTGATTTTGTGGCTAGCGTACTGATTTTTATGTCCTGAAACCATTAACGTCTGCA
Organism: Acanthosepion pharaonis; assembly: GCA_903632075.3. Classification (NCBI taxonomy): domain Eukaryota; kingdom Metazoa; phylum Mollusca; class Cephalopoda; order Sepiida; family Sepiidae; genus Acanthosepion; species Acanthosepion pharaonis. The sequence continues at coordinate 791,052 of CAHIKZ030004683.1, forward strand.
GGATTTGGCATTTATCCAACCGAGGAGATCTCTGATTTTTCGCTATTAGTTCGTATGACGCGTTGTGCTATTAATGCTTTTGCGATGATGGTTGATAGTAGCACAATGCGATATACGAACTAACAGATGAAAAAAAAAAGAGACAAAAATGACCAAACGAGGCTTATTAGAAAAATTGGGTAGACAGAACTATTTGGATACTGTCATTGTTTGTGTTAGCATGAAGTCACAAGTTCACAATACGCTGCGGCCTGGAAGACGCACGCTAGTATTGGAAAGAAATTTCTAAGAAAAAAATCATTCTCCTATAACAACGTATTCAACATGCGTCCCTCACATACTGGCGCTAAGTATTATTTACATTAATCAATTTTGTTTGTATGGCAAGGACATACTAATCAAGAGCAAAAAAGCTCCAGAGCATGATTAAGTTTGTGGCTCAGCTCCAGGAAGATTTATAGTCTTGGAAATACATGTAACAAATAAGTACTGAGGCTACGTCATATAAATGGCTGAATTAGATAGATAGCTAACATTATAGTGTAATGACTCAACATTCAAATCCATGTCCCTATTAGTAAAGCCAATTAGGTGACCGTCCAAACTTACTGGAGCCTGGGCGTTGCCTTACATTCGTCTTGGAAGACTCACACGTATTTTTCAGGGTATTTTTTTTAGATAATAAAACGCGTCTTGTAAGCCGGAAAATACGGTAATCGCCAAACGATTTGCTCTCTTCCCCAATCCGTAACTGAAATTCATCAAGGAAATCCCGAATTTTTTGTTAACGCATACATATTATGGTTAACAAAAATCAAAACTGTATTTTAACTTCGCACCAAGAAGGTAATTATAGAACTAGAAAGGTTTATTATAAAAACAAATAGACATACAATGAAATATGCTTGAATATATATTTCACATAATAATTGATCAAGTCTGGAACAAGAATTCAGGAAGTACTGAACGGCCGTTTCGTCCTGTTTTGGGACTCATCAGCAGTGCGCATTCACTAACGAAAATAGAACCCGGACCGTTACGATACAACGCAAGCGTCTTACCATTTTTCAGTGAAGAAGGGGAAATTAACTAGGCATAATATAGAGCAGCTACTTCCAATTCCATTCAAGCATACATAACTCACCGGAATCGGCCTCAAGAAGTCTTCTTTCACCAAGCCGATACACACACACACACACACACACACACACACACACACACACACACACATATATATATATATATATAGTTAAATTACGAAGAACTTGGTAAACCGAATGGGTAATTACAAGGAGGATGAAATCCTGAGAGCTCAATGTGAATACAGAGCTAATATTTAATGAAAAAAATATTTTTTTAAGTTACCATTACAATAATTTATTTCAAACAAAATCCTTTCAAAACGATTTTGGCAGGAAATAAATTATTGTAATGGTAAATTTTAAAGTGGTCTGTTTTTCATATATATATATATATATATATATATATATATATATATATATATATATATATATAGTGATGTGGTTCGAAGGAAATTCTACAGTCTTCGAACTGTATCCCTCATTTATTGCATTTTCATCACTCGTGGCATTGGTGCAGAGAAACTTCACAGGACTAATTCATTGATTTGCCTTATATCTTATTTACAGAATTCATTACGCAAATCACATAAACCTCGATAACTCGAATTTGTTTTGAAAAGTTTTTGTCTAATTTGAAAGGACTCATTTAGAAGTCAAAACAAAGCTTGAGTTAAATTTTTAAGTAGTTTCAAGATGATTTATAAACGTTATTGGATTCATTATATAAAAAACTGCACTCTGAAGTTATGGAGATTAAACCAAAAGTCATAAGCATAATTAGCACCTTGTTTAATTATATGGCGTGTTCAAATGCAGTGATGTCTTCAATGAAAACTTGAATGTTGCTTCATATTTTACCACTGCTGCTAGCATGCGATGTATAAAGCAATATGCATTTTTACTGTGTTTAATAAACCTTACCCGTGATATCACATGTCATACGTGATATTATGTTATTTTAATCCTTGAACTGTAAGAAGATATAACGTATGGTTGTCAGCAAGTGAAAAAAAAGGCCAAAATGGCAACATCATGGCGATGTCAAACTCAAACAAGTGCAGAGATTTTAATATCTGGGAAACGGTTTTAACATAAGATGAAAAATATATACCTAGGTAATCATTTGCAATATGGAATCAACGAAGCCAATTATAGTCGTGCTACAGTCTTTCTTTAGGAAAGACATATTTGATGGACAAATACATACACGGACATAGACACACACGCACACATATTCATGGATCCATTTTCAACATTATTTATTATAATAATTTTAATGATGGATTTTGTATTTCCTCTGTGGTGTTTTGATTTAATTTTGTATGTTTGGACTGGTCAGAAATGATGTTTTTATTTTCTTGTAGTCGAGTTTTTAGACATGTCGGCAAAGCCAATATGTACGAAATTCTATGTAATGGTCTATAATTTCTTGATATATAATTTATATATATATATATATATATTATATATTTATATATATATATATATATATATATATATATATATATATATATATATATATATATATATATATTTATATTACATGAATCATTCATACATGATTGATTTTCTGCATGAATGATTCATGTAATATAAATTGCATCACATATTTGATTTAAAAAGAACTGATCCGACGTGCAACTTTCAGGATAATAGCTGCGACATTGCTCTATTGAACAATTTAGTTCATGCCACATCGATTGAAAAAAACTACTACAACAAAAGAATTCTCCAATTAGCATATTAGTAAAAAAAAAACGCACTCTCTTTTAAATTTTCAAAAAATTCAACCTTAGCGTTACGACCGCACATCCAAAAATTTCTTACAGTTAACAATAACACATTTCTAAAAAAGATATTTCGATTCACATCTAATCTTTTGTGTTCTGTTATTACCTGGATGTATTAAAAAAAAACAAACAAATCAATGTCCATGTCTGATGATGTCTATATGAACAGATGAAAGTACTAGCAAAAAAAGACCTTATACAAGTTGAATTTATTAAAAACAGGGATCATAATATTCATCTATAGGTTCGTGTGTTAATGTAATTTTAATAAATTTGTTTGCGAAGATGTATTCTCGCCATTTATATCATTAACTTCACTGATCTGGTTTTTGTATGAATGATTCATGTAATATAAATTGAACTGCACCACATATTTGATATATATATATATATATATATATATATATATATAATATATCTTTATTATATTATATATATTTATTATATATATATTTATTATATATATATATTATATATTTATTATATATATATTTATTATATATATTATATATATATATTATATATTTATTATATATATATTTATATATATTATATATATATATATATATATATATATATATATATATATATATATATATATATATATATATAATTCTTGTTGTTTAATTAGAATAATATATGTATTGGCATTTTTGGCCTGTCGCAAAAAACACATTTTTCAAAATGGGAGTTGGTTTCTTTTGGATGCTTTGAGTTCTACATTTCCTTTTCACCTTTGTCGAAAGAAATGTGTCGGTGTGCCGACAGTGTGGAATAATTTAATTCCTTTTGTTTTTTAATCTTTTTTTTTTTTTTTTTTAAAGCATTACGCCCCGAGCAAGGCGTGAAGCCACTAGGATGCAGAAGATTTGGAGCAAGAGCAGATAGGAGTGATAGAAGAAAGGATGAGGAGAGTGATATTGGATAGATCAGGGTAACTGGAGATGTCGATTGACATCTATCTACGTTCTTGAATTTCCCGATTTTCAGCTTCTCTTCCATGCATAGTAGTAGAATGAATCACATATATATATATATATATATATATATATATATATATATATATATTAAAAGGCGGGGAAATTAAAGGAAAGGGAAAAAAAAAACTTATGAGTACTAAATATTTTCTAGGTTAAGCAGTAATCCCTCTGAATAGGACCAACTTGAATTTTATCTCTCTCTGTCTACGCAGAGCAGGACTTTGCATATTAATAATAATAGACTACAAGATATCTAAATGGAGCCTCGTCCTAGACAGAAAAGAAATCGGTAGAATAATTCATCCTGCAATCGACAGAATTTAAAAGGTGTTCACCAATTGCTGAAACCCGGATGTAATTGGTTCGTGCCTACGCATTTTACACGGAACATGCCTGGCGATCCTCACCTCTAACCGTTGGATGGTCTTGACACACACTGACATTTGTTGAATGGTAGGCAAGACATCCTTACAGTGAGGGTGGAAAGGCTTTTTTGTACTGAAAATATTTCGAATAGTAACAGCATTGAAACACCGTTTGATTGGATATATATATATATGAAAAATGATATAGAAATATTATATCGACTGTTTGCAGCTAGGAAAGATGGCGCATTGTGTGTGGCTAGGCAATTTTTCTCGCCAGAATCTATGTTACATATTTATGAGTCTAGCATTCGTCCTTGATTTGAATATTGTTCCCACATATGGTCTGGTACTCCTGCCGTATATTTAAAGATTCGTGATATAATCGAAAGTAGAATCTGCAATATTAATGGTCCTGACCTGGTGCCACGGTTTCTGTCATTTTCCCACCGATGTAACGTAGCATTCCTCTGCCTTTTCTACAAATACTTTCATGGGAATTGGTCGGATGAACTTCTCCCTATGGTACCTAAACATTATGAATTTAATCAGTGCTAGATTAGTCTCATCATTTTCTTATTGAAATGGCTAAATGCAACCGCAACTTCTATGCTAACAGTTTCTTCTATCGCACTTCTCGCTTGTGGAATTCTTTTCAGGCTTCTAGCTTCACAGTCAAAAATTCTTTAAAAATTTAAATACAATGTCAATCCATATTTTCTGTATCCTTAATTCTTGTTCTTTTATTGTTCTCTCACCTTAGTAGTGTTTATTTTTATCATATTCTGTAACACTCAGTAATCACTTGTGTCTTAGTGGTTTTATTGCTTTACTGGGGTAAAAAGATTTATATATGATATATATATATATATATATATATATATATATATATATATATATATATATATATATATATGATATGTTCGGAAAGGGATATATTTGAAACGAAGTAGCTGAGTGGTTTTGGCTACTATAACCAAGTAGAATACGGTAGCAGTAATCGACTGGTATGTGTCGTAGTCGCAGGTAAGAAGTGTAGATCAATGGTGTAGTCCAATGGGCGTCGTTATAGACTTAGTTCTCAGACTAAGGCTCTTGATTCTCTGTCGTACCTACACGTCCGTAGGTATTTATGACGGACACCAGCCAATCATATTCCAGTGAGGGGGAACACAGGGTATGCATATTCCATTATATCAATATATATATATATATATATATATATATATATGAACTTTCATTGACAAAATCTTAGAGAATTACTGTGAGTGGTTTACACACACACACACACACACACACACACACACACACACACACACACACACACACACACACACATACACACACACACACACACACACACACACACACACACACACACACACACACATACACACACACACACACACACAAACACACACACACATATATACACACAAATGTGAGAATGAAAAAATGCAGTAAAATTCCCCTGTTCGTAGTATTTGGGGAAATTTTCTTAAAAATCATTTAATCACCACCAGTAACTTGCCATCGCCGGAAGAGGCACAACACAGGGCCGAAAAACGAAAGCTATTGTGAAGCCATTTCAACATGTTTTTGTTCTAATATCTTATATATATATATATATATATATATATATATATATATATATATATATATATATATGCGCACACATAGATATTTGTATGTGGCAAATGTGTGAGAGAACTTGGAGGTGCGGTGGAGTAATGGATAGCGGCTAGGTGAGGCGAGTTAGAATTCCAGTCAGATCCCTTGCGTTCACTTACGTACTAATACCCTTGAGAAAGGTATGAATCCTCTTCTTCTCCTCCCAGCTATGGGTAAATAATAGGTCAGACTGGGCTCTAGACTTGAGTGGCAACCAGTATAGGAAAAGGAAAATTCGGGATTCAAAACCAGCCTGGAGAGGATTGGGCTCCGTTAGGCTATCTTGCCCAAGAAACACAACTTCTACTGCGGCTGTAGTAAACATGGAGCCCTTACGACACTACGAGTCACGGGATTAAAAATGTGAGAAAGCGAGAGATCGTGATGAATGTAAAAGAATGCAAAGAGATAAAGACAGAGGTATAGGTGAAGTTTGACAATAAGAAGTGATAGTAAAAAAAAACCAAACCAAAAATGGCAGATCGAAGAGGAAAAAAAGAGGGTGAAAGAGAGAATTAAAGGGGGAATTAAAGTCACATATTTGGGATGTTGAACTATTTCTTTTTTGTTCGGAAGCAGTCTTTCGTAAAAGTGGAATGTATTTCGGAATTAAGATAAAGATGAGAGGAAAATAGACTTTACGAAGTGTTGTTTCAGAAATGAGAAAAATGCAAAGATCTGCACTCAACTTTGGGAAATCAATTTACATTCGCATATGGAGTTCCTGCAACAATCTCTTCCAGTATATTGAAATAACACGCACCAAGTTAAAGCAGTCAATGCAGAGTGATCTATCTATCTATCTATCTATCTATCTATCTATCTATCTATCTATCTATCTATCTATCAGAATCTATTCATATCATATCTGCAATAACCACTTCCAATGTACTGAAATAAATGCAGGAATTTCTCTATCCCTCAATCTAGATTTACTTCTTTCTCTCTTTTCTCTTTTTTTCTTAGCCCCAATCATCTATCTATCTATCTATCTTCATCTTCTATCTATCTCTCAATCTTATTAGGATCTCATCTCAATCTATTTATCTCATTTTTTAGATCAGGAGATTCACACTTCATTCTCTATCTCTCAATCTAGGTATCTCAGTTTAGTCAAAGCTTCTTTCTTTCTTTCTTTCTTTCTTTTCCAGTTTTTTAATCTATCTATCTATCTATCTATCTATCTATCTATCTATCTATCTATCTATCTATCACATCTGGATCAATCTCTTCCAATGTACTGAAATAAACGCACGAATTTAAAGAAAGTGCAGCTTTATCTTACTTCCCCTCTCCCTCCCTCTCCCTCTCTAGCTATTTATCGAGATCAGTCCATTTACATCACTCTTTTTCTTATTCTCTTTTTCTCTCTTTCTCTTTTTCTCTCTTTCTCTCTTTCTCTTTTTATCTCTTTCTGTCTGTCCGTCTGTCTATCTAGATATCTATCTATTTATCTATCTATTCACATCTCTCTCTCTCACTCCTCATCTGTTCGTATCTTTCTATAAATCTGTTCTGAATCTAATTCTGATCTAACTTTTGTGCAAATCTCGTAAATATGACAAGACCGGCATATGCACGCCATTATGGACAATCTATTGATTACCTGATGTCGTAAATGTGTGGCCATTTTCTCCATCTCTTACGCCAGTCACACACGCACCGGTCTGGTCGCAATTCTCTCCGGCTATATTTTCGTCTAAATGCTACTGAAGTGGTCATCAGCGAAGCAAAGAGAAATGTGAAGTCGTGCATCGGTTTCCAATTCAAAACACAAGGGAAAATCAATTACATATTAAAGGTTGTATATATATATCTGTCCCGGAGATAATCTAGAGGTTTATATTTCTTCCCATCGCTTGTAGTCAATGTTCGAACCGTATGAGAAGACGAGATTCTAGTGTTGGGTTTCCAAAGTAACTGTACAGTTAACGCTATTTAGACACTTACTAAGCTGGAGATAAACGGTTTAATAAGTTTGGTAAAAGGTCACCAATTTAGAGCGTTAATTAAGATCGCACTGACTGCAATAGTACTGTGTTAGATGAGCTTGCTAACTATTGTTAGACAACAGTTTTCTTTAATTATATAGGTCCGGCTTAAGTAATGCAGGGCATATAAGACATTCAGGTAAATGTTAACACTACTTACAAAAGTTAACTATACTTATATGTCTGACATGAGCCAACTAATAAAAAACACAAAGATCATTCGAATAAATGTTAACCCTAACCCATTTACGAGTACCTTATATTTAGAGGGTACTCTTGTAAATCCTTGCACTTTAACAGGAATATGTTTATTTCTGGAAATCTGTTGAAGATCTTGGATTATATAAATTGAGGATATGCGTGGTGTAATGATTATCGACGTCTAAAGTGGAATAGGCGATCTGAATTTAAATTCCAGGATAGTCTGTTGGGTACACTTTTGGACAAATGCCCGTGGGGAAGACTTGAATCTGTCTCTCTTTCGTCTCCTCCCAATAGGACTCAATAGTAGGGTAGACTGGGCTACCTAGCCTTGAATGGTAACTAATCTTAGAAAACGGAAACTCTGAATTTAAAACCGTGGTGAAGGCAACGGAAAAAAACACCCAATTATGTCCCCCCACAAAAAAAAAAAAATTCAGAGGATTGAAAGAAAAGGAAGATATGGAGAGTCATGATCGCCTACAACCTGAAGAGACACAGGATTATAAAGAATATCAGTTGAACAACAAAGTTTGTGATTTTTTGACGTTTACTGTTTTTTTTTTACCACTTATCTTTTATTCTTGCTATAAAATCCGTTAAATTACATTACCCCGGTAATTTATAAAAAATATCGTATTAATTATAGATGCCTAAACATCCGGTATTCATTGTAGTGAATTCAATCCTCAGTTATACGACATGAAGTTAAGATCGTTCAAATCTGACTGGATACTGCACATTTGTGACCTTATCATTGTCTAACCTAAGCTTAGAAAATAGGTATTTTAACTTTAGTGTGCATCTGTGTGTGGGCGTTTGACCTGTTTTGATTAGTTTCCGACCAAAGAGTAAAGTTGGCCAACTGGTTAAAAATAAAAATTGGTGCTGTTGTTCTTTGTTGCATGTTGGCATTAGATAAAGAGATTTCATGATGGGTGCATTCTGCTGGAGGATTTACCTTTCTTATACCATTTTTGGATTCTGTGTTTCCATTCAGTATATTCCTTGCTCTTTAAAAAAGTTTTAGTTTTTTCTCCTGAAGAGTAACATTAAAAATGAGTTCTAGTTTTATTTTACAACTTTTAAGCCTTTAGAAAGACTTTTTCTTTCTTTCTTTCTTTCTTTCTTTCTTTCTTTCTTTCTTTCTTAAACTTTAAAAATGAATCCACGATAAAGAATGAGGTATTCATTAAATAAAAAAAAAATCTTTTCGCATCTGGATTTTTAATTCCTTGATTGGTTCATCTGTTCAGAACTTAAAGATCATAACATGGTTGTTTATATTTCTGAGATGAGGTATTGTAATTATTTACACTATTTACATTGTTCAAACAATATTTGAACCAGTAATACAACAAAAATTGCAATATGAGCTCTGGTAAAAAAAGACAACTGAGACATTAAGTTTATAAGTCCTAAAAAGTCATAGCATATATTCTCAAGGTTTCATGGCCCAGTGGATAAAAGGGTTGCTTGGATCGAGCAACCTAGACCCAAAGACTTGGGAGTTCAATATCTAGCTACTGCAATGTTAATTTGTTGGGTTAAAGAGAAGAGGATTTGTCGGACTAGAACAATCTTCCCCTAGTGGACGAAATTCGAATTACCTGAATAACAGTCCAGATAGTTCTCTTAATAGATTTCCCATTCTCATCTTTTAGTTTGGATGGGCAAGTAGGTCTTTCATCACTAAATGGGCTTCTGTGACGGAAGTATTTTCTGTAATAGGAACATCGACATTTGCATGGACCCCATTTTAAATATGTCTTAATCAAGAAGCTTACACGGTAAACATGCGCTAACCCGTTTTGCATGGCAATGAAAATATATTTTACCTGCATGCTTTTCTTCTCTCTCTGATGTATCATCTTTTCAGTGATCTGTCTCTTTAGAACTTGGTGATCATGGCTCTTCACAACTTCCTAGTTGTAGTTCTAAGCAACTTTTCACACTATACCATCTCTCCTTGTGATCCTGCTCTACCATCTATACACACAAACTCGTTAGGCAAGTTGATCGCTGTCTCTTTCTCTCCCTTCTCCCCTCAGTATATCCTCTTAGTACCCGTTTTCCAAGACGTCTTTTATCATAAAGCTTCCCATAATTTTCAACTACCCGTTTCTGATTTTAGGTAAGAGTGTTTTTTATGTTGCCATTTCTCCAGAACTTGTGTTCTGTCTAGGGTATTCACAGAGATGGGACGGTGGTATAATTGATAGCTGCTCTGAACGAGAAATTAGAGAGCCGAGTTCGAATTTTACTTGGATTCTTTACACGATTTTTTTTTAGCATATCTTGCTGGAAGTGTGGAGAGACTAGTCGCCTCTCTTCTGCCTAGAGAAGAACGCCTCTGGAGTTCTGACCCGCGCCGATACAAATCCCTCGTTGGACAAATCCATTATTTCCGTCTCGCCTGTAATGGGCATACCGGGACCGGTGTGGTGAAACCCCCAGTTGAGTCCGTCTCTCAGCACCCATTCCCCGAAAAAGCATTTGCTCGCCGCTTGTGCGGTAGCAGAGAAGGAAAAGGGGAAATGGCAGGTCGTTGGCAGGGCTAAAGGGAAGCATGATATCAAAACATATCTTTTGAAAAGGTATGTATCCTTCTCCTCCCTCCAGCTATGGGTTAAATAGTAGGACTTGTAACGGGAAAAAATCATTATTATCCCCCCCCGCAACAGAAAAAATGTTAATGCAATATTCACTCGTAAAAGAAAAGGAATTATTCTCAGACCCAAAATATATTTCGTTTTTAAATAACCCACAAAGGGTTGATAAGCCGTAAAAAATAATCAACCATAGTATTCTCAGCATCTTTCTATAGAACCTCATCTCTGTCACTTAAAGTGTCTTGCTCATACTGTAAGGAAATCGTTCATACGGGAAGAGACAAGTGTCCAGTACTGCTTCTTATGAAATATTTCTATTTCTTAATACTTTTGATAAGGCATTGGAAAGTCTCTTTGCCATCTTCAGGCACCTTCTGATGTCTACGTCACATTTTCAGTTGTGTAATCTATAGAGTTAAGGAAAGATGAAAAAAAAAAGATTTACTTCTCGTCCACTTATATTAAGTACAATAAAAGAGATTTTACTTGCGTTACTTTTTTCACCTCTGCTGTAGCCATGTATTGAACTCACAACCCTTTGGACCAATTTACTGGATTATTTCAACCGCTGCTTTTATCCACTGGGCCATGATACAAATACACATACCTCAGGGGATAAAATCGTTGGTTGAAGTAATCCAATGATTTGATCCAAAGAGTTGTAAGTTCAATACCTGACCACAGCAGAAGTGAACAAAAACTTGGAAAGTTGAGTTACTTAAGGGAAATGACTGACGCTGAGTTATCTGGGAGAGGCATGGAACGTGGAAATAGAACAATCTACCCCAGTGGACGAAGTAAAGGGTTCGTTTCGAAATTCCAGCGTGAAGAAGTCCGAAGCATACAACAGACGAAACGTAGTGAATATCTCAATAAAGGTGAGGACAACAGCGAACAATGTTTTCGCGGTAGAGACATTGATATATATAAGAAACCATATTTACGTGCTCAATATGTAGACACATTGTATATATATATATATATATATATATATATATATATATATATATATATATATATATATATATATATATATATATATATTCTTCATTCTAAACGACTAAGCATAACGGATAACTATGCAGTCCTTTTTGCCTAGCATCTGATGCACTCGATTTCGCCTCTAATGGAGTTCAAATTGGAAGCAGATTTGTGGACAAGAAGACAGGAATCTTTTGCTCCTAGAAACAAAAATACTTTCCATCGAATTTCTGCCAATTGTTCAAATTAGCAAAAAGCGGAGTAACGTGAAATTAAATTGCAGTTTTTGGTGCTGCCAAGAGTCGTACTGAAGATTTTTCTGTCACAACTCAAACCCTGATTGCATTAAACAGTTCAATAGCACTCCACGATCTTATCTCTAAGGTATTTTGAATATATTTTAATGAATGAGAGCATTATATATATATATATATATATATATATATATATATATATATATATATATTTTCATTATCATATATGCATCTATACTATATATATATATATATATATATATATATATATATATATATATATATATTGGATATATATTATTTTCATTATCACGGTGTGTCATACTATATATATATATATATATATATATATATATATATATATATATATATATATATATATATATATATATATATAGTATATATAATCCATTTTATGTTATACATACATATGTATATATATATATGTATATATAAAGTTATATATATATATATATATATATATATATATATATATATATATATATGTGTGTGTGTGTGTATATATATATATATATATATATATATATATATATATATATATATATTTGAACACGGACACATGTATTATAGGAAAATCAATAGTGAAGCAGTTGATCATGGCATTTCTGAAGAATTGTCTCCATTTACCTTTCAAATAGAATTTAGCAGGATGTAGTCGGTTAGTAATCACTAACCCTGGCAGCGTGAGGGAAGTGGTTTTATGTCACACACTAGCTCAAACCACAACACCAAGAAATTTCACTCTGTGTCGTTAGGTTTGAGTGCACACAACTCCAATGCATTATGGAACAACATCACACACACACACACACACACACACACACACACACACACACACACACACACACACACTTAAACACACACACATACTCACATACACACAAACCCACTCATTAAAGCACACACTAACTCACACACTCAGTCATTCACATACACGCTCCAAATAACACCACTACATTCAGGAAAAACCTCGTCTTACGACAAATAAAATCAGCTCAAAATGACATCCAACATTTAAACAACGAAATACACAAACATAACACTACACTAAAAAACACCTTGGCTGACACCCTAACACATACACATAACGCACACACTCAATTAAGCTGAAAAAATCGAATCATCCTTGATAATGGCTAAAGGTATAGCCGAAAGCGCTAGAATATAAATATATATATATATATATATATATATATATATATATATATATATATATATATATATATATATATATATATATATATATATATTTGAGGTATGAAGGAATGAGGTATTATAACTATTTATAGTATTTGCCTTGTGCGGACTGTTGTCCACATATTTATTGCCATATTCACAACGTTTCAGTCGAAGAAGACCGGAGCCTACAACGGCCGAAACGTCGTGAATATGAAAATAAAGACAACAGTACGAACAATGCAAATAGTATATATATATATATATCTTCACAGATACAAATTATGTCGATGACTTAGCAATCTTTCCAGATAAAATCACACAGGCTGAATCACTATGATGCAGTCAAGAGAAAGCAAGCGGAGAAATCGGTCTTTATGTAAATGCAGTGAAAACAGCGTACATGTACTTTAATCAACAAGGCTTCATCAATTTCCTGTTAAGCAAGCCATTAAAAACGGTCAATCAGGTCATCTATCTTGGAAGTAACAGCTCTTTCAATGATAGCGATGTGAACATTCCCAATGGTAAATTTTCAGCTGCAATGCGCAAGCTGTTACGCGTCTAGAAATCTGCTTTACTGGATTAACTGAAACGAATTTATTTTCAAGCCATAACTGTATCAGCCTTGAACTACGATATGCACTGCATGGATATTGACAAAACCATTGGAAAAGAAAGTAGATGATTGATTTATTTCTTTTGTTACGGTTTATCAACTCTTTGCAGGTTATCTAAAGCCAGGAAGTGTTTTTGGATTGTATGAACTTTGGGAGGATAATAATGATTTACTGAGACAAATTCTACTAATTTACCCATAGCTTGGGGAAGAAGTAGATTCATACCTTTTCCAATGGTATGCGCGTGAATATAACGAACCTGACTGGAATTGGAACTCTCCGTTATCCATTACACCACCAGCACATCCAAGCTTACAATACCTGGTATTCCCAAGCGATCACCCATCTAGGTAATGACCAGGTTTGACGTTGCTTAACTGATTATTCAATGTGATATAACCATAAGACAGAAGCTAGATGACCCGTATACAAGGGTTCTGAATGTCGCTTTGAATCTAATGCCGAAACCAAACAAAACCGCAGTTTTATGGCCATTTACCTCCGATCTTACATGACCTTTGGGAGAAAAGAATAAAATTTTGCGGGTATTCTTGTAGAAGTAAGGATGAGCTCATCAGTGATGACCTGCTGTGGACACCAAAATATGGACACACGTGTATTGGGCGCCCATTCAAGGCGTACATCAGGCAGAGTAGACGTTTGTGAGGTCTTTTTTTATTGGTGGATTTTTCATAGACGTTTAGTGTTAGGTAATACAATACGATTTAGAGCGATATCAAGGAAAGGTAATGGATTGTTTTTATTCCACAAGTACATTAGATTGCATGTTCGATGGTGTTTAGTTTGTGGGATGAATAGCCGTGGTCAACTGTAAAATAAATAACTGGGCAACAAACAGAACTGACAAAGTTTCCCATAAGCAATAACAAGTGAAAAAGAAAAGAACAGGGCAAAAAATAATATAAATCAAGCAAACAATATATGCAAGGAAAATTAACAGTAATATGGCAAAGCAACAGTAATATGGCGAAGTTCACATGCCAAGGATTGGCGTTGACACACAAAATCAAGTTAGGACAAGCGAACGTAGTGTTCTGGCCTGAAGAAAAGACAGATCGGGGCTGTGTCAGATGAAACCGAGAACCGGCCTATTTTATTGGCTAGAAAAAAATCCCAGCATGTATTTATGTGCTTCTGCCTATAAAAGGGGTGGGGAAAATATTTTGCAGTCATTCCCAGACAGTTTGAAACCAACATAGATTATTTACAAGATCATATTATATTGTTTGGTATCAGCAATATGTTGGAAATATGTTGATTGTTTAAGTAAAATATTTTGGAAGGAACCATTCTGTAGAAATTCTAACAAACGACACTCATATACACATACAAATATATACACCTACAAATATACATATATGCACGTGCGTATTGGGCATCTCGGCGTGGTGTCATGGTTAACAAGCTTGTCTCGCTAGGATAATTACGACTGGGTAGTGAGTTCGTTCCTCACTGGGTACTCCATACTTCCAGCCTTGTGCCACATCTAAGCAGCGCTTAGAAAATCACTATATGTGCGTGCGTGTCTATGTATGAACGGGTTTTATTAATGATTACAAACAAGATTTGTGTTCGTGATTTTTGTTTCTTCTTTTCGTGTAAGGTAATGTCTGTTGGTTTCTAATCTATGAAAACAATGCTCCCGCGATTTCAACCACCAAGAGGTGAATATTTTAGTATTATCTTTCATATATCGATTTTGTTCCATTATGGCGTTTGGGGCCTAGAAGGTTGCAGTTTAACTCAAATTTATTATGTGAATTGCGGGCCACTGAAGAAGAATGTAAGGCCACATAAGGCATTGTGCATATTTGTTTGAAGGGTTTAATAACAAGTGAATTTATTTAATCCATTGATTCCATATATATATATATATATATATATATATATATATAGAGAGAGAGAGAGAGAGATAGATAGATAGATAGATAGATAGATAGATAGATAGATAGATAGTGAGACAGAGGAGGGGGACAGAGGGTTACAGAGGGAGAGTTAAAATAGCACCCATTGGAATTACAGTGTAAACCAAAATAGTTTAAAATCAATGAAAGGTATGCTTATATAAACATTTATACGGGGGAATAAGAAACCGAAACAATAATTTGCAACAGAAATATTCATAACATAAGATCTTGTAATCTGGATGTTTCTTTTAACTCACTTACATATATATATATATATATATATATATATATATATATATATATATATATATATATATATATGCCGAGTGTAACAGCAAAATTGTCCAAATCGTATTAAAGAGTAATTGAGTTTCTTTTCCCCAGGTTTTCAGAAAAGATGTTTAGCAATCGTAACATCATTTCTTGGATCATTGAAAACCCTTTGAATTATTCAGCTAGAAAGATAACATGTTGAAATGGTTCTGTGACAGTCCCACCGTCTTCCTAAATGACCAATGGTGAGAGGAAAAAGATCATTCAGGCCTTCAGTAATTGTACCAACATTCATACACTGGCTTCTATCTTCAGACCATTTAAGTGTCCTCAAGAGAACGGTGAATAAGTTTAAAAAAGAGGGAACAGTAGAGAAAATAACCGGATCAGGAGGTCACCACAAGAAGAGAGACCATCTGAAGAGATCAATAAGAAAAGATCCAACTCAATCCATAAGACGTTTGGCACGTGAGAGATGAGTTTCACCTATGACAGTCCAAAGAGCAGTGATAAAACTTAAAAATGAAATCGTACGTGAAACGTGTCAGGCATTTTGTTACTCCAGGACAGAATGTTAGGAGGTTAGAGAGGGAGACGATCATCTTGAATAAGTTGGAAAATGATCCTGGAATAATATATATATAATTTTAATCCTTCATGAGCTTTCGATCCTTAGCTATGATCAATTAATGATGAACATATCATTTTCGTTTATGGTCGAATTCACCACGATTCTTCTGTTAAGCTTGGAGAGTAATTATACATTCTTATTACTCAAAGTAAAGTCCAGTAGTGTTATAAAGCCTTGGAAAATTCCAGTAAGATATCTTTAATCATTTGTAAGATACTTCGGTTCATAACTTAATCTAACAATTAAACGCTTTTGTTGTTACACGAGTTGGACAATTTTGCTGTTACACCCGGTATATATATTATTACTTCAATGCTATTTTTAGTGGATACTCGTAATTGAGAAGACGCTCTGTTTATTTAATGAATTAAATGTCGATGGTCAAGCAAAGGGACTATTTGCTCACTGACGCACTCTGAAGCTTAGAGTTCAAAGCACGTCAGATCTAATGACGGTTTTCCCTCGAGGAACGCATGTTCGAATACTGCCAGAGACCGCCTATTTTTCGCCAGTAAGATTTCTCGAATATTCAGGCCGGTAGACGAAAATAAATAAATGTACTGTTTAATAAATAAACGGAGCGTCTACTCAAATCGAATTTCATGTCTGATTCTGCGAGTCCTATGACCTTATCATGTCTCCGACAGTATGTGTCCTTTTTCTTTTGATTTTCCCTAAAACTTTGTCGTTGCCCACGTCTCCAGTTCATATATTCTCAGCATCCTTCTGTACATTCACATTTTTGTGGCTTGTAGTCTTTTGATAATCTGTAAGCATTCTCTGTCGTACAGGAGAAAAGATACTGCATTATATTTCAGCACTCTTTTCTTTGTTTGCAACAAAATTTTCCTGTTTCTTAATACGTAATGCTTAGCTTTTGGAAGGCTTCTTTCTTTATTCCAATGCATCTTCGGATTTCGGTGTCATATTTTTCCGAGGAGGCACGATGGAGTAATGGATAGCGGCTCGGATTGAGGAATCGGAGAGCCGAGTTCGAATTCCAATCAAATCCATTATATTCACTTTCGTGCAAATACCCTTGGGGAAATTATGAATCCTCTTCTTCCCACCCACCAAGCTATGGGTAAATATCAGGACAGACCGGGTTCTATAGCATTGGTTGAAAACTGGTCTACCGCAGAAAAAAATGGAAACCTCCTGAGGGAAGAAATCTGCCTCGTCAGTCATGTATCACGCATGTCACATAACTGATTTCTTGTAAAACACACCCTTGGTGTTTAAATATTCGTATTGGTTGATTCTGACATTTCTAATTTGTTGTTCGTCTCTTGGACTCTTTGTACTGCATGCGTTCTGTCTTCTTCCATTATAATTACAAAGACTGCTTGCATTAGGTTCGTCATTTTTTCCCGAAGTGTTCTTTAATGATGAATAAATAAGGAAGCTATGAAAATATATGAGTAAAACATTTTGTAAAAAAAAAAAAATGCTTCAAAGTTTTGCACTCACATGCTGGAGTGTTTAATATTGTTGAACTCTAGTGTAAGGTCATAGAAAATCCTGGGAAATAGTTTTATGATGAATAAATAATGATGCTATGGATTCATGTGATTAAAAGCTTTTTGTCAAAAAGGCTCTTCAAACTTAAAAGAATTTCATAGTTAATGTTATTAATGTATTAAAGGATTATATAAATGGTGTACATATATATTTATATAAATATAAAAGTATATTTATATAAAGGTATATTTATATAAAAGTATAAAATATATATGAAAATACGTATGAAAAATATATGAAAATATATATAAAAGTATATTATATAAAGGTCAAAGGTATCTTTATATAAAAGGTATATTTATAAAAAGGTATAAAATATATACGAAAAGTATTTTTGAAAATATATATAAATGTATATTTATATAAAGGTCTAAATATAAAGGTATCTTTATATAAAGATATATTTATAAAAGGTATAAAAAATATATATGAAAGTATATATGAAAATATATATAAATGTATATTTATATAAAGGTCTAAATATAAAGGTATCTTTATACAAAAGGTATATTTATATAAAAGTATAAAATATATATGAAAGTATATATGAAAATATGTATGAAAATATGTTTAAAATTATATTTATATGAAGGCATAAAAATAAAGGTATATTTATATAAATGTATATTTATATAACGGTATAATTTTATATAAGTATAAAGGTATGTAAAAGGTATAGCTATATTATATATTTATAAATGGTATATATATATTTATATAGATATAAATGATTATAATTAATGTTATTGATGGATTAAATTATTAGTTTCTTGTTTCTCATAATAATAGCTTTTAGGAGATTTTTTTTAGTCAAAGGTACGTATCACCTACGTTTTCTCGGCGAGTATGTTGCATATTGAGAGTGGTACGATTCCATATTGATTTAAATGTGTCCTTATTGAGCTATGGTCAGGGAGATATAGTGTCAGTCGTCTTAATAGATTTTACGGACTAAGAGTTAAATTGAAATAATCTTGTCAAGCCATAAACATAATATTTACATCTTTTGTCTCAGTATATGCTAGATAGTTCAAGTGTTTTTTTTTTGTTTACTAAATACCTACATATCAGGCTGTATATTTCTTCAGTTACGGTTAAAAATACATCATATTCTAGTTAAAATACTCAATGCTCCAGCACAATATATATACCACATTTTGTCCAAGTAATTAAAACAAGTTCTGGCTAAAGAAATATCTCATGTTTAGACCTTTGTGTTTCAAATATGGCTGATTATTCTTCTTGTGGAGAAATATTCGGCTTCTTCTAGAAATCCTTTTTATTAAATATTTAGGAAAGTTCCTACCAACCATTAATTTAGGCTGTAAATATTCTAGAACAAGGCGTTTATTTACTGAAAATTACAACGAATTCCAAACACTTTGTCTGCTCTGTTTTTAATCATTTCACTCCAAGCAAGGCAATAAAGCCACTCAGATACAAGGGGGCTACTCAGTGTTAAAGAATATGAGAAAAAGAAAACATCATTAAGGAGAGAAAAAAAAAAGGAATTAAGAAGACAAAAGATAACGATTGACATTGCATTTAAACTTGTAAAGTTCAAAGTTGACAAGAAAGCATGAAACCGGAATAGAGTCCAACATGTAAGAAGTGCGAGAGAAGAAACTGTTAGCATAGAACTTTCAGTTACATCTAGCCGTTTTAACTGTAAACTTATGAAACTTTGCCACCCATCTAGTACCGCGCTTAAATTTATGAAGTCTAGGTTACAAAGAGGAAAGCTCATTAGAATAATTATGAAAATACTTATAGAAAAGCCACCAGGAAGGTACGTTATGTTTGTGGGAAATTAACTGACGCCGAGATGTCAGGTTAGGACTAATAACATTACAGATTTTTCTTTGGATTTTATCAAGAGTATCAAAATACATAGGTGAAACCAGACCAGAAGCGACAGAGAAATTCATTGCATGGACGAATGGTAGACTTATAAATCTGTAAGATAGATTCTGTCGGGAAAAATTATCTAGTACGACGCAGGGAACTAACTTTCCTTGAAACCTAAGTGTAACTACCACATGTACCGGTGTGATAAAATCGATGTATTTGCCCTGAATTAATTCCATACGTTCAGACTGGAGAAAAGCTCCATGTTTTCGCTAAATACATGTCAGATGTTCCGGTCAAATAAACAAAGCATGAAATCGTCCCGCTTGATAGCAAAGTCTCCCTTTTGTCGTTTTTTTATCTTTTGCATAAATGTCTGATGTAGAAACAAGATTTAAGACAATCCCGAAAACAGTTCTTTCTTCTCAATATACTTGCTGAATAAAAGTCGTCAGCTTCATATAATAAACCTATCTATTCTTTGTCTTATATATACTCTGGTATATCGTTAAACCCGTAGCGTAAAAAGTAAAAAGAGCATTATTTACACATTATATACGAGGAAAACCGAAATGTTATCGGCGCAATCGCAAAGCTCTAAAATAAATAAATACCACCAATTCCTGGAACAACTAGTCTTTTACTTATTAAAAATTCAAGAATTCATGATCGAAAAACTAACGGGGATAAATATGATAGATAAACTCATGGCTAATTCAAATGTTAAATCCTTTATCCCTTTATAATCCCGCTACTGTCAATAAACGCCGGAACTAAAAAAAAAAAAAGAACCAACAAAATAGAAAACAAAATAAAACTACAAACTAATACTGTTATATAAGAATAAAGTGACGTTGGCGTCACTTGAGTTTGAACTTAGATCACCAGTGAACAAACACAGGCGATCCCATTATTGAATTAAGTAGAGGAAATATATAAGTAGGACGTCGCGTGATGTGTAATTGTTCGCATTTCTCCTCTATTACTATACAGACCGCCATTTTCTACTCTATTCACTATACTATTTCTCTATTCAGATATCTATACGGATTACTATTCGAGGGAGTATTATCGAGCAAGTACTATTAGTGCGAGTGTTATTCGAAGGTGTCTGACACCAGTATTGTTCAACGGCGTACTATAGATGTATCTGCGATTACAAAGTCTGTACTACAATGAGCATTACGAAAGTGACAACGCCAGCAGTAGACCAGGCAAAGCGGAAACCATATTGTTTGTTAGAGAGTAGATAATGGGAGGTAAGGTGCTTAACCACTTCAGCATTGATTAAAGCCTCGATGACTTTATTGAAGAGTGGCTGGAAACTGATAGAATGGTAGTTAGATGTCTCAGAAGGGTATTCAGAGTTCTTAAAAACAGGGACAACAGATGAGGTCTTCTAACAGGCTGGAAAGTCAGCGAGGTAATAGTTATATAGTTTAGAGAGAACTGGAGCCAGCTCAGGTGCACATTTCTTTAGGACTACGGCTGGTATCCCGTCACTAGCACTTGATTTATGAGAGTCTAATTTAGAGATGATGTTCAATAACATCGATGGATTTAGGCTCATCTCACTCAATTCTAGGGAGAAAATCAGGTGTGGGTACGAGTCGAGTGTTTAGTTGGATGAGAATTTCCGAGCAAAGCATTCAGCCTCATCAGCTGTGGCAGTTAGGAGTTCGAATTGATTGAATATATGAGTGATTGCGGATTTGCTGTTGTTCACACTCTTGCAAAGTCGCCAATAATCTTTAGAACCAAACTTGCGAGATGCAATACGTTGTTTCATTCTATCAGCAAATAGTAACTTTGCTTCATTGAGGACACGCTTGCACTCATTACGAGCAGAGACAAAGACACGTCTGTTGCAATCAAATATGTCGCTCGGGTACTGACAGAGGAAGGGATTCCTATGGGCGATAGCCGTTGAGCAAGCAGCTGAGAACCAAGGAGATGAGCGCGATTTAACTTTATATTTTCTTGCTGGGATGAAAGCCTCGATGTCAGCGTTTACCCAGGAGGAGACCTCAGATGCACATTTCTAAACAGGGTCATTAAAAACCAAGGGACGTACATTTCTAAACAGGGTGATTAAATTCCAAGGGACGTCGCAAAGGAAATCACGGGACGAGCCCCAATCTGCGCGTTGATAACAGAAAAAATATTCTGTTAGCAGGAGTTTCTTGGCTGGAGGGGGATAGGCTAATTACTATTGAGGGAGAAAGACCTGCATAGTATTTCACCACTCTCATTCTGTAATTACCGCATGCACTCGTGTATAAGACGACTTCATGTATAGTACGACCGTTGCATTTTTTGCCTGAATTTTAACCCCACCGGAAAAAATTCACCTATGTATAGTGCAACCAGTCACTGAAAATGCATGATTTTTAACTTTTTAAAACAATTACCTGTGTATAGTGCAACCTCATTGGGCACTGTGTAATGGATAGCAAGCTTGTCTCGCTAGATTAGTTAGGACTGAACGGTGAGTTCGATCCTCATTGGAGCCTCATACTTTAGGCCTTGTGCCAATTCTAAGCTATGCTTAAATCACTTTGGTTAGCAAACTTTTCTCGTTAGATCAATTACGTGATGAGTTCGTACTCACTGGGTGCTCCATACTTTTGTGCCATATCTAAGCTTTGCTTAGCAAACCCCTATAGTGGAAGCCCCTATTTTTTGCGTAAAAATCTGATAATAGAAATTCGCATTAAACTCGAGTATACGGTTGCTATTTCTGTCACTCACAGGACAGATTGAGGGACAGAGGAAAGCAGTTCGTAACATACTTGATGAACTTGAGTAAATGGATGGCAGAACAGAGTTTGGGAGAAATAACAAAAAGAAAAAAAACTTATTGAGAGCAGCAAAGTTCAGGAAGATGTGGAGGGCCTTGCTCGGCTACGTCCTGAAGGAACACGGCACATAAAAGAAGAAGAATGCATATACATTTTTCCCCTCTGTTTATATATGTTAATTGGACATACGGTTTGGTGAAACGCTTTATTTGTCGTTTTTAGAAGGCGTATTAATAATGTTGATAAAAAATACTTCTATGAACTAAAAGTTCAGGTTTCATATTTACAAGAATATCAAGTCCACAGTTCTAAAATTTTCGTGTTTGCGATGTCAAATTTTTCATTTTTGTTAGTTTTAGTTTTTAAAAATAAATATTTAAAAAATAAAAAATTAAAACTTTTCCCCTTTCATCCCCCCCCCCACAAAAAAATGATATTAATACCGAGTCAAATAGCAAAATGGTGTCAACATCAATAGAAAAAGCGAGGAACAAGAGAGAGTGGGAGAAATTGGAAGAGAGAGCGAAACAGTATAGAGAAAAGGGAAAAAGGGGTAGAAGAAAGACTAAAGGGAGATTGGTAAGAAGAAAGATACTAGGGAGAGAGAGAGAGAGAGAGAGAAGTGGGGAGGAAAACAATAAAAATAGAGGGGGGGGCGATAGGTTGCAAGTCTAAGGGAGAGAGGAAAGAAGAAACCAAGAGAGAGTGTGAGAAAGAGAAAGAGAAAGAGAGAGAGAGAGGGGAGGTAAAAGGGTGTGAAATAGCCAGTGTAAGAGAGGGAGAGAGAGAGAAATTAGGAAATACAAAGAGAGACAAGAAACAATATACAGTGTAACCCGGATATAAGAGAGAGTTGTCGAGACCGGAGAAGTCTCTTATATCCGGGTTTCTCTTATATCCGGGTTTGGTCTATTTTATATACATTAACACAGGCTCTAATTTGGGACCAGAGAAAATCTCTCTTATATCCGGGTTTCTCTTATATCCGGGTCTCTTATATCCGGGTTACACTGTATTGAAAAAGAAAAGGGAGAAGGAAGAGGAAGAAAGGATAAAAGAAGGTTAGTAAGAGGAAAAAGAATAGGTAGAGAGAGCAAGAGAGAGAGAGATAGGAGACAAAATAAAGTTAATGGAGATGAAGTAAAAAGCGAGAAGGCTAAGAGAGAAAGGAAACTAGAGAGAGGGAGTAAAAAGTGCGGAAAATAATGATTGAGCCAGTGAGTGAGAGGATTGAGTGCGTGAGAGAGAGAGAGAGAGAGAGAGAGAGAGAGAGAGAGAGAGGATAGGGACGAAAGTGAAAATTGCAGGCGCCAAGAATAGGAAATCGTACAGCTGGCTTAACCGTTAACATCGATGGGCGTGGTGTCGACGATACGAGTTCGAATTCCAACTGATATAGTTTGTATTTATTTTGCACTAATACTCTAGGGAAAGGTGTAAATCTATTTTTTTTCCTTCTCGTCCGAGTTATGAGTAAAATAAGAAGATAGATTGATCTTTTCAGATTTGGTAGGGCAACAAATCAAGAAGGAAAACTCTGAACTTGTAATGATTTCCCTACTGCCTTTTGATTAAGAGGCAATGGGATAACCACTTCACTATGCTTCCCCAAATATTGCGTAAGCAGCAAGAAATTTTTAAGACATTTTTCAGAATCGGTATATTTGTTTTTCGTTATTGATTCCAGAATTCGTGATGGAAGCAAATAAACATTTTATGATATTCTATTTTAAGAAAATTAAAAATGCAATTCAAATGCAAAAAAATAGATTTGTGAAGTTAATAAAAACAATTGTGAATCAAAGAACATGTGAAACGTATTTTATGATGCTTTAAGCTGCATATTTCTCAGTGACTGATGTTACAAAATCGCTTAGATCAGTTGAAATTCTTAGATATTAATGTCGAACGAAGGAGTAAGAATTGCTTAAATTATCAAAATAACCAAATCAAACGTTTTTTCGTTTACATCGGCAAGGTGTTTACCTTGAACAAGGACCGGGCACTGCTGAACGTAGATTGTTACTGTTGTAGAGTGGTTTTCACAGTGGAGGCTTGTATTTCAGTAAGTTGTCCTAAATTAGGTTCGACGTACAAAACGTTAGGAACTTGAAATAAGAGTTAATGACGCAGCAATCTAGTTGTGATGGTTGATACTTCAATGTCCGACATCGACTGACTCACTCAACACCACTGAGCCCAACTGGCCACTGCTACTACTACTTATTATCTGTGGGAGAGTCTATTACAATAGAATAGGTATTATGGTATAACAGTTACAAAGTAAGAGGCACAGTTTAGGCGGATATGTGGAGAAGATAACGTTTAATCCTAGACTTGAACCGGTAAAGATTGTATTGATCTGGGAAAAATATCCTTTAGGGAGTAGTTCCACAGCAGTGCTTCGCGGGAAGAAGGTGCTCGAGTGGAAGTGAAATCTCACCAGTGTAATACGAAGAGAATGAGGGTAGTTGGTTATAATGGGCGTGGCATGGTTGGTTTTACCCGTGAAAGTTGGAACTGGTGTAAGTAAGGAATGTAGTTTGTCTGGACACTTTCCATGGAAAATAGCGATAGAGCAGTGAGAGAGGGTTTGTAAGGTGGGAAATAATTTGTCACCCACAAGGACGCGGGGGAAGCATTGGAACTGGAAGGTGAGAACTATATAGCTCCTACCTATATATGACAACAGTACCTATTTTAGATTTTTTGATCTTGCTCTTGGTTCAATATTTAACTTCCACACGCGGGAAAAGATTCCCGCTGGGTGCTATTTCAGTGTCCGGTTTCTCAACTTTTCAACTTCTACCCCTGAAAATGATCAACGATGGTTGAAAGTTCTTGAAGCATAATACAAAGATTCAGCAAATTCCTTTACAACAGTAGGGACATAAAAGGCGATTATCTCCCCTTGGTTGAGATAACGTGAATAGGGTAACGCAAGGGTCGGTGAGTGTCATCAGTTCATAGAATGTCGAAAGCCAGTGGCTATTTATCATGTGGCGAGGCAAGACATGGCTGTCCACAACATATACTATGTAGACCGTCGAGAAGTTGGACGTCACAAACCCACAGCGGTAGGGCATACAGTGAAAACCACATGACCTCACCTGTCGCATAAGGGACACCACCGACCTGCCTCCTATTCCCATATGGAAATATTACAAGACCTTCTCACTCTCCGATCCGTCCATACTGTTTGTTGTATACATATGTTATAGTTTCTCTGGATGTGATAAATTATTAACAAGTAAGTATATATCAATATAAAAATCTATTTAAGAACAATGTATGTTTGTTATTACTTTCTTTCAGCTATTCTGTTCCGTCTGTGTAATAAGGTGTTACTATCTTAGGGATATAATAATGCCTATAATAGGGAAACGAACTGTGAATATTTCTTCGTGGCATTACAAATTTGCACCTGTCGGTAAGGCACTTATTAATCACTAAGAGAAACTCACCAATAATCTTAACAGAAATTCGCCGTTTGTTTGATTTAATAGAACAATTTTTTTTATATTTCGGAATTCGAGCTAATTTAAGATGATATCGTATGTAGTCATATTATACACGGAGCTCGACTTCACTGTAAAAGAATATATAGAATATATTTATACCCATTTTTTTCTATTTGTTCTACGCATGTTACATATTTTATACGCACTTTAAGATACAGTCTGTTGTGGTGAAATATATATTTTTATTATATTGGTGAAAAATATTTACATTTTTAATTTATTCTTTCTTCTGCTTAATAATGGCTTTAAATTCTTTTCAGTTTGTTTGAATTTTGCAAAACTCGATTGGACACACAGTTACCTGAACAGTTTTTACCCCAAAAGTCAAAGGTTTTATCGTTATCTATCCTCCTCATCCTCATAATCTTAGCTTCCCTCCATCTCCTCTTTCATTCATATCACATACCTCATTAATCATGACCATTTTAATAGTAATTCTCTACCTTGAATGGTTCTCGAGCCTTGTTTTGGGTGAATTTTAGTATAAGAGAATCAATTTTGGGGAGGATACATTATTTACTACATACATGGGGTTTTAGCGAGGTATACTGACATTACTGATCATTATTGTTTTGATCTTCAATAAACTTGTAAACCTGTAATCCTTATTACGGTTCTTAATCTTACTAGATGTCATACAATTACAGCCTTAGCCTGATAAATGTGAATGCCTTCTTTGGCGTAGCGTAATGGTTAACGAGCCTAGCGTAATGGTTAACAATATCGTTTCGTAGACTAGACCTCAAGTTAAGGCATTTGTGCCAGATCAAATAACCGGTACTGGTAAAGTCCACCACAGAAAACGAAAGTTCTCTGCACGAAAAATCAATCGGCCATTACTTGAGATTTTTTTACAATTACATAACATTCGGGATATCGATGGTTTTATTTAACGAAACAGTTCATGGAATATCAGACCCACATTTAAGAAATTAGAGATTTTAATCTACGTAAAGATACACCTTGCATAAATATATAATAGGTATTTACGAACTGCAGGTTTATTTTGTCACAATAAAGCAACTATTGTGGACTGAATTCCCCTATAAAAGAATCTGCAAGACCAACTTACAAATAATTACAGTACAACGAGTTGACGATGTTACTTAATTTTATCGATTGAAAATAATAAATATGCCTATGAAGGATGTGTAAATATATGAGGAGAGTGATAGGAAATAAAAAAAGAAAGGAGGAGGAGGTGTTCGAGAGGGAAGAAAGAAAGAACAAAAAAAAGGAGGAGGACAAGGAGAGGAATGAGAGAAAAAGAAGAGGTGTCTGAGAGGAAAGAAAGAAAAAAAAAGAAAGAAAAGACGAGGAGAGTAAAAAGAAAGAAAGAAAAAATAAAAGAGTGAGAGGAAAGAAAGGAGAAGCTGAGTAAGAGGAAAGAAAGAAAGGAAAGCGGAGGAACGTGAGAGGAAAGAAAGGAGGGGTAAATGAGAGGAAGGAAAGAAACGAGGAGGAGTGTGAGAGGAAAGAAAGGAAGGGTGAGTGAGAGAAAAGAAAGACGGAAAGAAAGAAAGTAGAGGAGGAGAGTGAGAGCAAAGAAAGAAAGGAGGACGTGAGTGATAGGAAAGAAAGGAGGAGGAGACTGAGAGCAAAGAAAGAAAGAAAGAAGTAGGAGAGTTAGAGGAAATAAAGAAAGGAAAAAATAAAAGGAAGAACTAAGTGAGAGAAAAGAAAGAAAAGAGGAAGAGAGTTAAAGGAAATAAAGAAATAAAAGAGCAGTGGAATGAGGAGAAAATTGGAGGAGGAAAATGAGAGGAAAGAAAGAAAGAAAGAAAGAAAGAAAGAAAGGAGGAGACAAGTGATAGGAAAGAAAAAAGAAATGAGGAGAAGAGAGAGTGGAAATAAATAAAGAAGCAATAGATTTTTCTTTTTTTGAGGGAAGATGTGCTGATTAGTGGAATTCTTTTAGTGTCGATCACGTGACTGTTCCGCCATGCTTGTTCACATTTGGAAAACATACGATCTTCTGCTTAATAGAGAAAACCAGCTCAGAGGTAAAAATAGAAAGCAAACAATCAAAAGAGAAAGAAAGAAATGCATGTAAATAGTATAACATATCTTAAAGAGGGATTATTCATTAAAAAGTCGTTGACATTTCGAAAGTCAGTCTACCCTGGTCACCATGACATTGGCTAACATAATAGGATGAAAAAAGGAATTGTTTTTATCATTTGGTGCGCGGAAAAACACACACACACACACACACACACACACACACACACACACACACACACACACACACACATATATATATATATATATATAAGTAGACACTGAGATCAACATCCAGCGGCGATGCTTAAACGTAATCGTCAGCCCATATATTCA
The DNA here is from genome assembly GCA_903632075.3 of Acanthosepion pharaonis. Classification (NCBI taxonomy): domain Eukaryota; kingdom Metazoa; phylum Mollusca; class Cephalopoda; order Sepiida; family Sepiidae; genus Acanthosepion; species Acanthosepion pharaonis. The sequence goes on from CAHIKZ030004683.1 coordinate 819,656, forward strand.
TTATTTTCAATCAATAAATGTTATATAAATATCGTGTCGCTGGCGACACTTGAGTTTGAACATAGATTACCAGAGAGCAAACATAGGCAGGCAAACCAATTATTGGATTAAATAGACCACGTGACCATAGAGGAAACGCGGATTATGTAGGAAGTAGCTGACGACTAATGATCTCTATTTCAAGTCTATCCTCTATACTGTAGGATCCTCATTTCTACTCTCTCCTCTATTACTATACTGACCGCTATTCTCTACTCCATACTATTTCTGTACTATACTATTCCTCTATTCAAATCACTATACGGTGATTACTGTTCGAGAGTATTATCGAGCAAGTACTATTAGTGCGAGTGCTATTCGATGGCGTCTGACACCAGTATTGTTCAACGGCGTTACTATAGTTGTATCTGTGATTACAAGTCTCCAATACAACGAGCATAACAAAAGCAACAAAAAGTATTCGTGGACATCATAAAAATAAATTAAGCAACATCGTTGACTCGTTGGTCTGTAATATTTTCTAAGTTGGTCATGCAGATCCTTCATAGGAGAATTCAATCATCTTTATTGTGACAAAACAAACCTACAGTTCGTTAATAGCTATTATATATTTATGCAAGGTGTATCTTTACGTCGAGTAAAATCTCTATTTTCTTAAACTTGCGTCTGTTATTCCATGAAGTGTTTCGTTAAATAAAACCATCAATATCCCGAACATTATGTAATTGGAAAAAACTCAAGTAATGGTTGATTGATTGATTTCAGAACTTGCCTATTTTTGCAGAGAACGCTCGTTTTCCTGTGATGGGTTTCAGCAGTAACGGTTATTTGGTCTGACAAAATTCGCCTCTCTCTCTCTCTCTCTCTCTCTCTCTATATATATATATATATATATATATATATATATATATATATATATAAAAGTGGGTTTTGAGGTCAACACCCAGCGACGACAGTCCATGTGAGTTGTGCTTTGGCTCGGCTAATTATATATGCTGACCAATAGTGCATTATGGGTAGAAGATCTATGCATTATCCCAACGGTTTTGGGTGGAGGAAAACTGATTTCTTTCAAATTATTCTAGCATAACTTAAATCTATCTATATATCTATCTATCTATCTATCTATAAAGTGTGGTTAGTTCTGCACAATTTTCACCACTATAAACAAATCATATGTGCGAGCAAATCTAGCTTTTCGGTTCAAAAAACTGAGTTGCTGTACTGTCATACGTCGAAAACGACGAATGTCCAGTACACACACACACACACACACACACACACACACACATATATATATATATGGTGGACTCTCCCGTCGATTTGACGTATGAGTGTCAAGCAAATCAGTTCCTCGGAACCGACAGCCCAGACATCAACACATGATTTGATTATAGTGTTGAAAGCAGAACCAAGCACACTTTTGGAAGGGCCGAATCCAGAGACCTGGTGTGTTACGTGTCACAAGGTCCCCAAACGACCCTCCGCATATTTGAATTCAGGGTTGTCCATCTTGAAGGACAATAGAAGGGTATAGAACCCAAGAAGAGGATTAATACTTTTCCCAAACCTGCAAGTGAATGTAATGGAATCGACTGGAATTCTTACTCGGATCTCCGTTTCCTCTATCCAAGTCGCTATCCACTACTCCACCGTGCCTCGCCTCTTCTCTTCCCCTCTCCTCTCTCTCTCTCTCTCTCTCTCTCTCTCTCTCTATATATATATATATATATATATATATATATATATATATATATCGGATGTAATAGCAAAATTGTCCAATTGTTAGCCTAAGCTTTGAACTGTTGTATCTTTGAAATGATTAAAGTTATCTTACTGGAATTCTCCGCGGTTTTTAAAACAACACTATTGGACTCTATTTTGAGCAATAAGAATGTATAATCACTCTCCACGCTTGACAGAAGAATCGTGATGAAATCGATCATAAACGAAAATGACATATTCATCATTAATTAATCATAGCTAAAGTTCGGAAGCTCATAGTTCATATATATATATATATATATATATATATATATTATTCCAGGATGCTTTTCCAAATAATTCAAAATGATCTTCGCCCAATCTAACATTCTAAATTTTTGCCCTGGAGTAACGAGTTGTCACACAGGTTTCACGTACGATTTCATTTTCAAGTATTTTTTCACTGCTCTTTGGACTGTCATAGCTGAAACTGCTCTCACACGTGCCAAACGTCTTATGGATTGAGTTGGATCTTTTCTAATTGATCTCTTCAGCTCTAAATTGAAATGATGATCTCTTACTTTTGTGAACGTCTGATCCAATTTTCTTTCCTACTGTTCTCTTTTAAACTTATTCACCGTTGTCTTGAAGGTTCTTGAATGGACTTGTAAGATGTAAGCCAGAGTTCGAATACTAGTAACGTTACTGAAGACCTGAATGATCGTTTTCATCTCACCATTGCTCAATACATAGTGGGGCTGACACAAAATGATTATAACCTGTTCTCTTTCTAGTTGAATAACTCAAAGAGTTTTTCAGTGATTTTTACGACAAATGGTATCAAGAGCGCTAAGCGTCTTACTTGAAAACTTGGAAAAATAGAAACTCGGTTTTTTTCTTTAGATATTAAATATTTTGTGGGATGGATAATTATGCTATTAATCGATTTGAACAATTTTGCTGTTACACCTGGTACATATATTGTTTACTTAGATTTCTCGAATGCGCAGAACGATAGACATAACACACAATTTAATAAATAAATTGTGCATTTATTTCAAATAAAAAATGTCCACTATAATAACGTTTGAAATAGTATATATCGGAGAGCCGAGTTCGAATTGCAGTCGAATCCTTTACA
>CAHIKZ030004683.1:827500-867500 GCA_903632075.3 Acanthosepion pharaonis
ATTGAAATAAAATTTACAAGGATTTTTCAAACGAGTCAATGGATGATAAAATATTGAAATTTATTTCCATTTACAAGTTGAAAATGATCATTAACCTAACGTAATCTTAACTACTATTGTATATATATATATATATATATATATATATATATATATATATATATATATGTATGTATGTAGATGTGTGTGTGTATGTATGTATGTATGTATGTATGTGTGTGCGATATTTTAATTTACTTCTATAATAAATAGCCATAATATTTCAGTATGTTATAGTGGAACACACCTATTCTATAGTTAATAGACTCTCCCACCTATAATAAGTAGGAGTAGTAAGAGTAACAAGGGTTCGCTCAGTGGGTCGGGCAGTCTGTCGATGTCGGACGACCGTTAGTCGAATACTAAAGTATCAGCGATCACAACTAGATTACTCTGCGTCATACCTATTATATCAAGTTCCTAACGTTTTGTACATCGAATCTATTTTAGGACCGACTTACAAATACAAGCCTCCACTATGAAACCACTCCATAACACAGTGTTAATTTCTAACAGCAAAAATCCGTTTTTCTTTAATTTTCAGCTGAGTTCTATAGTAAGCATTTTCAATTATGTTTGTTCAGAAGTTCAATGCGCAAAGAACGTTTTCAAGCTTGCAGCTGGGGTAAAGCAGGAATTCATCACACCACTCCCACCAGCTATGGGTTAAATAGCAAGGTAGACTAGGCTCTATATATCCTGATGGCAACCAGCCTAAGAAAAGGGTTAAAACCATGAAGGCAACAAGTAACCGCTGCTCTATTCTTATAACTTGGTACTCCTCACGTTTCGACCATATGTCGTCCCCTGTTCCAGTGTAACCAACCGCAGTATTCATGGCGTCATCACTCACTTGCCGGTGCTTTTGATCCACACGGACACCGCATGTCGACATCAGCAAACTGTAATGGAATTAGAATTTAAGTGGTTTTCACTCAGTGGTCGTTGTCACTCTGAAGATTTCTGGTGTGAAATCTTCGCAGATGTGGTAAGAAATTTGTCTCTGTGGAGACAAATTTCACGGTACAAACCAATAAATTCTGCTGAGAACCAATAACAGGTGTAATAAAAACAAATTGACGAATTTAAAAGTGCATAACGAGTAAAGAATTATTAATCTTTCTATGTAACAGAGTTGACGATCGTTAGGAAAATTACTCTAGCAGTAATTCGTAATAATTTGACGAACTTCGGTCCTGGCTTTTCTGTTTAGGCTTGTGTCCGTGGGTTCGTTAGTATTAGAAGCAGCAGAAAAGAAGTTTTGTGACAGACCTGTCTGATCTTCTCCACCTTTCTGGTCCTATCTGTCCCGTTTATATCAGGTTGCTTCACTCGTATAAGGGATGAAATTCACGCAGTTGAAGTACCAAGGGGGAAAGCTAAGTAGAACACTTGCCATGAAAGTATTTATAGAAAAGGCAGAGGGAAGTCACGTCACTGCTGTGGGAAAGTGACTGAAGTTAAGATGCCACACGAGGGTGGATAACATTGCAGACTCTTCGTTGGATTTTCTCGAGAATTTCGATATATATATATATATATATATATATATATATATATATATATATATATATATAGATATGTTAGTAATATTCAGCGCACGGATGAATGTCAGATTCATAAATGTGCAAAATGGATCCTATTGAGAAAAATTGTCTGGCACCACAGGGTGAACCAACTTTCTGTGCAGAACATATGACTGAGTAGTGGGTTCGATTTTCCCTAGACGCCCCTCGCTTTCGCCCTCGTCCACACATCTAAGTTACGATTAGAAAATCGTTTTGAGCACTTCAACCTCATATAATGGTTAGCAAACTTGTTTCGCTAGATCAATTAAGTAGTGGGTTCGATCCTCACTGGGTGCTAATCACATCTAAAGTACGCTTAGAAAATCATATCAAAAGAAATTGAAAAGCTGTAAAAATATGTGGACCTTGTCAGAAAAGTGGAAAATGTTTGCGTTATGATTATTAGCTATAAATCAATACAGACCCCCATGTCCTCACAATTATTGTTATAATCATAATTAATTAAAAATACAATAAATCAACCATTCGCCCTTTCATGGAATACTGCTGCCATACATGGTTTGGAGCCCCTGCTGTTTGTCTTAAGGTCCTCGACAAAATCCAGAGACGAATATGCAACGTGATTGGCCCTGATCTGGCATCTCGTTTACAGTCACTTTCTCACAGACGTGCCGTCGCTTCCCTCTGTCTTTTCTGCAAATACTTTCACGGTAATTGCTCCGACGAGCTACTTTCACTGGTTCCCAAACTGCATGAATTTAAACGTGCCACTAAGGCCGTCATCTCTGTCCCACCCTTTCACTCTCGAAACTGTTAAATGTAGCCGTCTCTTCTACTCCAATAGCTTCATATCTCAAACTTCCCGTCTGTGGAACTCCCTTACTCTTACTTGCTTCCCTGATAGCTATAATCTTCAATTATTCAAATGCAATGTCAATTGATATCTTGAGATGCCTTGATCTAATTCTCCGTCCTTCTCTTCATCCTTTCCTCTATCACGTCTCTTTACTCTTGCTTCCACTCTCTATAACTCCGTGCGTACTAGTGGCACTCCCGTCTTGCTTGGTGTGAAATGCTTAAAAAAAAAAAAAAAAAAAATTAAGACAACACAATTATTGTGATGGTCACAATATTTCGGCTGTCACGCACTCTGGCCGTCTTGAAGTATCACATAATTTTGATTAGGATCAAAAAGAAGGCTTGGAGAATTTAACACGGACAGGACATTGTAATGGCAAGAGAGAAACACCAAGTAACATACTTAACGACTCTGTGTAAGTGTAACACGAACTGAGAGGAATAGTAAAAGGACAAACATAGGGCTACAAAGGATAGGATGTTGTGGAGAGCCATGATTACTCACGTCCTGAATGGACACGGCAAAACAAAGAATATTTTTCTGCCACTGTCCCCTTAATCCTGCTTACGGGCACTATTAATTATACGTGTAATTTGAAGACTTCGTGTTATTTTCCCTTGAAAATGCTTTTGTTCATTCATTTTTAAACTTTACCCAGATAAAAAGAGCAAGTATACCATGGAGCGCTAATTAGCAATGGAGTATAGAAATCCATTACAGCTGTGTAGTGAAATCGATCATTACTAGATACCCCATAATTGTGGCCTTGTGCCAGACTAAATAATGGGTTTCTAGTGAGTTCAATCTTTAATTCTCCTTACCGAAAATGAAAGACCTTGAACTAAGATTAATAATTTCTTCAATTAAGATGAAGAAAAAAAATTGAAGTGACCGAAATGTCGTTCTATCGACATGGCGCTACAAGAAGAAGTAGCAGTTGGAATTTATGGAACATATAATGAGGAAAGAAGATTTAGTGAATTTAACACACATAAGGCGCATCGAAAATAAGAGAAGAAGAGAAAAGCTATGTGCCAACTACTTGACGAGTTTGAACAAATGGAAGCGGGAACAAATACTATAAATGTGGTGAGAGGTTGGAAACAGCACAAAGGGAGCTGTGGAGAGCCATGATCGCCTACGATCTGAAAGAACATGTCAAATAAATAGAGAGAAAAAAGAGAGCGTAAACAAGTACTATAAAGGTGAAGAGAGGTGGTAAACAGCTAACAAGGAAGCTGTGGAGAATTATGATTGTCTCCTATCTGAAAGAACATGTCCCATAAATAGAAATAGATAGATAGAGAGAGAGAGAGAGAGAGAGAGAGAGAGAGGGGGAGAGAGAGAAAGAAAGAAAGAGAGAGTTTAGCTCAGTACACTCTGTTAAAAGAATTATAAATTTCAATGAAATAATTTAATTTGGGGGAAGATAAGATCAGCATTAAGAATTTGTTTTAAAATAAGCAGAAATATTTAAGGTATGAAAATTGCGTTTTCAAAATAATAATATAATTCATTCCTTTAAGGAAAGAGAAGAAAATCAGTGAAAGTGAAAGTGAAAGTGAAAGATAGACGAAGAGAGGGCGAAAACAAGAACGAGGTGGAAAAGAATTGTAGAAATTTATTTTAGCCTTGACTCAAAGCCTTTTGCGAAAAATATAATTGCGCATTGTACAAAAAGCTATACTGTCTTTTTCTTTTCTTTCGAATCAGCAAAGAAAACCTGAAGCACAAAAAACAGAATCTCACATAACACGCACCATCACACACGAATTCTCGCACACTATAGATAAAATGTTTGGGGCCATCTTGAATTTCTTTAGAAAACACCTTAGAATGAGATATTTTTTATTTTTTAAAAGTAAAACAACAACAAAAAAAAAATCACTAACTATAGTTTATTTGCTTTTACTTTTTAGTCTCTCTTCTCTCCTCACTTTCTTCTCTTACTATCAAAATTTGGATTCGTTTGGCCACAATACATTTTTCTAAATTATGAATATTTTGTAGGAGAAACATTATCTTTTGTTTTCAGCATTAACCTCTCAGTAAATATTTTGAGAATACCATAAGTGCTGGGGATTTGATACAAGTCAAGAGAATCCTGAAAAAAGGAACATTGGATTTTGCAAAAACATGATATAACATCTGGTTTATGTATAATTGGAAAAATAGCCTTTCAACAAGGCAATGATCCAAAACACGCTTGTCAAAATTATCCTGAATCAAAAAAAAAAAAAAAAAAAAAAAGAAACTAAATTTTGGAAATTAAGATTTTACCGTCTCTATTTCATGAACTCTGTCCCATTGAATTAGTATGGGATGAATTGGATAGGAAAGATCAAAGAGAATACCCAAAGTGGGTGTGCGAGCTTTTTCACTGCTTGAAGGTCTGCCATCTATTTTCTTTTCAAAAACTATTGGAAAAAATGCTAAGAACTTTTAAAGCAGTAATTAAGATGTTTTTAAAGAAGTGCAGCATAACTCCATTTTTTTTACATGTAGTTTACATATGCAGAGATAAACCAGTGTTATTTGTTGACGTTTCTGTGGAATTTTGTTACTGAATATTTAATCCATTCACTTACCGTTGAGAAACTTTCAATTCTGAATTGGTTAAGTATCTCTCCTCGCAAGGTCTTCTTTCAGATAAGCAATATGTCTTTGCTTGCCTAGGTCAACTGCTGACGTATTAACAATTATTGCTGAAAGTGTCTATCATTTATCTTTAGATAAGAATGCTGAAGCTTAGGCAGTTGCTTTGGATATATTTAAGGCATTTGATAGAGTTTGGCATACTAGTTTTCACAAGCATAAATGTGGCATTTCTGGACAAATTTCTGAACTGGTTCAATCTTTCTTATCAAATCGTGAATGAAAGTTGTCTTGAATGGCAACTCTTCTAGATCTTTTCGCATTAATGAAGGTGTTCTCCAGAGCTTTATCCTTGGACCTGTATTGTTTCTAATTTTCACCAACACACTTTCAGATCTTACACATTTATAAGTCTGCCATTAGTCAATGCATTGAATATAGCTGTCACATTTTAGAAGAAAAATATGCAATGTTATTGGTCCTGACCTGGCAGCCCTGTTTTAGTCACTTTACCGTCATCATAACGTAACTTTCCCGCACCTTTTCTATAAATAATTTGATGGTAATTGTTTTGATGAACTTTCCTCTTTGGTGCCTAGACTTCACTCTAGATTGTCGACAAGTTTTCATAATTTTACTATTAAAATAGCTAGATGTAACCGTAAATTCTTCTCTTGCACTTCTTACTTGTGGATGTGTCTTCCAGTTTCTTTATTCACAGTCATCTATGATCAAAAATTTAAATTCGATGTCTACCGTTATCTTCTTAATTCCTGTTCTTTTGTCATTTTATCTCCTTAATAATGTTTTCTTTTTCTTATATTCTCTAACACACAGTAACCCTTGTTGTGTCTTAGTGGCTTTATTGTCGTGCTTGGGGCGAAATGATAAAAAACTGCATTGCCTTCAAGCAAAGTCTTCAAAATATGGAGTCAGACTTGGTTTCTATTTTTAAGCATCACAAAAAGTAAGACACCCCAGAAAAACCACACAGTATCAATAGACTTTGAGGATTCTATATGATAATGACATAATGTTATATTAAGGATTCTAACTGACTTAAGTTTGTTAATTCTTTCCCATTTAGATATACCAGGTTCACAACTCACACTTTGATAAGTAATAGGTAATATATGTTTCCAGGTTTGTTCCTTTTGTTATTACAACACATCTATATAGGCTTACATTCATTATGTCTTTCTATCTAACATATTTTAAAAAATAATGTCACTCAAAGCAAGGCAATAAAGCCACTAAGTGGCATGAGGATATTGCATGTGATGAATTTAAAAAAAAAGGATCCATATCAGTCTCTTCATATCTATCTATCTATCTATCTATCTATCTATCTATCTATCTATCTATCATTTCACTCTACGCAACGCAATAAAAACACAAAGACGGAAGCGGGTACTGAATGTGAAAGAATTTGAGAAAAAATATCTCTATCCTAGTCCCTTCCTCTTGCTGTATTATGTATTATGCATGATCTTGTTACTAAACAACTGTTGTTAGTATAAATTTCAGAAATTACTTATATCACAGACATATTATTACAAGATAAATTTCAATCTCATGCATTTTTATTAGAAGTATTTAAAACGATATATTTGGTGGTGTGAAATTTTATTTTATAACTCGAGAATTGTTTATCATATTGTAAACAAAAATATATGATAGTATCGTTGTATATATATTTGCATATTTCAGATATTTAAAGAATAACCCCAAAAGAAATAAAATATTGTAAAGTCTTTGAGCGATGGGAAGAACATTTAAAAATGCGAAAATGTTGAACAAAGATAATAGAATAATGAACAATAAGTTAAAAACGCGGGCAAGATAAGAACAAGAAAACTCTTTGACAAAGGGAAATTTGATTAAAAACTTAAGTTAATAAGCGAACTGTGAATTCAGACCCGTGGGCAGCTGTTTGGAGACCTTCTTGTGCATAGTTTCTTTGTTATCAGTTCTTTCGAAAAGTGTCGTTGGTTCAGATACAAGCTTCCACCATTATAATTAAATCATCTGCATCATTGGCGGCCACAGTTTTAGCAACATAAGAAAAGTAGACGACGCAGTGTTGATAAAAGACACAGGAAGCAAACTAGAAGAACACCTACAGAAAGTAGTGAAAGAAAGCATGAAAAAAAAGGACATCAATTGTAAAAAGACAGAATCCATGTTTGTTGCTAAGAAACAACTCAACATACAAATTACAAACTGGATATACAAAATGTATTTAAATCCTATTTAGTCTTTAATATCTAAACATAAATAAAACACTGGTTATCGATTACCAAAGTGAAGCAACGTCGAGTTTGGCCAGAATCTAAATGTGAGACAGCTTGGTAATACCATGGACTGTAAACTTGGATGTATGGGTGATTTAATGGATAACGGCCCGAAATTGGAGCCGAGTTCTAATTCCAGTCAGATTCGTTACACGCAAATAAGATTGGGAAATATATAAATCCCTCTCTTCTCCTCCGCCTATAGGTTAATTAATAGGAAATATCAGTAAATCATTATTATCTTAAACACTTCTGACAATCTAAAAATATTTTCTGGCTTTAAATAACACGCAAAACGTAGTTAAACCGTAAAAAACCCAAGTCGATCAATCGATTTAAACATAATCTACTAGGGAAAATACTCAGTTTTGTGGGTTTCAGATGGAAATCTTTGTGACGAACAGCTGGAGGCTGAACAAGCTATTGCTGCTCAATGCGACAGTGAGCAACTGGACAGTTTGAATGATGCATTAGAATAGAAAATATTTTTGATGGGTAAACACGTTGACAAGGTGACTTTGGTGCACGATATCACTCGTTCTTATGTTGCGAATCCGACGCAGCAAACAATAATTTTTTTTCAGAATTAAGAAATTTTTTCCATGCAATCTATTTTCTAAATTTGAGATCTGTTTCGCTTTTTGTCTGCTCACCGATTTCAACAATATCCAGATATCAAAAGAAGTTCCCACAAAGTATTAGTCGAATCAAAACCGGAATCGTTCTTTTATGATGGAATACACATTTCAGCGGAAAAATTATGGATTGCGGAGAAATCAGGAACAATAGCTGACAATGTAAACAGTATAAAAATAATGTTTTAGATATATTCTATACTTTTAAAATATCTGATCATTTTTTATAAGTTTTGATTCTGAAAGTTTTCGATTTATACCAGGCTCTTGTTGATATTTGTAAATATAAAGAAAGCGATTCGATTTTATTGCTGCCAAAATTTGAACAAACATGATTTATAATTCCTGCCATTTTTTTTCAAAGAAAAAATCTGCATATAGTTAATTTGATTGACTTGAACACAAAAGTGTTAGGTTTAAGCTGTCATTTTAAAGATAGAATTTCCTTTGTGCCGCTAGATGTAGTGGCAGAAGAAAACTACTTGGAACCTTGACTTGTTCCAAGGAATACAATTTCGATTTTGACATTTGAAAAACAAGACCTTGGTTTCCGGTTTCGGCGTTAAAAGAATGAAAATGATAAAAAGAGAAACAGAATAAAAATGATAAAAAGAGAAATAGTAAAAATGTAAAATATTAAAAAAAAACGACAAAAAACCCCAACAAAACAAAACAAAACGGGAAGGTCGAGAAGTCCATTAGATGCTGTTCTAGTATATTGCATAGTTTTTTAAAGACTACTTTCTTCTCGAGAGGAATTATTGGAAATCACAAAGATAAAAAAAACCCTGAGCGTTCTTGCCTGCGAAGTTAAAAATAATAATAATAAGTAATTAAAGTGATTGTTTTAAAACGTTCATCTGCCAAGATGACATTCAGAACAGAGCTCATGTCAGAATGAAATTAAAAAGATATGTGAGAAGAGTCTATTATCTGCTTTCATTATTTCAAAATTATACTATGTCCTGCGAGATAAGCAACACAGAAAAACGATTTTGAGAACTTTCCACAACATTTTAGTGGCTCTAGATGTACATGTATATATGAAATGGATTAAGTCCGACAATTATTTAATATATTTTTTTATTTATACGTTATTTTAATAGATACAATTTATTTAAATAAATATTCTTAAATAAACAGTATTAATTACTTTTGACGGCCTGGATGTTTGAGAAATTTCGTAGAAATTTTCGTAGGAAATATGTGTTCGCCAACAGGAATCGAACATCTGTCCTATAAGGAATCGTCAATTGAACTGACGTGCTATACACTGCCGAGTATTTGTTGTTTAAAAAAAGTATTTTAAATTTTGCTAACCGGATGCTTCTCTATAGCTGACTGGCATAGCACGTCAGATCAATTGACGGTTCCGTATAGGACACAGGTTCGATTCCTGTTGGAGAACGCACTGCTTCCAATCTACGAGAGGAGAGAAAGAATCACTCATATCGAACGTTCCAAGAAAGACCCGAAACCACATACCCTTGAATCAGCCGAAGATAATTTGAGGGAAGTTAGTTTTAGTTCTGGATAATTTAGTCTTGTATTTTTCTCGTACGTTACTAACAGTATAATATACTGGCACGTATCAGAAGAAGCACTAATTGCGCATACTCAAAAGTATTTTCGACCTACGGGAGAACATTTATTTCGTTGTCGGCGTCAGAATATTTCATCTAAATTTTAATGTATAAATAATTCATTTTCCCTCATTTGGAATGATGTTTTTACGAAGAAATATGTCAAAGATCATATTCTTTGCTGTGTTGCTGTATTTGAAGTTGTCTTCTTCTTATTCCTACGAGTATAATCTTTTTTTTTTTAATTATATGTAGATTTTCTCCATCTTTGTCGCTTACTATTTTGACTGAATATTTCAAAGTGTTAAAAAAGAATAGCTTCCGCCAATCCTCAGGTGCAATATTCCCTAAATGGAAAGAATCTCTTCCAGTTCTCAACACACACACACACACACACACACACACACACACACACACACACACACACACACACACATATATATATATATATATATAATATTTACCCTTTTCTAGCAAGATTAATGCTCGACAAACGTACATATAAGTTTTAGATCAAAATAAAATTCTTTGCGTTTTTCATTCAAAATACTCAAATTTTAGGAATACGTTTCACAACATCGCCCACGTGACGACGACGTGATCATATTTAAACGGAACGCTGATCTTATAAAAAGATTTCAGTTATCTGTTTGGATTGGTATTGCTTTTATGTCCATCGTCTTTTCATGCTGAATTGTATATGGTCTATGTTAATTATGTTTTATGAATATGTCCTGAAGATGGTCTATTAGACCGAAACGTCCGACGTTGACATTAAACATTAAAACAGCATAATCGCATATTAGGATTTTTGTTTGTTTTTTCAGTATAGTTTTCTTCATATATATATATATATATATATATATATATTGTTACAGAATGCGAAGGCCAGGGCCAGTATGTTCAACGATTGTCCGAAGTGCCTCATGGGTTGGGTGTGGTATTCTAATTGCTTTTGTCTGGGTTTCGGATATGAGTTTAAAACGGCGCGAATTCAACACGCCCACGGCCATGTTCGAGGCAGCAGCTAAGACCACAGGCGGAGGGTCGCTAAGCGAACGCAGGACATGCGTTTCCGGACGACATTCCTCTCGCTGCCTCGTAGAACCCATGCTGCCACGTCTACCCCACTCTTCTATTAAAAACGAATACGCAAAAGAAATCGTTCTTTTCGTTAATACCATTTGATGTAGTATCGTAAGGACCCAGAGGCGACACGGAACGCAATAATATGTCTTCAAAGAATTAAATGAAACGTTTTTTTCATAGAGGATGGAAAATGCGAATGTGCATTGGAATAGCAAACGATGTATACTGGATAATCTCCTGCTATACTAAAAACAAAAAAAAAAAACCCGGAGGCAACAGAAATATGGTCCCTCTACAGAAAGATACTGAGAATACCATGAACGGAGCATGTAAGCAACGAAATAGTCTTGAGGAAAATGAAAACGACGCTTATACTTAGAGTCAGAAAAAAGACAGCTGGCATTTCTTGGGAGGAGAGCTTGGAAAGTCTGACACTCACAGGGCATATCAAGGGCAAAAAATGGTAGAGGAAGGCAGTAAACTAACTGACCAACTTGAGTGAATGAAGCGAGGGGAGAAAATTGGGAAATAGAAAAATGTTGCTAAAAGCTACAATAGATAGGAGGTTGTGGAGAGCCATGATCATCCACATCCTGAAGGGACACTGCAGATAGAAGAAGAAAATATCCAAATAAATATTTTCATGTATGACACTTTTGTTCATCACCAGAAGAGTTCTATGTCGGAGATTCTTTTGTGGTATGACAAATAAATTGCCTTAATTTGTCTGAAATTATCTTTAGTTTTCAGTTTTTTTTTCCCAAAGTATTACGAATCAGGAAAATATCGCTAGGAACAAAGAAAGGAATACTTAACTATGACGTCATATTGGTCCACTTTTATGGCAGTGAATGAGGGACAATCTCCTCACTGATGAAGAAGAGACTTGCGGCAATAGTGATGTAGTTCTGCAGAGGAACGCTTAGAATACCATGGACTGATCATGTGAACAATGAGGAAGTTTTAGTGAAAACGGAAACAAAAAGGTGTAACTGGTTGGCAGAACAGGGATTAAATGAGGTAACGGAAAGAAAAAGATTACTAAAAGTTACAAGGGTCAGAAAATTGTGGAGAGCCGTGATCGCCAATGTTCAAAAGGAACAGGGCAAATATAAGAAGATTATTTTTATCTAGCTTGTTGGTAATTATGAAATTACATTTTATCTATAAAATAGGAAAATCTTAAACATCGCTGTCTTTTATAATCAATGATTAGCTTTTGAAATGATTTTGATTGATTCTCTAAAAACTGTACTTCCAGAAAATGCCGCTAAACAAAAATAACCAACCATATATTATACAATGCAAAATAGATGACTGGTTGTTTTTCTTTAGCGGCATATCGACACCTTTATGGGTTAATTAATGCCGAAATCTAAATATGAAAATTCAAACTTTATAATTATTTTAAAGGAATTACATTATTTCGTGATTAAATAATTACTTAACTGTATTTTATTTACCAAATAATCTTAAAAAATCTAACGAGTGAAAATTTGTTTTTCCTTACAAAAATCATATTAATCATTTGCAAATTGATTTTCTAAAAATATTTTGATAATATATTTCAGGTCTTCAATTTTATTATAAAATGTATTGTTAATCTCACTACAAATTAGTAATTTTTTAGAAAAATGTATTGCTGCTATTTTTTTTTTTAACTATAAAAATGTATTTTTATACTTTCCTGGTGTTTTGATCTTTGATTGGGGGTTCAGTATTTGCCCACAGCTAGGATCCTGACAGGTGCTACTTCACCGGGTCAGGGTGAACCTGGGAACACCTGCAATTAAGAGGTAGTTCCACGCTCCTCACAAACCCCAATCTCATGACCAGAGGCCTTGCTGCTGGGTGTAGTTTATCGTTCTACCCAGCACTAATTGTATCATAGAGAACAAGGCTGTAATATAATATGGCTGTTCGTAGCGATTGTTCTTCAAGGTGCTCTGTTTGGACTGACGAGGCAGATTTTTTCTCGCAGTAGGTTGCCATTTCTTTCTGCCGTAGACCAGTTGCCATCCAACGCTATAGAACCCGGGATGCTCTGCTATTTAGTCAAAGCAGGGCGGGAAAAGAAGAGGATTCATACCTTTCCCAAGGGTATTAGTACGTAAGTGTATGTAATACATTCATCTGGAAAGTCATTAGTCAGTTATATGCCATGCGTGATACACGCTTAGGTGATCATGTATCTTTCGATACATGACTGACGAGGCAGATTTTTTTTCCCGCAGTAGGTTGCCATTTTTTTCTGCGGTAGACCAGTTGCCATCGAAGGCTATAGAATCCGGTCTGTCCTGTTATTTACCCATAGCTGGTGGGAGAAGAAGGGGAGTCATGCCTTTCCCAATGGCATTAGCATGTAAGTGAATGTAATGGATTTGATTGGAATTAGAACTTTGTGAGAACGGAAAGACTCCACTTCAAAGGACAGTTCAGCTGTAGGACGTAAATCAGAGCTGACAGCTACAAGGCAGTTTCCTAGACCAGAAAATTTCACACCGAGAACATACAACTGCTCTTTATAACACAAATTCCTCTTCGAGTTGAGACGTCCTGTTTGTGCAGAGGTGGGTGTTATTTGAAAAAATTCTGCCTTGTGCAATTTTGTGATTCATTTCTCCAAGTTTTTCCCATTTCTTCTATTTTTGATTTATATATATTTTTACAATTTATGGTTTAATTTTTATTTTTAATTTTATAATTTTAATTTTTTAATTTTTATTTCTTACTATAATTTTTAATTTTTATCTTTAATAAATTAAGTAATTTTATAAATTATATAAAATTATATCATTTTTAATTTTATTTTTCATGTTTTTAAAGAAAAATATGAAAAAAAAAAATGATATCCAGTAATTGGGGAGACAAAAAGTACAAAATCTTTTATTAACAAAATATTCCCCACCTTTTTACCATTTCTCCTATGAAGTATAAGGCCAAGGCCTCACTACGTTAGATATTGCTGATGTGGTTTCGGAGTTAAATTTTTAGGTGTGTCTAAGCAAGGTGGTTCGTAGCTATAAAGGTTTGAACTGGTAGCACTAAAGAATGGAGCTCATCTGGAAATAACGATAGGTTTACGATGTTGCGCCAGAGGGAAACAGACTGTAGGGTGGAAGATAAGCCATATCTCACAAGGCCACGTAAACGATTTTGAACGCTGTCAAGGCTAGAAAGTGAGGAATTGGGCAGCTCCAATTTGCCAACCCAGGTCAGAGAAACCAGTTTGTGCTGCTATTTAACTCCCAGTCGGAGTGGAAAGAGAAGGATATATATCTTTTTGCGAAAGTGAACGCAAAGATCCCAGACGAATTTGAACTCGGCACAACGGTCCCACTTTTCGCGCCGATAACCAAAACGACAACCAAAACAGTATTTAGCTATCTTTTGTCTTTAAAACATTAATTTTATGATCATTCACGGAGTTTAACAAGTGGGTAAATGGAGGGATTTTCGCTACAAGCGTCCATGACAGTTTGGTTTAGCTCGTGAAGAGTGGAATATGGTTTGTTGCCAGTGTTTGTGTTTCTTGTCTTCATTCTTTAACATTTTCTATAGGATTGAGGTCTGAAGACAAGGCAAGCCACTTTATGTCAACTGAAAAAGGGATTACTTAAGCACAAATCAGTCATTTTTGTAGAACTGCAACTCGCATTGTCTTGCTGAGAAATATACGTTTTCCTTCATCGCTTATATATTAAGAGCTTTCGGGTCAAACTTTGTTCTAGCATTCTTTTGTTTCTCGAATACTGTCAAAGTTCTGTTAACAATAAAAAGACAGCCAGTAAACTTACCTCAGAAAAAAATTCCTTCTCTACTAAACTTAAGGACAGCCGTTTTCAGTGTATCTCATTGCAGATCAAATAAACAACCCCAAAATGTTGCTGTTATCAAGATTGAAGTATTTCTCGTCTATCGAAATCAAATCTGAAAATCACGGTACTCTTCAGGAACTATCTCTGCCAAGTGGCAATCTGGATTCTTTGTGACTCTTTCGCAAAAAAATGGCTTCGGCTTAGCTTGTATTCCATGAAATCTACGATGTTGTAGGCAGACGACGTTTATGCTTGCTTTACCTGGCTTCTTTTTTGTGCAATTTTCGATGGTTCAGACACGTTCAGAAAAAATTAAACTCTCCGGTGTATACAACCGTTTCCACAGATTAACGGTTAAAAATAGTTTCCAGCGAATGAAGCGTGTAGATCTTAGCAATGACCATCCTTCTTAAAACCTCGTGGACTGGTCCTACACGTACACAAACAAAACAAAACAAAAATATATGAAATAAATCATACAATCATTTATACCAAATACACCACTTCACTTGAGGACTTTCAAGAGCAAAAACAACTATAATAGCACTCGATAGAGAATACTGGTATAATCAAGATGTTTACATTCCACACTACTATAAACAAAAGATTAGAAAGGAAACATCCATTTACACTGGAAAGAGCCATAACAGTTAGTGGATTTGAAAAAAATTTGATACATTTCAACAGAAAGTATCAGTGGCTGTTTGGTCAATGAATACGGAATGTTTCCTTAAAAGGAAACGGCTAATAGCACCATATCCATTTAGATATTTGGTTATTCTACAGCGTTTCTTAGAGGAGAAGGCAGATTATTTCTTTTAAAATCAGAAATTTTTTCTCTATTTCCCATTTGGAAAGGAAAAAAATGATGAAATACAAGAAACTCCGGTTACAATTTATACGGAAACGTTAAAGAGAAAATTAAAATTAAAATTAATTTTTTGCTATGAAATGTCTCAACATGTTAATCTCATTCAAATTTATACTGGTTTTCTTTTTCTTTTTTCTTTTTTATCTCTATTGTTTTTACAATGCTCCACATTTTAAAAGCAGCAGTAGTTTTGCTAGAAAATGAGATATGTTGTATGATCCGAGACGTAAATTTACTGCGGAAGATTCTGAAGTTTTCGCCAAAATAAATTACCTTACGTTTTTAAATAAAACTGCAATCGTTGAGTTACAATCCCTACATAAACAACTTTATTACTTATGCATTATTCTTTTTCAGCTTGCTTAGGCAATAAAACGTTGCTAATTGTATGTAATTGTTTACATGTTAATTATGTGTTCACTATACTATCGTATCAACAATCACTTCACAAAATATTCATCAACAAATTGGACCATTCCGTCAACAGACTCTAACGATTTATAAGAAAAAGGCTATCGACCATCATTGTTTGCCACAGTGAGTTACTGAGTCCATCAGAAACAAAGATCGTTATTTTTTTTTTTAATTTTTTATTGTTCGTGTATACTTTCTGTGTACACCATCTCAGTTGGCTGGAAAGTAATTTTTCAAACTTCTAATATGTGCCGTGTTCCTTTAGGACGTTGGCGATCATGACTCTCCACAATTTCCTGTTCTTTGTAGCTCTTAGTAAATTTTATGTTTTTTTTAAAATCTGTTCTGTAATCGATTTACACAAGATCGCTAGAAAGTTTATGCGTTGTTTCCCTTTGTCCCTCTTACCTTCAGTTTGTCCTGTGAGTATCAAATTTTCCAAGTTCTCTTTTCTCATTAAAGTGCCCTAGGAATTTCAACTATCTCTTTCTGATGTTAAATATAAGCATCCTTTTTGTTTCCATTTTCTCTAACTCTTCGTAGGAGGATAAATAAACAAAAAAATCTGATAAAAAAGAAAAACAGTGACTTCTAATAAATACATTTTTTATCTATGAGAATGTGTCTTATATCTGGCCCAATTTAGTGGTTCTTGCTTCATGAATTTATCTATTCTGCATATTTAACTTTAAATTCAGTCTAAAAAATAATTATGTTTTTTTTTTTAAATTCATTTTCAAGCTAGTGTTCTATGATCTTTATATGATTTATGATGACAGATTTTAAAAAATTTTTTTTTTTATAATGACAGATATTTTTATTTGTTCACCCCATGCATGGCTGAAAATCCACAAAGATACAAGAGCTTACTGGGTGCGGAAGAGTTAAAAACAGAAACATTGCTGAGGAGCGAAAACCAAAAAAAGAGTAATCAGTAGAGACAGTAGATAGCGATTGACATTGCGTTTAAATTTTTGAAGATTGTAGTCAGCTAGAAAACATGGAACCGGAAGAGGGTTCCACGAGCGAGAAGTGCGAGAAAAGGAACTGTTAGCACAGAACTTACGGTTACATCTAGCCAACTCTTATCATTAAATTGTTTAGTTTTTCTTTGAATAAAGCTTCTTTAAATAAAACTTCACTGAAAGTGGTGACTACCTTAGCATTTCGATCAGTGCTTGCGAGTAAAGGGAACTAAGCAATGTACATATTTTTAATTGCATGTTTTGATTTTTTTTACCTATCTAAATTGTTACAGATAGGAACTCCTGTAATGCAACGTCGTCGTCTTTCTGTCTCAACCCCTCTCTCTCTCTCTTTTTGGCTTTCTTGTTTGGTTCGGCAAGTCTGTTTGCCTGTTGGTACTAGTGTCGTCATGTCTTTCTACCCACTGCTTCTGTTAGCCACTGATGCTGATTCCCACAGAAAGTAATATTTTTTATAAAAGAAATTCTTGTAAATCTTATGCGCACCCGGTCCCCCGCTAAGACGAGTTCTTCGAACGGAAAGATTAAAAAAAAAAGCATTAAAAGAAATAACAAGGTAGACAACATTACGATATTTCTACAGACGATTATGACAAGAAGGGAATCCCTGCAAGAATGTTTTCTTAATATAAACGTTTCCTGTCACATTCTGTCAGAGGGTAAGACGTCTACATATTTCTGTAGAGGGTTTATACTTGACACCTGTCTCCTACACCCATTTCCACAGAAAGCAATAAAATATTCTTAGATCGGGGGAGCGTGTAAAATCACTATTAACCAGCTGTAATAAAATAAGAGAGAGGTACGACTCCGACGTCTGAAGAAACTGGGACTCTATTTTTACAAGTTTAATGTGGATATAGTCTGGCGTAGGGTAGAAATAAGAATCAAGCATTAGTAATCGTCTGAAAGACTAGCTTCACGGCAAGGCAAGCTTATTTTCTTCTAAGATTAGCGCCATTGCTAAAAGGTAGATCGCGGTATAGTTGAAATGACTGGTGAGTGAAATCCATTAAATAAAGTGTTGAAACTTGACTAATGCATGGAATAATAATGCAACACAAAATGTACTTAGAACAAAATGTATTGAAAGAAGAAAGTGTACACAATATTTACATATAGTCTTTTGTATATTCCTGGTAAGACCGTTCCTGGAGAATGTATTGACTTCGTCGCAGTCGGGCAGAGTCTCTGGTTGAATCTCTTGATTCCACCCTCTCTTCCCGGTACCAACCATATCTATATGGTCGGTACTCCACTATGCAAATTAGGTGGATCCTACCACAACATAAAGTGAGGTACCCGAAATATTTTTTGGGGTGCATCAAAAGTTTGAATCCATTGAATGTTTTTATACCACAAGTAATGATCCCCGAATCCATTACATTCACTCACGTGCTAATACCCTTGGGAAAGGTAAGAATCCTCTTCATCTCCCACCCAGCTATGGGTAAATAGCAGGGCAGATCGGGTTATATACCCTTGAATAGCAACTAGTCTACCGCAGAAAGAAATGGCAACTTACTCCAGGGAAAAAATCTGCCTCGTCAGTCATGTATCGAAAGATACATGATTGCTTAAGCGTGTAACACGCATGGCACCGAATACTCCACGTATATTTTGATGAGCAAAGCTCTTCTGAAGGTTTGTAAGTGCTGTTGATCGGTGTCTCTTCTCTCTCTACATTTCATGCGCCAATTATTTGAGGACGAAAGGAATCATAGCTTTCCAGAACTCCCTGTCTTTTTTTACGCTAAAAATTATCCATTATTTACCAGCCCGTTTTTTTCCTATTGCTAAGTAGATTACTCGGTGTTTTACCCTGCTTATGTTAGCTTTAATATGTCTTGTCAATGTTAAGTTCTCCAAACACTCCAAATAAATTAGTGAACTTACTTCACTAATTTATTCCTTTAAATGTAGTTGCGGTTCGTACTACATAGGGAGAACGACGCAAAGGCTAGCTAGATGCTAGAATAAAACAACACATTCCAGTGAAAATCCGAAACCGGAAGTACACACCCTCGGACATTCTGACCAATACGTATGGGTCTTCCATCGCTGAACATCTTATAAATAACGATAATTGTGCTGTTAGTTTTAGTTCGGACGCTTTTACCATTCTTAGCAAATCCCACTCAAATTGCCGCCTAAAAGTGTTGGAGGCCATCTATATTTTATCTTTAAAGTCTTCTCTTTGTAAACAGAAGGACTTTATATTAGACCTCCGACTAATTACCATTTAATTTTTTACCCACCAATAAACTTTTTCCATTGTTCTTTCTTTCTATTATATAATTTACTATATTTACCTCGATTTAGCTCTGTTGAGCGAGGTACGAAACCGGTTAGCTAGCCCGTTTTTCAGTTTTACGTTTTATTATCATGAGTAGTAATAATAAAACTAATTATTGTCTATTCCTGGCAGTGATAAAATTTGGTATCATGAAACATCTTTTTATATATATATATATATATATATATATATATATATATATATATATATATCAAGGACTGCGTTTCCCATTCTACCACAGAAAAGAAAAAAGAAAAAAGATCGACCAGTGGAAGATAACGCATTTAAGGTGAGCAGTCTTTGCAATGAAAGTGCTTAATATCAAGATATAGTCGTTTAATAGTGACAAATAAATTAAATGTACAACTCATCTGTCTTTACAATGAGTTTCGAGGATATATTATCCATGTCTTCAGTCGATTAACAGCAAAACCGGGCGTATTTGCAGAAATCATATTTTTTTTTACAAATCATAATTTTCTAGAGCATTTCTTTTTATTTCTTACAATATATTTATATAGAGAATAAACCAAGTGATTGGCAAAGCGTTAATACAAAGCTTGTCAAAGAAAAAGAAAAAAGTGATAAAAGACAGACATAACTAATCAATGCCTGCAGAAATCAACTGACACTCCAAACAGCGCTCAGAGATTCTAATTGTATCTCTGAGTTTCACACTTTTGATCAGTGTCCCTGGGCGCTTTTGGTTATATATATATATATATATATATATATATATATATATATATATATATATTGCTCGCCGGTAACACGACACTGATTTTCATCCTGTTATATTACATCGAGCGCTATTTTCTTAACACCGGCACTGAATATATACAGTAGCGGCCATAATATAAGGAACGGAAACAACAAAGACATAAATCTGTGTATTACTTAAAAAGTAATGCATGATTAGCAATTAAATTTTTACCGAATATAGATTAGGGTGTAATTTCATAAATATTATACAAAGTTACAAAAATTTACATAATAGTTTTTTTTAAAAATAAAGATTAAATGGAACAAAGGAAATAAGCTACTGGACAAAAGTTAAGGAACAATGTTAATGATTTGCATAAACTTTTAATTTACATTGTTAAAACCTCGATGGAGCTTTTCAGCAAAAAGTAAAAGTTCATTTATCATTAGGACTTTATTTTTAAGCAATATGGCAAATTCTACACGCAAAACGCTCTCTTTTGAAGAAAAAACTCATTACCGCTAACTATCAAGAAAAAAAGTCAATTTCAGAAATTTCTGATATTATTCATAGGTCTAAAAGTGTCGTTCATCGTGTAATTAGCTGGTATAAAACCGATAAAACGTTAGATGCAAAACCAAAAACCGGCAGACCTCCAAAAACATCGCAAAGAGAAGATCGAAGAATTGTTAGAATATCTACAAAAAACCGTTTTGGAACTGCTACATCAATTGCCTGTAAATTTAATGAAGAGATAGACAATAAGATCTCAAGGAAAACGGTTGCTCGCACGCGTGGAGTATGCGAGTGAACATGTTGTTTGGACTGACGCACAATGGGATACAATTCATTTCAGTGACGAGTCCAAGTTTGGTTCTGAGGGCAAAACTTACGTACGCCGTAGAACAGGTGAAAGACTGTCTTCTCAATGTGTCAAGAAAACCGTTAAGTTTCGTGGCGGCAGTGTGATGGTGTGAGGAATGATTTCACCTGCAGGAGTTGGCCCTATCATTCGCGTACATGGCAATATCAATGCTGAGATCTCCAAAGGGTGTCTTCAGCAGCATGTGGTACCAAGATTACACCATAATCTTTATGAATCTCCTATTTTAATGCAGGACAATGCACCTTGCCACAAGGCTCAGAAGGTTATGGCTTTATTTGAAGAAGAAGGAATCGCCCTAATGAAGTGGCCAGCCCAGAGCCCCGACCTGAATCCAATAGAAAATGTTTGGAAGATAATTGGAGAAAGGGCTCAGAAACCCCCCCTGAAAAACCAGGATCACCTATGGGAGTTATTGAAAGACGAATGGGGGGGAATTACTGCTGATTTTTGCAAGAAATTAATTAGATCACATGGTCGACGATGCAGAGAAGTCATTGAAAATAAGGGGATTAACAAGATCCTTCATTAACTTTTGTCCAGTAGCTTATTTCCTTTGTTCCATTTAATCTTTATTAAAAAAAACAACAAAAAACTATTATGTAATTTTTTGTAACTTTGTATATTTATACATTACACCCTAATCTTTATTCAGTAAAAATTTAATTGCTAATCATGCATTACTTTTTAAGTAATACACATATTTATGTTTTTGTTGTTTCCGTTTCTTATATTATGGGCACTACTGTATACATACATATACATACATATATATATATATATATATATATATATATATATATATATATATATATATATATATATATTGTGTATTGTGTTAATAAAATAGTGCTCGATGTAATACAACAGGATGAAAGTCAGAGTCGTGTTACTGGCGAGCAATAATATGCATATATATATATATATATATATATATATATATATATATATATATATATATATATATATATATATATATAAGAGGCCTGGGCGTGCTATGTGAAAGAGGGATAACATGATATCTTGGGAGTATATAGCTGTAATCTTAACTTTCTGCAACCATTGCATTTCTTTTTTCACATGCATTTGTGGCAGGACAAATCGTCTCTGCTTTAATACGACAATGAACATGCTCACAACGCCCTGAGCATCCGGCAGTTCTTGGCTAAGAAGAACATCGCCGTACTGAAAGCACCTCTGTATTCACCTGATCTTGCTCCGTGTTCTTTTATCAGGCGGATCATCAAGCGGAGTCGTTTTGAAGGCGTGGAGAACATCAAGTGTGCCGTAACGACTGAGTTGAGGGGCATCCAAGAAGAATTCTTCCAGTAGGGCATAGAAACGTGTCAGCAAAACGTGGAAAAGTGCATTAGACTCGAGAAAGTTTATCTTGAAAGGGAAACCATGTTTCTTGGTTGGTATTGAAATAAATTTTTTGTAGCACGAATCCTGTTAAATTTCAGACAGACCTCGTATATATGTTACTCATATTCAAACTATACAAGGGCCACTGAGGAGAAAGGTTTCCTGAAAAGATTGTCATGTGACTGGCAAGAGTAAGTGGCGCAGTTTATGTGAAAGATAATGGTTAACTCTAGACGGTTAAGATTG
The DNA here is from genome assembly GCA_903632075.3 of Acanthosepion pharaonis. NCBI lineage: Eukaryota > Metazoa > Mollusca > Cephalopoda > Sepiida > Sepiidae > Acanthosepion > Acanthosepion pharaonis. The sequence continues at coordinate 849,706 of CAHIKZ030004683.1, forward strand.
TAGCTGTCGGGAAAGCATCTAATTGGATTCTGTTACCGAAAACAACTGTTATTGGGGAGAAACTGTCCGTATGGAACTTACTCCTTAATAATGGAATACAGAGTGAATGAGATTGGTTCGACTTAATGTATGCAGCGAGATGGTCTTAGCTGGGTGGGATAGAGTTGGGAGAACTAAGGAATGTAGCTAGGATGAAGATTTTTCATGAAATTAGCTATAGAGTAGCGAGATACTAACAACGGTTTGTCTGTGGAAAAGGAGTTTTAACATAGAAAACAATTCATCACTCACGTGTCTCCATCGAGGCTCTTGGACTGAAAAGTAAAGACTGGGTAGCGTCAGCCCAGATATGACACAGTATTCCATTTTCTTGTAAAGGTAGAACATAACCGGGACTATCAGGTACTTACTAGAGCGATACAGAGAACTGACCCTTTTTCAGTATCTTTAGCGATGGTTCGTATATACGAGTTCCACGTGAGGTCCGGGGTGAGCTTAAGTCTCAATGGGAATTCAAAGAAAGGGGCCCTCTTTGAGAGAACAACCTTTCATTGCGACAGATGGAAATTCAGGGGTTGCCGATGATGATGAAACATTAAAGTTGGGTTTCTGCGGTGTTGGATGTGACCAGCCAGTTTTTCACCATTGAGTTGTTGAAGAGGAGAGATCAGATGCCAAGTTCGCCTATGGAACGGTTCACGCACATTCCTTTACTTTTGAACAGGAGTGGAGATTTATCCCTTGTTCCCTGTTGTGGATCTGACCTTGGTGACCAGGAGAACACCTGAATTCTCTGATGAAACATTGCAGGCAAATTATATGTATTTCAGTACGGCGATGTTCATCTTGGCCAAGAACTGCCGGATACTCAGGGCGTTGTGAGCATGTTCATTGTCGTAGTAAAGCAGCCACGATTTGTCCTGCCACAAATGCATGTGATCTGTCCTGAGGTATATAATACGCAGATTAGGTTAATAAGACACAAGGCCACAAATATAGAGTATCCATGCTTGAACTTACTAGAATAGGTAGGATTGGCTCGATACTAATAATGAGGAAGACTTTGAGATGTTTACAGCAGTGTGTGAGTTACGTCACTAAACGGTTGGTTGATTATGTTTAGCGACATATCAATCTTTATAGGTTATTTAATAACGAAATCTAAATATTTTGTACGTCATTTTATGCTTTCAAGGTAAACGTATATTTGTAGATCCTAACATGCATTGTTGGTAATTTTACTAGAAAAATGTATTTTACATTTATTAGTTTTACATTGATTGTCATTTTGTTATGAAAATGTATTATTGGTCATTTTATTATAAAAATGTACTATTGCTTTTTGTTTGAGGGTTCATTATTTGCTCATAGTTGGGACCCTAACAAGTGGTACGACATCAGGTCAGGGTGAACCTGTGAACAACAGAGGTTAAGAAATGGTTCCCCGCTCCTCAAAAACATCAATTTCCCGATCAGAAGCCTTGCTGCCGGATATAGTTTATCGTCATACCAAGAACGAATGCAACTAAATAACAAATTGTTCTAAATTGAATTTAAAGTCAATAAGGGACATAAGTGGAGCTGGTCTATAGTGACCCCAATATATACTGGGTCACCCCAGATGTTACCAGAATAAACTTTGTACTTGATATCACAGTAGAGCATCATAGAAGCCAGGTAGATCAGAATCTTTCTTTATACTAATGTTCACCCAAGACAGAGATCGAGAGCCCCTCGAGGTAGCGATTTTCTGATAAAATGGTTATGATGAATAACGTGGAGGATATGAACGAAAGAAGGAGTGTCAGAAAGTGAAGCTTATGGGTATATCTTGACTTGAAAAAGCTAAATCTGTAGCGTTCATGGAAGCATCCACACGGGAGTCAGTTTAACAAAGCAACAGTTCGTAGGCAAAAGGAAATTGCGTAGAGATTTTCCTTTAATTTCGAACAGTGAAGAAATGAGGGTGACTGGACTGCGCAGAGGTAGCATAGCGTGTCCTTACTGAAAATGCTTGAACTAGCGGAACTAAAGAATAGAGCTATTCTGAACATTTGCCATGGGAATAGCGATAGGCTTGCAACTATTTGTTCGTGGGAAAGAGGTGGCAGCGTGGGAAATAACTCTTCCCCAACAAAAGCGTATACACGAATGTGGAAGGTATTCTCCTAGCCATCGGTGCAGATCCGCGCATCTGGCTTCCCACGATATATAAATCAAGTGGTCGACTCCGTTGCGCTTAGGATGTGCACACGTGAGATAAGCATGGCAGTAAAAATATACAGCCGCCTCACCTGAGTTTCTCATATCCTCATCTACGTTCGGAGAAAAACCCTGAAGCCACATATCCATTCGCTGATATTAACTGACGAAGACAGAACGGAGACAAAGAATGATTTTTAAGAATAAAGATTTAATCTAATCTTTGTGGCTTGTACAACGATAACATTATATTACAAAGGTGACTTGTTATAGTGCAAGGATCGAATTCAGTTTTAATGGTCAACAAGAGCTGGCAAGCATTTATATATTATATATATATATATATATATATATATATATATATATATATGAGAACCAGTTATCATTATCTTCGCAGAACAAAAGACTTCGCCTCTGTTCATCGTCCATTGCGACAATCGTTTTCTGATCTGCTTCTAACGAGTGACAATAAATATCTTGTTATGGTTTCCTTTTGACATGGGAGAGATATTTTCAGTTTTTATCTGACGATCAGAATGCGCAGATAACATTTTCGTATAACTCTGGCAGGCAAATTATTACCAGTTTTGGTGTCAGCATTGTCACCTCTATAGAGTTACCGCCCTTTTTATCTGTCAGGATCACCAAGCGTCTCATAAATCTATCCCTGTATTCCCAAACAATAACAAACTTACAACTTGAGAGTTTCATTCATTCATATATATTTGAGAATTGCAAACGTTCGTGCTCGATAAGAAAATGAAAAACAAAATTTTATATGCAAAAACAAAACAACATTTCTTAGTCAAGTACATAGTGTCGATTGTTTTCAATAACTGTCTCCGATCGTTCTACAAGCTTGCTGATGCCATTTTCGTAGAAAGTTATTTTTTCTTTTTGTAAGAAGATTGTGAGGTCCTACTGACTGTACAAAGTCAATTTTTTTGTCATTTAAATTGTCCTATAGAGGCCGGAACAAATAAAAATCCGAAGGAGCAAAGTCACAAGAATACGGTGTGTATTGGAAGGATTCTCATTTAAACTGTTTAAGCTTCTACAAGGACTGTTTTGCAATATGTTGTCTTGTGTTACTGTGGTGTAAACCTAGACCCTTTCAATTTGCCAAAATCGGACGTTACTTTTAATGGTTGCATTCAAATTGGTGAGTTGGCCGTAATATTTCTTTGCAGTTATTGTTTCGCCGGTTGCAAGAAGCTCAAAGTGTATTATCCGTCTGCAATCGCACCAAACGGACAGTAACACCTTCATTGGATGCAAGCCCCCTTTACCGACAGGTTCTACAGATTAACATCTTTATTCCCAGCTCCGTTGACGTCTAACGTTATCGTAAACGATCCATTTTTTTATCACCTGTAAAAATTCTGTCCTGGAACGGCTTTTTTTTTTTCGTGGCGTAACAGCAAAGAAATCGCCACAGGAACATAATCGAGTTTGTTCTGTTCCGCCAGAGAATGGGGCAGCCAAGTGTCCAATTTGAAAACGGACACAAGTCTCTTTAAATCGCTACAGGTTGTTGTGATATCGATTTTGAAACAATTAGTAATCTCTTCCGTCGAAATCTTCGGTTTATTCTCCACAATGGAAAGCAGAGCGTCTTCATCGATGTCGGAAGTTCACCCGCAGCGTGGTTGATCGTTTAGGTTCAAATCACCCAGACGAAATCTGCCAAATCACTTTTTGACTGTCGTAAGAGCTGGAACACGATCGAAATAAACCTTCTCTCGCAGTCCCTACTCTTATTCCTTTAAGAAATTCATACATCTTATCCTGTGTAAGTTTTCATCAGCCATTTTTAAGGCACTCATTAAAGTCTGACTCTCCATTGAACGATGCAAAGTTTCAATCTCAAAAATACCAGGAATTTGGCACCAAAGCAAACAGAAATGTAAAGTTGACGTCATTTTAGATTAACAATGAAAATTGAGCATGAACTTTTGTAAGGATTTGATTTTTCGTTGCTCCTACAACATTCGTCAGTGATTGACTGTAAATAGTGTTTTTTGAACTGGGATAAATTTAAAACCTAGTTCATGTTAATGACCTGCTAGTATCACCAATCGTGATACTAGCAGAACATGATAAAGATTTTATTGAAAATGGAACATGATAAAGATTTTATTGAAAATATACTTTAACAGTTTTTATTGAAAATATACTTTAACAGTTGATAACTTCTGTAATTAAAGTTGGTAATTAAGAGTAAACGTTAATAATAATAACAATAATTTTAAAATCTCAAAAATGTCACATGAAACATCAGTAATTAAAGTTGTGGTCGGTGCACTATGTTGAACTGGAAAAGGTTCTGGTATAGTCAATGAAGCGACCCCTGGCAGCCCATGTCTTAAAGAAATACAAAAAGTATTTGCGAAGAGCTTTATCTATGTGAATTTTATGTAATCTTTTTTTTTTTTTTTTTTTACAAGAATTGTCAGTGGAAAAATTTCATAATGCCTTATCTGGTTCTTACGTCTCCAGTTGAGAAGAAAATAAATATACGACAAATCTCTCGAACATTCAGGCCGGTAGACGAAAATAAATATAATGTTTAATAAATAAACGGAGCGTCTACTCAAATATGGGTATCCACTAAAAATAACGTTTAAGAGATAAAAATCCGTCGAATTAATAAATAAAAAAATTAATTCCTTACGCCATATATATATATATATATATATATATATATATATAGAGAGAGAGAGATATGCATGTATATATAGTGTTTGATTTTAGGAAAAGGGAGAAAAAAGAAAAAAAGGTAAGAATGAAAGAATGAATGAAGCAGAGAACAAATGAATGGAAGAAAGTGAAGACGGGGAAGCTATTACACTCGTTTTAACGTCTGCTTCAGTGAAATGAAAAACCTTGTCAACTTTTCATTTGTACCTATCAAATAATGACCTGCATTCATATTTATGATTGCTAAGCTAAATCTTAAAGCTTAAATATTTATTGATGCAATGCGGGAATTACTACGGGTAAAATGATAAAATGTTATCTGACTGGTCCATTTGGCGCTGCTATGTAAACTCGTGCAGGAAAAAGATATCAAATATTGAAAAATCCTAACTACAGCTAAAAAAGTTTTCTTTCGAAGGCACACAGCGAACTCCTTATTAGTGAAAATTTATTTAAAAATATCCGTAGAAATTGTTGTATTTCATCAATAAATATTTAAGATTTAAAATTTATATTAACAATCTTAAGTATGAATACAAGTCATTATTTAAGTGGCACATATCAAGGTTTTTAATTTGACTAAAGCAGACGTTAAAAACGAGTCATCGTTTTCTCTATCTTCCCTTTCTTTCTTTCTTTCTTTCTTTCTTTCTTTCTTTCTTTCTTTCTTTCTTTCTTTCTTTTCCCTTCCTTTTCCTAAAACCAAACAGCACCTTTGATATATTTTTTTATTTTTGTCTATCCTCGCAACCAAAATGAATGGCCTATTGTTTATCTGAGATAATAAAAGGGAGTATCTTAGCTGCTAACTAACTAACTAAAAAAACTAAGGAAGGAAGGAACAAGCAAAATTATAATACGATGCTCAATTCTTTGGTGGTGGTTTTTCTACCTACTATAAAACTGATGTTTTCAGAATTTCGTGTTTCAAAAGCCAACGCCCACGACTGATGGGCCTACGACTGATAGGCCTACGGAAATACATTTACATCTGTCTTATGGAACGCGTGAATTTCCCATGGTTTTGCCAAGGGCCTGGCAAGTGGGGGAGTAAGTGTTGGAAACGTCCATAGAAATGCGATCAGAAAGGAAATAGTCGGGCCAAATCTGTGCGTGATGCGAGGTGGAAATTTGGTCGAGGAATTTAGAAGTTATGCCACTCCAACTACTTAACAGATGCATATTTTGTTTCCCCGCATTTTTTTTTTGTTTTTGCTAAATTGTGCACTCGAACAGGTGCGCTAAAAGTTAATATAATAAGGACTTCCGGTTAAGGATCGACCCTGAAATTGAAAAATCATGAGAACGTTTTTCTACGAGAAGGCGCTAAAAATTTCTCGACCCGACTCGACTAAGAATCCTTTCCTCTAAAGCATCTATTTAACCATAGTAGGGCAATCGGGTCGAATATTCAGCGCCTCCTGTAACAAAGACAAATCTATCTATCTATCTATCTATCTATCTATCTATCTATCTATCTATCTATCTATCTATCTGGGGTTTCTTAAATGTTATCTATCTATCTATCTATCTATCTATCTATCTATCTATCTATCTATCAGTTTTCTTAAATATCTGTCTATCTATCTGTGGTTTCTTAAATGTTATCTATCTATCTATCTATCTATCTATCTATCTATCTATCTATGGTTTCTTAAATGTTATCTATCTATCTATCTATCTATCTATCTATCTATCTATGGTTTCTTAAATGCTTTTCTATCTATCTATCTATCTATCTATCTATCTATCTATCTATCTATCTATCTATGTTTTCTTAAATGTTTCTCTATCTGTCTAACTATCTATCTATCTATGATAAAATATAGTTATGCTATATTCATGTTTCTTTGCAATCTCAGCTTCTTTCTTTCAGTCTGGTAATGAGATGAAGATGAGCGCGAGTTTAGGTAACAGTTCAAGTTCCGTCAAAATCTCCTGCATTCAGTCTCACACTAAACTCTTGGGAAAAAACATGAATCCATTTATTTTCTCCACCCAAATAACAGGGTAGACTGGGCATTATATCTTTGTTTTGAAGCCAGGTTAATACAGTGAATTCAAAATAGTCGAATAGACATGGTTTTTAAGACACTCCATTATCGATCTTAATAATTCTGGGCAATTCAAAAATAATAAAGAAAAGAAACTGGGGTGAACCATGTTCGCCTACGTCCTGAAGGGATATGCCATTAAAAAGTTTAGATTGCCCGGTTATGGGTTAAATAGCAGGGTAAATTGATCACTTAGCCTTGGATTGCAGTCGACATTAAAGAAGGGATCTCTGACTTCCAAACTGTGAAATGATTTACGAAAATGGGAAACCACGCATTATCTGTATATACGACAGAATCCATCTATCTATCTATAGTTTCTTAAATGTTATCTATCTATCTATCTATCTATCTATCTATGGTTTCTTAAATGTTATCTATCTATCTATCTATCTATGGTTTCTTAAATGTTTTTCTTTCTATCTATCTATCTATCTATCTATCTATCTATCTATCTATCTATCTATCTATCTATCTATCGTTTCTTAAATGCATATCTATCTTTCTATCTATCGATCGATCGATCTGTTTTCTATAATATCTATCTATCTATCTATCTATCTATCTATCTATCTATCTATGGTTTCTTAAATGTTTTTCTATCTATCTATCTATCTATCTATCTATCTATCTATCTATCTATCTATCTATCGTTTCTTAAATGTATATCTATCTATCTATCTATCGATCGATCGATCTGTTTTCTATAATATCTATCTATCTATCTATCTATCTATCTATCTATCTATCTATCTTTGCTTAAGTGTCATCTATTTATCTTATCTATGATAAAATATAGTTATGCTATATGCATGTTACTTTCTTTCAATTAATTGCAATCTCAGCTTCTTTCTTTTTCTCTCTGACACTCTCTCTATCTATCTGTTTTTATCACATCTGGAACAATAACTTCCAATGTACCGAAATAACACACACGAATTTAAAACGTTTAATGCAGCTTTATCTGTCAGACTGTCAGATTGTCTGTCTGTTTGTCTATGTCACTCTCCCTCTATCTAAGAACTACATCTATCTTTCTCTTTCATTTTCTGTCTTAGTCAATTCCTATCTATCTATCTATCTATCTATCTATCTATCTATCTATCTATCTATCTATCTATCTGTTGGTATGTCATTCTATCTATCTACAATTTACATTTGATGATCACATGGAAATTGTAAATGTCTCCCCCATGTTGAAGAAGGAATCCATGATAGGGGATTTATTTTCGCTTGTTAAGGAAATAGATCGGAAATTGAATGCGGCATTGACCGGCAAAAGCGGGCAAATCATTTTAGTTTTGTGAAGAGAGCGATTCGTGCGTCTATATAATTAAATATTGGCCGGCTTTCGCAAACCCTCACTTTGTAGAGCTTTCCTACTCAACCAGGTTTTGTAAATACCATCAGCGACTTGCCGGTAAATCATTACTGGTGAAGTGAGTTTGATCTTTGCATGTTGCTTTCTAATAATGTATTGCAGTTGTTCCCGCGCGCGGGAAGTGCCACGAGCATACCAAATAAAAAGACTAAATAGCATTCCCTCGCTTCCATAATTCTTGATTTTCGAAAATAGAGGGTGAGTCAAATATTGCACTCAATGGAGCAGGAAATAGCCTGTTGATTTGAAGACGAAACTGCTCCCCTTATATTACATAAGCGGAACTTTTTTTTTTTGAATTCCACCAGTATGGCCGATGCTAACCTCTGGTAGTGTGACTTCTTGCGCATTCTCAGGCTAACGTTTTCCGCTGACATGAAGTGGAAATATAATATTGAATCAGTTGCTAGGTCTGCTGCTAGGAAAGTTGGTTCACTGTGTCGTACTAGACATTTATTTTTCTCACCAGAATCTATCTTACATATTTATAAGTCCGCTATTCGTCCATGCTTCGAATATTGCTGCCATGTCTGGTCTGATGCAGAAGTTATATATTTAAAGATTCTTGATAAAATCCAAAGGGAGACTCTACAGAATTATTGGTCCCTGATCATCACATCTCGGTTTTCGATCGCTATCTCACCTTCGTAATGTTGCATTTTCTATAAATATCTTTATGGTAAATGTTCTCATGTGCTTTCCTATTTCGTACGTAGATTTACAAACTTAAGTGCAGTACTAGATTGACAGTTAGGCCTCATCATTTCACAGTTTAAATGGCTAGATGTAACCGTAAGTTCTATGCTAACAGTTTCTTCTCTCGTAATTTTTGCAAGATTTTTTTACCGAGAGACCTGAGGGTTGGCTTTGTCCTGATGGAAGATAACTCTTCTGCAAGTGTTTTCAAAGGACGAACAACGCTCACATGAGACATGTGGAGCAATTTAGCGATGTCTCGTGCCGTTTGACCTGTTGTGTGTTGTGTATCGAATATTTTTTAATCCGCGTCTTGATTTAGTCATCATCAGTGACTGAAGGTGAACGTTCATCATCTTCTTTCGCACTTCTCGTTTGTGGAATTTTCTCCTGCTTTACTGTCATGTACGATCGTTAAAAATGTAAATCCAACGACAATTTTGATCTTTCTGTCTCTTTGACCCCTGTTCTGTCGTTGTCCTGTTTTCTCAATAATATCTTTCATTCTTTGCATACTTTTACATTTTGGTGGCATTATCGACTTTGCTTGGGATGAGGAGGCACGGTGGAGTAAAGGGTAGCGGCCCGGATTGAGGAACAGACCGGGTTCTATAGCCTTTGATGGCAACTAGTTTACTGCAGAAAGAAATGGCAACCTATTGTGAGAAAAAAATCTGCCTCATCAGTCATGTATCAAAAGATACATGATCGCCCAAGCGTGTATAACGCACGACACATAACTAACTGATGACTTTCCAGTCGAATCCATTACATTCACTTACGTGCTAATACCCTTGGGAAAGGTATGAACCCTCCTCTTCTCCCAGCTATGGGTAAATAGCACTATAGACCGGGTTCTATAGCCTTGGATGGCAACTGGTCTACCGCAGAAAGAAATGTCAATCTACTGCGAGAAAAAAAATCTGTCTCGTCAGTCATGTATCGAAAGATACATGATCGCCTAAGCGTCTATCACTGACTGATTTGGTATGAAGTAATTAAAAATAATTAGAAATATATTGTACCACTATAAATATTATCTTTCTAATATTGACTACTCTTCCCTAATAAATATACACAATTTTAAGCAATATATTCATATGTAAGTATGTATTTATGTGTCGAGGAGGTCAAGATGGATTCAGATGGTGAGTAGAAAAATTGTTATATATGAAAGTACCTAATGTAAAAATGTATTTTTTCATTCGTACCTTAAAATACGTCTATTTTCTGATTGATTGATAGACAACTGTGAACGACAAATGATCAGACCAACTTGAAGGACGATACGACTCGGAATATATATTTGCGCTGACAAAAAGAAGACCGCTGTGACAGAAGGATCTGAAGGAGTGGAAGCTAAAAGCTTACACATTAAAAACCGCTTTACGTCTTAATGGCAAAAGAATGGTAACTTATTTACTTTTTAAACATTCGTTCGTTGATCGTCCTACCTCTTTTTTTAAAACCCATTTCACCCCGAGCAAGGCGATAAAGCCACTAGGACGCAACGGGTTATTGAGATGGAAAGAAACTGAGAAAAAGTTGTTGCAGAGAAAGGACAATAAAACAAGAGAGTAAAAAAAAAAAAAGACAGAAGATGACAATTGACGTTGCGTTTAAATATTTGAAGATCGTAATCGACAGTAAGTCGGAAGAGAGTTCCACAAGCGAAAAGTGCTAGAGAAGAAACTATTAGAATAGAACTTACGGTTGCCTCTATCAATTTCAACGGTAAGATACGTAGTTACTAATCTAATGCTATGCTTAAATTCATGCGGTCAAAGTACTTTTCTTGTTTCATAATTTATAGCCATTATAAATAAAAATAAATTGGCATTTCTTTATAATATGGCTTAAGGTCATATCACGTTGAAACACCGATTCCCGTACTATCACCGAAGTTAACTGAAACTGGTCGAAACTGGTCATTATCTAGATGGGTAACTGCGTGGGAATACCAGGTGATATAAGCTAATGGATAATGGTTCGTAATTGTTAATCGGAGAGCGGAGTTCCAATTCCAGTTGGGTTCGTTAGAATCATTTGCACGCAGACACCCTCTTCTTCCTCCGAGTTATGAGTTAATTAGTAAGACTTGTATTAATAAATCATTATTATTTGCACACAATTCTTACACCGTAAAAATATTTTCTGGCTTTAAATAACCTGCAAAGGGTTGATAAACCGTAGAAAACAAATCAATCAATCTTTATAATATGGTAAATAGTAATTATTGCATTGTAATTGGTTCACATATTTTATAGTACTGCAAATATAAAATGATTCTTGTAAATAAACGAATAATAAATAAATAGCGTTTAACATTTTTGTTGGGGATTCTCGAGAAAAAAAAAATCCATTTTCATGTGTTTTGGTTTTAGTAAAATTCTAATAATACTTTTTAAAACAATAAAATTACCTAGGGAGTATACAGTAATCGTTGTGTCAGGAGAAAAATTGTTCTTTTAACGTACCGATTTTTACGGGTTCATTTTTTTGGATTTTTACCAGTTTTTATTATTGTTTCATGCAAGGTTAATTTGGGACAAGCTGTGTAGATTTACAGACCATTGTGACTGAAATGAGTTCGAAATTCTTTATCAGAAATTGATATCTTCTGATATTATTAACTGATTTTAATAAAACACAGATCGAATATCCTCTCGTGGACTAATGGTTAGCAAGCTTGTCCCGTAGACCTATTTTACAACAGCGAATTCGATTCGAAGTAGGTGCACCCCATTGGCTAAACGTATTAAATATTGTTTGCTGCCAATCTGTTTTAGATGATTTGCCGGCCAGCGTAACATTTGGTATCTTAGAGGGTAGTCAGTTCATGTGTCGGGTATTGTCTCCGGGTAGGAAATAGGTAGCGACATAAGCGAGGCACGAGAACTTAAGGAAGGAAGCCTCTCACTTTCTGTTAGTATTGATTAATGCCGATGGACAGACCAAGAATGCCTGACACGATGGACTGTCTATGTTTCGGTTTATCATGGCATGAAAAATAACTCACCCACCTCCACTCTTGAGCTTACTTTTCTATTTAGCGTAGATCTGACATTTAATTGGTTAATCAAGACATACCCACAAGTCTATTTTGAATTCAAACCGTATGTCCCCCGACTTTAACTTTCGGAAAAGAGGTAACAATTTGGTTTTAAATTTTCTTAAAAATGATTTAATCATCAGTTACTCTCCATGGCCTGAAGAAGTACAATCAAAGTATTGAAACATGAAAGCTTTTGTGTAGCGATTTCAAAATGTTTTTTAATTATAATCTCTTATAATAAAAATAACAATAATATATTGCTCTACTTTGTATTGAGCACTTTTTCTTTAAAAAAATAAATGCTACGAACAGTGGAATTTTACTCCCTCTCTTCTTTTCTCTCATTTGTATATATATATATATATATATATATATATATATATATATATATATATAGGTAACTACACTCGTCTCGGAAAACCTTCGGAGCCAGCTTTCCCTGACAATCCGCTTAGGTGAAACCTTGGTAGGTTTGTCTGGCTTTCTAGGTTTGAATATATATATATATATATATATACACACACATATATATATATATATATGTATATATATATATTTGTTCAACCAAGAAGGGATAATGAAAGAAATCCTGATGTTTGGTCATTTGTTCAGATTTGGGGAGTTGGGTCGGTAGGAGAATTTTTAATAACCATTCGTATAACGTTGATTTTCACGGTTTTGTGAAATACAGTAAAATTCTTGTGAAGTATGTTGGAACTCTGAGAGGAGGCTTTAAGTGGTACTCGATCTTAAACTGTGCCAACCAAAATTCTTGGAATGTATTAGAATAATAAAGATAATGATAAAAAGAAAACGCTAATGGATATGAAAAAAAGAAGACGAAAGTTGTAGTAAAAAAATTCAAATAAAAAAAATATGATTAAGGTGTTGATATGGGCGATAGTTCCAATGTCAAATTTGTTTCAGTATAGATGGCTATTGTAAAAAAAATATAAAAAAGACAGACCGATACATAGATAATTAGAGAGTGTGTTTATGTGCGTGTGTGTGTGTGTGTGTGTGAAAGAGAGAGAGAGAGAGAGAGAGAGAGAGAGAGAGAGAGAGAGAGAGAGAGAGTAAAATGGAAGGTCAGGAGGAGGGAAGTGCGAAGCAATGTTTGTGTGTGAGCGTCTGCTATGTTCCTCGTCGCCCCATATCGTCATTATTGTACGCCAAGTGCCAATGGGAAGTAAAGTTGGCTGGTCTGCGAGAGAGAGAGAGATGGGGAGAGAGAGGAAGAGAGAGAGAAGGGGAGAGAGAGAAGGAGACAGAGAAAGAGAGAGAGAGAGGGAGTGTGGAGGAATGTGATTAGGTGGGGTCGGTTGCCGAGAAACCTTCGACCCAGATGTACGCGTCGTGCGTTGCTGATTCAGCAAAAAGCTAAAGCAAGAAGAAAAAATCTAGACTAGGGCGGAGAGAGGCTCGTGTGCACGCACAAACTCACATACATACATAAATACATGCATGCATATATATATATATATATATATATATATATATATATATATGTGAGAAAACAAGACGACACTCCTACATAACGAAGTAGGCAACTACACTTGAATTCAGACGACTTTTCTATGGTAAAATAACGAACACATTTACAAATAAAAAGAATGTAGGTACGTGAACCCCTCCTAGTATATTCGAGAATACGCGTGTGTGCGTGTGTTTCTAAGAGTGAAGCATTCGCACATAAGAATGCCTGTATACACAAACAGACATACATGTGTATATATATATATATATATATATATATATATATATATATATATATATATATAATTTTAGTTGCAGGAGGCATTGGGCTATTTACAATAGACGGACACTTTGTGAGGATGCATATCACTTTAACGGGAATGGTGCATACAAGAATCTGGTAACTATTTTCTGTAAAAGGTTGTCATTCATATATATATATATATATATATATATATATATATATATATATATATATATATATATGTATGTATGTGTGTGTTTGTAAGATAAAATATAATTTCAAGCTATACTATGAGTGTCTCGATATCAGGGATAGAGCGTATGTAAATATTATAGTGTACATCGAGTACAACATCTCGCGGCGACAGTCTGTTTCATCCTATAACGTAATCGTCAGGCCTGACGATTGCTTTATATATATATATATATATATATATATATATATATATATATATATATAGTGTGTGTGTGTGTAAAAAATAATTTCTATATTTGCTTCTGTTTGTTTTGTCTGTGCGTGTGTGTGTGTGTGTCTCTCTCTCTCTCTATATATATATATATATATATATGTAAAAATAAAAGTGGACACTGAGGTCAACATCGAGTGGTGACAGTCTGTTTTGTGCTTGAAAGCTATCTGCTGGCCTGAAGGCAATCAGAAAATTTTGCTCTCGCCTAAAGATTGAAGTACTCGAATGTTATGTAGTATCGACCCTCCTATATGGCAGTGAACACTGGACAGTCTCCTCACAGATAAGAAAAGACGTGAGTCAATAGAAATATGTTTCTGCAGAAGGATACTGAGAATACACTGGACAGTACATGTAACCAATTCAATAGAAACAAAAATTAGAGCTATACTTAACATCAGAAAGAGAGTTGGAATTTATGAGGCATATAATGAGGAAAGAGTGTTTGGAAACCTCGACACTTACAGGACATATTGAAGGAAGAAGGGACAGAAGGAAAACAGGCTTGTGTAAATGTTTGGCAGAACAGGGTTCAGGAGAGATAGTGAAAAGACATAATTTATTAAGAACTACAAAGTACGGGAAAATGTGGAGAGCCATGATCGGCAACGCTCCCAAGAGGCATGTAATAGAATCAATCCAATGTGTTGGCACTTAATTTTGCTCTTAGAATACGCGTTTAAATTTATTGTATAGTCTCTGAATGGTCAAATTTTAGTATTTTAGCTAGGGCTTTGCAAAAAACCTCCTGGCTGTATAAGCGAGCAGAGAATGCAGAAATCTATTTATAGACTACACTTTTGAGAGCTGGAACTCAGAAATTTTCTTTGGTCCAAAGCTTTATAGTTCCATCGCTGGGTCGAATTAGTTTCAGTTTTAGTTATTAGCCCTGACTTCACTAAATTTTTTTGAGCATTTTCACACGTAAAATCAGATTTTCACCTCTTTATCGCAACGCACTTTTGACCTCTTGAGGTGATCTGGCGTAGAACAACTCTACCGATGAAGATAAAAGTGATTACCCCTACCTTGATGCTGGGAAGTGACTTAGGGTATGGCCCATTTGGAAAGACCACATTCCGTTACCCATCATTTTAGTCACGAGATACTTGATGGCTTATTTCACGGGCATAAGACGCTAACGACTATCGACAAAGAAAGATAAAATAAGAGGTAAAAAAACGCATTCTGACCGTAGCATCTGATAATATTTATTAGCTCTTCTTTGAAAATCACAATGCACTTACACAGTTTCTCTCTCATTCCGATCTGAGGACGCCTGCAGAAGCTAGTTAAACTAGTTGTCTAGAGATGTTTTTCCACTTTTGTTCGGATACTCTTATACATCCTACACGTATTGATGACTTACACCAATTTAAATGTATATAAAAAGGAAAAAATAAAAAAAAATAAAAAATTGCTGATACGTCCTTAAAAGTGGACGGACAGGTCCGTCTACGAAACTCTGGAGTCGGAACGCTGAAGGTAGCATCCTTCAGCTAAGTGACAAACTTTTACTCACATTAATCATATATATATATATATATATATATTTTCCGGTAAAAATATAAAAAATGAATTATATATTTACAAAAAAATCCATATTATAAACAAAAACATTTGCGACTTCGCTTTTCTCTTTAAAACATACACTTTACTCTCGTTGGAAACAACTATAATCCTTCCCTTTATATATATATATATATATATATATATATATATATATATATATTAGGAACCTTTTGGCTAAACCTTCAATCATTCTCCTCCACAGTAAACCTTAATGAAGTAAGTTTTATTCTCCTATTCATTTCTTTAAAGTGTATTTGGTTGTTCTTTAAAAAAAAAGAAATTATTTCGCCAACGATTTTTTCTCTAAAGATGGGTTGACCGAAAGCTTCCGAATATGTCTTCACCCATATTTTTTAGTATTAAGATGTTTACATCAGTTCTATTTAAAGTATATATATATATATATATATATATATATATTGTGTCAAAATGACTTTTGGGCGAGTTCCTTTACACCAATATATATGTTTGTATTCTAAGTATGGTAACACTCTAAAGCTCAAAACACACATACACAATATGTATCTGTATATATGCGTGTTCTCTATGCAGAAACGCTCTGATGCTCAACATATATATACATACATATATATATAAATATGTGTGTGTGTGTGTGTGTGTGTGCATGTGTGTGTTTTAAGTGTAGAAACGCTCTAATCCTAGGGATACATATGAAATACATATTGGCATACAACACACGCATGTGTGTGTGTGCTGTAAGTGTAGAAACACTCTAATGCTCAGCATATATATATATATATATGTGTGTGTGTGTTTGTGTGTATGTTCTAAGTGTAGAAACGCTCTACTGTTCGACATATATATATATATAAATATATAAGTGTGTGTGCGCGTGTTCTAAGTATGGTAACGCTCCAATGATCGACAAAATTCATTAAGCATGCATATACATATATATGTTTGCGTGCGTGGGTATCATGTGTAAAATTGAGCAATGTGAATGTTTCTGTACGGTTCTTTGTCTCTCAGTAATTACAGTTAAGTAAACAGATATTCGAACGTCCGACCTTGAAATAAGTAGGCAAGTGATATATCCATTACACCATCGTTCTGTTACTTGAACAGCCCTGTTAGAATTAACTTGAAACTACTAAGCCAGCCAGCGCACACGTCCAAAGTCAGTGTCGGAGAGACGGCAGAGTTCACAGACATTATACTGATTCTTAGTGAGGTTGTAGCCCTTCGATACTATCAAGGATACACACATACTGTACTGAACTGAGTCAAGGTACACAGATACATTAATCCGAGGTAGAAAGTAAGAAAAGGCGTAAATCATTTTCCTGGACACAATTCTAATATATATATATATATATATATATATATATATATATATATATATATATATATATATATATATATATATATATATATATATACATACATACATACATATATATATATATCTATATTATATATATATATATATATATATATATATATATATATATATTACGAGTTGTTAGGAGTGATCACTAGTGATGGCGACTTTATCTTTCCATTTATCTTCTCACCGGGCCTCAGACTCAAACGTGGCTTACATCAAGTGACTTGAGGAGGCAGTGCTGCCCTGGGTCAAGAGAGCAGCTGCTAGAAGACCCTATCTCTCGCAACAGGACTCTGCACCATACCACACAAGCAGGAGAACCCAGTCATGGCTGTCAGACAATTTCTGCGACCACATCACCCCTTACATCTGTCCAACTAACTCCACAGGCAGCCACTCCCTTTATTATGTGTGGGGCGCAGTTGAGTGAGAGACCAACAAAAACTCCTTATAACAACAAAAGATGAACTGAAAGGCAATGATTAGGGCAGCAACTCACCAGCTTAAACAATGAAACCGCCCAGAAGAGATGCAGGAGATTCGAAAGTCGTCTGGAGGCTGTGGTTGAAGCCAATGGCGATTTTATTGAATAAAAGTA
>CAHIKZ030004683.1:872500-890000 GCA_903632075.3 Acanthosepion pharaonis
TATATATATATATAGTATTTACATTAGTCGGACTATTGTCCTCATCTTTGTCGCCATATTTGTCACAACGTTTCGGCCGTTGTACGCTCCGGCCTTCTTCAGGTGGTTGGAATTTCGAACTGAACCCTTTATTTCGATCACTGGGGTAGACTGTTCTAATTCCACGTGCCATGTTTGATGGATGTCAGTTATTAGTTATCTCCTGCTAATTTTCCCTCTGAAAGTTCTTCACTGCCTTAACCAGGAATTGAACTCACCTTCTTTGGGTCTGTCACTGGATCTAACCAACGCCTTTATCCACTGCCTTGAGGACACATGGCACAGTGGATAAAGGCGTTGGTTAGATCCTTGAGGACACATGGCACAGTGGATAAAGACGTTGGTTAGATCAGTGACAGACCCAAGAAGGTGAGTTCAATTCCTGGTTAAGGCAGTGGAGAACTTTCAGAGGGAAAATTAGCAGGAGATAACTGATAACTGACATCCATCAAACATGGCACGTGGAATTAGAACAGTTCACCCCAGTGATCGAAATAAAGGGTTCAGTTCGAAATTCCAACCACCTGAAGAAGGCCGGAGCGTACAACGGCCGAAACGTTGTGACAAATATGGCGACAAAGATGAGGACAATAGTCCGACTAATGTAAATACTGTACATAATACCTCATCTCAGAAATATAGACATATATATATATATATATATAAGGTGTATTTTGACAGCAAAAATGATCTCAAATATGTTTCAAGAAACAGTTACGTAATTACATACAGAGCAATCCTTGCAAACGGTGGGACCAACATTCGAAAATACTCGGTTAAGTTAATATGAAGTTTGGTAAATTTACCGATGAGACAAAATAATAATTCGGAGATTTAATAATAATAATAATAATAATAATATATATATATATATATATATATATATATATATATATATATATATAGAGAGAGAGAGAGAGAGAGAGAGTGAGAGAGAGTGAAGCAGAGGGATAAAAGGGAGAATTAGAATTGCACACATTGGAATTACAGTGTAAATGGTTTAAAATTAATGAAAGGTATGCTTATATAAACATTAATAGGGAGGAATAAGAAACTGAAACAATAATTTGCAACAGAAATATTCATAACATAAGATCTGGATGTTACTTTTAACTCACCTACCATATATATATATATATATATATATATATATATATATATATATATATATATATATATATATATATAAACGTATTGTTTTTCTTTCTGTCCACCTCTCGTTCTATACATCCATACACACAAAATACAGGCACACGCACGTGTGTATGTGTGTGAGCGTGAATCATACTATTTTTCTCAATACTGTTTGTTGATATATAAAATTATATATTATTATATCATATATATGTATGTATGAACGGGTCATTTTGGAAAGTGGGTTGGATCGAGATGTTTTTAAAACTTTGTATGCTATAAAATACTCATAAACGATATTGTGGATATAATATTAGTTTAAATCGTACAATTTTACAGCCAGATGAGTTATACTTTTACAGGCGACTATCATATAACTTCCACTAGTTGCATGTAAAAGTATATAGTGCTGACCAACCTCCTCCCTAGCAAGATTTGGCAATAAGTGTAAATTATAGCGCTTCTTCGATAGTTATGCGAAAATGGTTTGCCCTAGACCTTGCTCACCCATTCTTTTATAAATCAAGCAATATGACATAACAAGCGAATACATTCTATTTTGACAAGATATTTAGTGTCAAAGGTCAGTAATGTGGATTTATGTATTTAACTAAGGGTGGAATCAGAAAATATTAATATTTTTACTCGAAATGTATATATATATATATATATATATATATATTCGAACAATAAAAAATATTAAGAAAAATAAAATCTTGAGATACACTGGGTTGTAGATTAATATTCTTTCGTTTTTATTATTATTATTTCATTTAGATTTCTCGACTATATATATATATATATATATATATATATATATATATATATATATATATATATATATATATATATCATAATGAAGAGAATGAACAGTAAGATATATAATCTGGTGTTCTTATTAATATTTTTATTTTATTCAAAACTGTGTTCAATACAAATCTACTGAGCATAAATATTATAAATTTACTTATTTAAAATACTTATTTAAAAATACTTATTTAAAATTTGCTTATGGAACCATATTTTAAATGAGTAAATTTATATTACATATATGCCTGTATGTATATATATAGATATATATATTTTAAATAAGTACATTTATAATATATATATATATATATATATATATATATATATATATATATATATATGTCTGTATGTATATAGACATATGTGTGAATATGTGTAAGTGTGTGTGTGTGTGTGTGTGTCTGCATGCTACGCGATGTATGGGAGAGAATTTCGTATAAATATTTGTAATATCTGTTTGCAGATATATAATATGTGTAAAATGAATTTGTAATTATAATTTGTACTTCAAAATAGAAAAAAAAAGAATTGTAAATTTTTATATTCACTATCATTGCTATGGTAGTTATGGGAGAGTGGTTCGTTTTAGATTTTGCTAACCCACTTTTTTTCTAAAGCTAACAAATATGATATAACAAAGTGAAGACATTCTATTTGATAAGACATTTAGCTAAGGTCAAAGGGCAGCGATGTGAATTTATGTCTTTAAAGAATGTGATGATTAGTAAGAAAATATAAATATTTTCGGTCCCAATTCTAACTATATAGTGTGTGTTCGTGTGTGCGTCTGTGTAAGTATATATATATATATATATATATATATATATATATATATATATGCCTGTATGTATGTATATATGTGTGTGTGTGTGTGTGTGCGAAACGTTGGATGCGTAAAAATTTCGTATCAATATACGTGTGCATACAAATATAAAGTCATATATATTTAGAATAAATATTGGTGCTCTAAATATAAGAAAAACAATTTAAATATTTACGTCTATTATTCAGTGTTATGTGTCAACTCAAAGAAAATTTATTTGCTCTGAAAAAATGAGTAGTTAAAGCAAAAAATAACCGTAAAATTTATTACTTAAATCGTAATTGTAAAATATAATTTTTTTAATTTTTCAAAATTTTACCATAACTTATTTTTAAAAATTAAAAAAAAAAAAACGATTTTTTTTAAATAGAAGAAACAAAATAAATTACAAAATGGAAACGATTAAAAAAATTACACTTACAATTTCGTCAAGTAAGCCCTTTTCGTCAGCTCTGTCAATCATTCCAACCCAGACGACCCCGCGCAACGATTCGGCCATTGCCCTCCAATTACGTGACATGACCCCTTCGTGGAAGACCACGATCCACGGGTCCTTTGAATTGAGTACTTTTTCCGTAAAATTGTGCCCACTCAACGGGAACATGTCCAGGTAAGGTCCGCTAGGTAGATGTAAGACACTATCATAATCGGGGCCTGGTACATAAGTGTTTGCCGACCTGACCACACGGACCAAAGAGAGAACTAATAGAAGATAGCTGTATATGGAACGGGTCATCCTTCTGACTTGAGTGTCGTGTAGAGTTGTGGTCCTTCTTTGCCGAAGATAGTAATAACAGCTATCTTTGTTTGGCTTCGCTCGCAACACTGAAAAAGTTAGCATCGTTTTCTACTTTTTCCGGAATATCGAGGTTTCTTTCTTTTCTTTTTTCTTTCTTTCGGATTGGTTTGTTTATGTTTTGTTTTGAATACGATGTTTATATTACGGTAAAGCTTGTATGCATGTAGTAGATATATACACACGTATAGGGTGAGAGAATGAGAAGGCGAGAGATAGATAAGTAAGTAGATATGAGTAATTTTTATCTGCGTTGGTTGCTTGCACGGGCCCGTGTTTTAGTTATATCTCTTTTCGCCTTTGTTGTTTTTCTTTGACCACTCTCTAATTTTGTTGTTACGATAGGCCGGATTTCCCCTGATCTTTTTAGTACTGACAAGTTTTCATATTCCCTTCCCGTCCCGTTTTCCTTCCTTCCTTCCTTCCTTCCTTCCTTCCTTCTTTCCTTCCTTCCTTCCTCTGGGTGAGCTCTTTGACAATTCCGGAACTGTCCGATAGGAAAACTAACCTTGTATCTTTGGCTTCTCTTTCTCTCCCACCACTAAAAACGTCTCGCAGATGTGCGCTGACTCTAACTTTTCTTCATGCCAACGTACTTAGCCAGTACCTCTTCGTTGGTTTTTTTATTTCTTTTGTTATGATAACGTGATTTCACACTCTCTTCTTCTGTTTCCTTCTCTCTCCCACAATCACCCCCAACTTTCTCCCTCCTCCTTTTTTCAGGATCGTATGTACCCAAACACGCACACATCTATATAGACCGTATATGCATGCCTATATAACTAGAAAAGTTTACACTTGCGTGTGAGAATGTGCGCACACAAAATAAAACTTTATATATATATATATATATATATATATATATATATATATATATTCACAAATATACGAGTTGAAATATGCGTTTAGACCTCTCTAAAATTTGGCGATTTTTTTTTCAAAGTTCTTTTTCTCTTCGTTTTTGTATAAAAAAAAGTTTTCGTAACTTTCTTTCTTTCTACTTCCGTCGATTTTTTTCCTTTTTGTGTACGTCACCTTCTACACGTTGCTCTATCTTCTTTTCTACTCTCTCTTGGAATTTTACGCCGGAGAGTTCGTCTCCACGGACCCGCCTTTTATATCCACGTTACCAGAACTTTTAAAACAGTTATCACAACTACACATGTAATTTTGTTTTGAAATTAACGTTTTGAAAACTTAAAAACATTCCCTTCTAATATCATTTAAAAATGGATTAAGTTAAAATAAAAATAAATGAATAAATATATACTAAATAAAAAGGACCACGTTTGGAAGGTGATGGCGTAATGAGGGGTGTAGATATGAAAGAAGCAGACGACATTGATGTTGTTGCATGATGTCAGTGAAAAATATTTTAACGGGAGAAGTTAAATGGAAGATGTAATAAAAGAAATGTAATAAATAAGTTTATGCAGTTGAAGAATAAAAGAAAGCGAGAGAAGATGGAAATGAGAAGTAGGTAGATATTGCGAATTACAAAGACGAACGAGTAGGAAGTGAAAACTACCAAGACAAGAGAAAGAGAGAGAAAGAGGATGGAAACATCTGACTAAGAAAACGAAATAGAATTTAGTATTTTTTTTTAGAAGAAAACTATTTTTACTGCTACCAAGTGTGCTATGACTGTCAGTATATTAATTATACACAAAAAAGAAAAAAAAAAAGAAAACTCTTATTTTAATTTGAGTGCCAATGAGTAATTTAGAAGTCTAATTCTAGTGTATTTCGATATTCCCTTTATTTCAGATATGGAAGCCTTGTGCCAGATTTGTCAATGCTTACTAAATATTTAATTGTTAGCATATTAAAAAAAACAACAGCAACAAAAAATAAACAAAAACAAAACTATTTATCTTGAAAACAATTGAAACAAAAAATGCTTAGCTATTCAAACTATACCATTGGTGTATGTGTATCTAAACGTGCATTCAGTCTTTTCCTCAACAATGTTTGATTTTGTTAATTCATGTGCATGCAAAATTAGTGTGATTCCTAGATTTGCATATTTAATTATGTGAAATTCGTAAGATTCCAAGATGATGTGAAATCCATGAGATTCCTAGATTTGCATATTTAATTATGTGAAATCCATGAGATAGCTAGATTTGCGTATTTAATTGCGTGAAATCCATTATATTACAAACTTGCATATTTAATTATGTGAAATTCGTGACATTCTAAGATTTGCATAAATAATTGTGTGAAAACTGAGATACTAAAATTTGCATCTCTAATTATGAGAAAACCGTGAGATTTCATGATTTGCATAATTAATTATGTAAAATCCGTGAGATTACAAGGTTTGTATATTTAAGTGCGTGAAATCCATTATATTCCAGATTCCTATAATTAATTATGTGAAACTCGGATGATTCCTAAATTTTCATATTTAAGTATGTGTAATCGGTGAGTTTCTAAGATTTGCATATTTAATTATTTGAAATTCCTAACATTTCAAAATCTACTTATTTAATTATATGAAATTCGTGTGATGCCACGATTTGCATATTTATTTTTTAGAGCTATTTTGTAGTTATAAAACTAATTGCTCTTCGTCTCACCGACCATTATTATAATAACGAATTCAATACTCACCGGGTGCACAACCTTTTTTGCCTTGTGCCAGTTTAGTCTATGCATATTCTTTTATGCTCCATGTCCTTATTTTTGCGATCATGGCTCTCCACAACTTCGTATTCTTCATAGCTCTTAAACAAGATTTGACGGCTTACTATTCTGCGGGTCCCTGTTCTGTCATCCATTTACGAAGGCTCGTTATGTAGGTTAGTAGACGTTTCTCTCTGTCTCTTTTGTCTTCGCTATCTCCTGTGAGTGTCAAATTTTCTCAGCCCACTTTCCATATTATATGTCCTAGAAATCATTTGTCTCTTTCTGATCTTAAGAATAAGTATCCTTTTTGTGCGAATACCGATTAAAAATTCGTTTATTCTCAATTTTTTACGTGCCTTTACTCAAAAGTTTATTTCATGTATATTCACATAATGTCACTATATTATTATTGTTATTACTGAATAGAATAATCAATCGAAGGTTGGTAATGAACGATAATACTTAGGACAAGAACAACACATATAAGATTCGCGGCGTGTAGAAGAAGTAGTCAACTAGTGAGTTAAATGAGTTCCACAATGAATCTCCAACTCTAGGATATCTACCAACCGCCCCACGCGGTCAATGTGGCACGAGGTCGAATTTAATGAGGGGTATCCGAGCCCGTAGTCTCGGCCAAAAATTCCCCGTTGACTTCGTATAAAACGGGGTCGGATAGCTGTTTTCCGAGACGAGAGTCTGCCCTTCGACATAGCCTTGTCTGCGGATCCTCTTTGCCTGGAAAAAAAGTTTGACCAGCACAACTGGAGACGGATCTCCAACACTAGACTACGTACAGTATTCAATACTGTATTCATGGGAATGAGGGCGTACCTATTATCATCCGTAGGTATGCTACAACAACAACAATTATTATTATTATTATTATTATTATTATTATTATTTCTTCCTTTGATTTTTGTTGTATACACATTTTCTTTCCGGGTCCCAACCAGAGACCTATGGTCAGAAATGGCGTCATGATATTTCCCACTGATCATTTTTGTAAAAGACAAAGCAAAACAAAAAAAATGAAATAAAATTAAACAAGTTCACACACATTTTACAATTTTTTTAATCGGTATCATCTCAATCAAGGCAGTACATCCACTAGTACGTAAGGGATTACAGGGTGTGGAGGAATTAGGGACAGAAACATTAGTAATGAGGGGAAAGAGAAAAGAGCAATCAAGTGTGCAGGAGATAGCGATTGACATTGCATTTAAATTCTGGCAGATTAAACTTGGCTGGAAAGCATGGAATCAGAAGGAAGTTCCACAAGCAAGAAGTGCGAGAAAAAAACAGTTTGCATAGAAGTTACAGCTACATCTAGCTTAAATTCATACTGTTTAGGTAGCTTAACGAAGAGTTCCTTTGAACAATTACTATGAAAGTATTTATAAAAAAAGCACAGCGACAACCTTACAGTGCTGGATAAAAACCACTAGATGAAGACCAATAATTTCTTCTCACTTTCCTCCACTAAATTTTATAGGTGTTCTTGTCATTTTCTTTCTGTGTTTGCTATCAATAATGTGTCATTTGCACATCTTATGTTGTTAAGATTTTGGCCGCCAATAATGAATCCTGGTAGAACTTTCTATTTCTTTCAGAATCGTTGAATAAGTCCGGTGAGAAGACACATACTTGTCTTATAACCATTTGTGTTTTAGTATATTTACTAAATTCATTTTCAATCCATATGCAGGCGGGTTGCTACTAGTATAGATTATGGACTATTCTAATATCCTTCTCAAATAGGTCAAGGTTACATAACAGGCCCAGCAGTTCTGTGTGACGTACTTTAATGTCAAAACCATGCAAATATAGAAATCTGGCTATCGGGAAGTGTTTTGAGAGAAGATTTATGAATATGATACAGAAATTGGAATAGCTAAAGATGCCTTCCAAAACCCAACCAAAACATTATGACAAGGGAAAGTTTCTTTAGAAACAGTGAAAAAAAAAAAAAAAAAAAGAAAAAAAAGGTGCTGAAACGCTATATATTAATCCTTTTTTTATGTCAGTGAATTCTGAACAATTTCCTCACAGATGAATAAGAAAGTTTAAGTCACAGACATGTGATTCTATAGGAGGATGCTGAAAATACCAGGGACGGAATACGTGAGCAATGAAGTTTTAAGAAACATGGAAACAAAAGCACACTTGTAATTAAAAAGAGACAGTTGAAATTTCTGAACCACAGATATAGATTTTTTTAAAAAGCAAGGCTCACTTTGTACAAGACCCGAGGTCCACCTCGAGGTAGAGGGTTATGTTAAGGAGCAGATTATACGGATAAGAGGGAAAGATAACGGTCATCTCTAGACTTGAATAGGTTAAGATTGTAGTGATTGTAGAAACATCACCTTGAGAGTCTGTTCCATAGAGCAGTGGTTTGGGGGAAGAAGATGTTCGAGTGGAACTTACTTCTCACCAATGGAATACGGAGGGAATGTCGATGGTTTGCTACAATGTATGTGGCATGGCGAGTCCTAGACGTGAAGGTTAGTGCCGGCGGAACCAAGAAATGCAGTTCGTCCGTGCAATTTCCATGGTAGTACGCGATAGAGCACTGCGAGGCTCGCCACATCCCGCCTGTTAGCGAGAGGTTTGACGGTAGAAAATAACTCTTAGATAGAGTGCTTGGAAAATCTGAAAGGTATTGAAGGCCAAAGGGTCAGCAGGAAACATTGTAGTGGGAAGGATTGTAATGAGACACACATTCCTTAGAGCTAAACGGATGTTATCGAGAGCCATGATCGTCCACATCCTGTGGGTACATAAAAAAAGACTCTTAAAATATATGTTTCAGCGTATTACAAGTATTAAAGCAACTATCGCAGAAGACTAGTGGGTAAGCTGATTTCTTCTTCTTCTTCAGGAGATTGACGATCATGGCTCTCTATAACTTCCCTTGTATTTCCTTGTCTTTTAGTTATCTGTTCAAAAACCTGTTCTGCCATCCATTTACACAAGCCCACTAGGTCGGTTATTCGCTGTTTCCCTCTGTCTCTCAATGTGTCCTTTGAGTGTCATATTTTCCAAGCCCTCTATTCTCATTATGTTCCCTAGTAATTCCAGTTCTCTCTTTCTGATGTTAAGTATAAGTGTCCTTATTGTATCTTTTTTCTCTAAAACTTCGTCGTTGCTCACATGTTCAGTCCAAGGTATTCCCATCATAATTGTCGATATGATCCCTGCCGATCTATCCACATACCACCCATCGCTGCACGAGACACGAAGAGTTACAGGAATAAATAAAGTTTTTTAATCATTTCACTTTAAACAAGGCGTTAATGCCACTAAGACGCAAGGGTATACTGGGAGTGAAAGAAAACTGGAAAACTAAAAATAAACAGGAAACAAGGGGTAAGCCTCCAGTTCTGTTCAAAAGACAGAGAAGGAGTGTGAAACGGGCGATAGACAAACCTGTTTAGTCCTGTTTAATTTTTTTTAATTTTTAAATTCAATTTTCTGATTATCAACTATAAAACGTTTTGGCTTTTCGATCGCAACCGGATGGTGAGGATAGATTTACCTCTTCCTTTATTAACTCGAGAAAATTCGGTTAAGAAGTTACTTTGAATTCAATAGAAAACAAAAATTCTGTTTAGATTTTATTATCTTTGGAAGTGACTTGTTAACATCACGTTTTGTTATAGCTGATCCTTAAAACGCTTTAATGGAAAGTATACTTACTAGAATGCTGTGTTGGTTATAACTTCAGCGATTAAATTTTCTTTGGACATAACTTCAGCCATTAAATTTTCTTTAGGTATAACTTCAGCCATTAAATCTTCTTTGGTTATAACTTCAGCGATTAAATTCTCTTTAGGTATAACTTCAGAGATCAAATTTTCTTTAGGTATAACTTCAGAGATTAAATTTTCTTTGGTTATAACTTCAGCCATTAAATTTTCTTTGGTTATAACTTCAGCCATTAAATTTTCTTTGGTTATAACTTCAGAGATTAAATTTTCTTTGGGTATAACTTCAGCCATTAAATTTATCCTGCCCTAGTGGTTAGAACGTTAATTTTCCTACCCTGAGACCCGGTCGATTTGTTAAGAAGGTGATTTCTTGATGCTATCGTCCTGGAGAGGCGACCCCAGCGTTTGGACAGTCTCTGAAAAACATGCCAAATGCTTATGAGTGAAATTGGATAGACAGAATTATTTAGGGGGGGCATCTATGTGGGCTGTGCTAGCACAGTGTCACAAGTCATCGTGACCGAGGGCTTCTTCAGACTATTGATCACACCTGATAATGCACTCTCTACCAGAAACCCCTAAACTTAACTCCGCTCAGCGTAGTTGTAGCATAAACCACAGGCTCTTCGTAGCTCTCAATAATCTTTTTCTTATTTCTCCCAAACTTTGTTCCACCATCCATCGAAAATGGATGGCGTAACAAAAGTTCACTAAATAGGTTATACGTTGTTTTCCTCTGTCCCTCTTACCTTTAATCTGTCCTGTGAGTCTCAGATATTCCAAGCCTTCTCACCTCATTATGTGTCCTAGAAATTTCAACTGTATCTTTCTGATGTTATGTATAAGTTTCATTTTTGTTTCCATTTTCTCTCAAATTTCGTCGTTGCTCACATGTTTAGTTCATGATATTCTCAGTATCCTTCTGTTGCTCCAAATCTATTCTTCATCTGTGAGGAGAGTGTCCAGAATTCACTGCCATGTAGGAGGACTGATATCACGTAACAGTTTAGCATACGTTTCTTTGTTTCTAACGAAATTTTCCTGTTTCTTAATACTTTGCTTAGCTTTTTGGAAGGCATCGTATTTTATTCCAATGCGTTAAACATGTGCTAGATATTTAATTCTAAATATTAGTGTGTTCCAAAAGTAATTACTTAATTAAGCGCAGTGAATTTTAAGTCAACTGACCAAGGCAAAACACGGTTGAATTGCGCGTAACTGCATCTAGAAATATTTTATAATCTTTTTATGTGCTGTTTATAGTACATCTTAGTGTATTATAATAATCATTTAAATTTATAAATTTTAAACAGAAACTTGTAAGCCACTGCTTACTGTATGCATTCTGAGTGAGTTTTACTGCTACAGATAACTTAAGAAATGATGCGATGTAAAATGACGCGGTGAAGTTACGTGCATGTCAGCTGTTGTTTAAAAAGTTTACGAAGGGGACTTATGACATATCCATCCTATAAGTATCACCCTGGGAGACGAACGTCTCAGAATGAAGAATGTTCGAAACAGACTTCATGCCAAAGCACCAGGAATTTGGCGAAAAAAAAAAAAAAATTGCCCACAAAATATTTGGGAAAACATGAAAACAGTGAATTTAGGCTCCAGTGATTAAAGGTGACTTCGATCGAATGAGGCATGTAGGTCTTGGCTAGGACCATTCTTTCTTTCTTCGAATCTCGTCGACTGGCGCTACAGAATCACAAACAAAGAACTCTACCAGGGAACAGAAACGATATCACTCGAGGACTTTCAACAACAGCAATAATCAAAATAGAAGCCCCGTCAATACTAAAAAAAGCGATAGCAGCTACTTGACCCGAGAAACCTATTTTCCTGAAAAATTATTTTAAGAGAAAGATTTTATAAATTGTATGTAATCATTTAAAATAACTATCGAAAATAGTATTTTCTGGAAGATAAAGTTTTTAAGGTAAACTGACCTTTTGATTATAGCACTCCATATCAAATTATGTGTCATTAATAATTATAATAATGATAAGATAATAATGATAATAATAATGATAATAACAATGATGATAATAACAGTAATAATGATAATAATAATGATGATGATACCTTTAGCTTTAAGTTGAAAAGATAAACCCTCTTCCTGTTGTGACCTCCTGATCCAGTTTTCCTCTGTACTGTTCCCTCTTTTGTAAACTTATTCATTGTTCTCTTGGTGGTTCTTCAATGGACTTTAGAGAAGGAAGCCATAGTATGAATACTGGTACCGTTACTGAAGGCCTGAATGTTCTTTTTCCTCTCACGATTGACCATTTGGGAAGACAGTATGGCTGACACAAAACGACTTTAACCTGTTTTTTTTTCTAGTTGAATAACACAAAGTTTTTTTCAGTGATTGGTGTCAAGATAACTAAACGACTTATCTGAAAACCTTGAAAAAGAAAAACTCAGTTTAGTGTTTTTCAGATATTAAACATTTTTGGGATGGACACTTATGCTATTACACCTGGTTATATATATATATATATATATATATATATATATATATATATATATATATATATATATATATATATATTATCGGTAATTTATAATCTCTTAGTGTGTCTGCAATTATCCTCTTTCAACGAAAAAAAAAAAAAAAGAAAAAAAGAAGATACCTCTCCTTAGAATCAGAAAGATTTGAAATTCTAT
This sequence comes from Acanthosepion pharaonis, assembly GCA_903632075.3. NCBI lineage: Eukaryota > Metazoa > Mollusca > Cephalopoda > Sepiida > Sepiidae > Acanthosepion > Acanthosepion pharaonis. The sequence continues at coordinate 885,123 of CAHIKZ030004683.1, forward strand.
GAACGCATAATGAGGAAATGAGGCTTAGAGTATTTGACGCCCACAAGACATACTGAAGGAAAAAAAGGCCGGGGGAAAACATCGAGTATCCTACGTAATGCAAATGGATGACAGAACTTGTATTGGTAATGATTAAAAGGCCACAAAATTTACTAAGAGCAACAAGGAATGGAAGGTTTAGAGAAAGAATGGTCAGTCCTTTCTTTAATACACTTGTCTAGGAATTCTTGTCGTATTCTTTTTGTGTCTGCCATCAACACAGTGACATCTGCGTATCTTATGTTAAGATTTGCCCACGAGGAAGAAAACCAAGTTGTTATCTTAGAATTTCCCCGCAGTAAAGGTTAAATAAATCCGGCGAGAAGGCACACCTTTGTTTTACGCGGCTTTCTAAAGTTATGTATTTGTTCAATTTATGAATATGACTTGCCCCCAGTAAAATATTTAGTCATTCTGATTCGGAATATTACTTAAACAACAGAAAAACGATGTCAAACTCTATGTCAGAATGTTATATTAATTACCATTTCACATGTGAATCTTTAAATATGCTTTTTACAATTATTATTATTGAAATTTTCCATTTCACTGTGTCGGTCTTTTCCTCTTCCAGTTTCGTAAACTGCTCAAGCTGCCTAACAATGTCATAACAAATATCCAATTGGAGTTGTAATTTCAAGGGAAATAACTCTTGCTTGCCTTTTATGTGGTAAGATTTAAGCTGTACGCGTATTTCTACTTGAAAACAAAGACATTTTATAATATACAAGGTGAAGACACTATTGAGAGTTTTCTTCGACTACAAGGACTTTGAAGTTTTTTTTTATGTATTTGTAGATAAGAATAATTGTCTGTTTGATATACTGGCATTATTTTTAATTTATCTTTGTTGAATTTGTGGATGTGTTGTGACATCATTATAGAAGTAAACACCTGCACTTTTGCGAACCCATAACAAAAATCACAATAAAGAAAAACCTAAACTGCAACTTCAAAAATGTGATTTATGCACTCAAGCGCACAGAAATGCAACAAATCCTATATATGTATCACCCAAACACTAAACAACAGAGTTTCTCTTCACAAAATCAATATTAAATTACAAGACCATTACACATCCACAAATGCAACAAAAATAAATTTAGAATTAAGCTAATATATGAGACAGGCAATTACACTTACCTACAAATACAAGAAAAAACTTCATCGACAAATTGAAATCAGCGCTAAACAAATCATAAACACAGACACACACAAACACAAACCAGACATACATAGAATCCAAACACACTAGTCGTACTACACACACACACACACACACACACACACACACACACACACACACACACACACACACACACACACACACACACCATGTAAAATACATGTATTTATTGTATGCGTTTAAAATAATGTAATATAAGTATATATGTATGGAGAAAGAATAATAATGGAAAAAAACAAACTAGATGGACCGCACACACACATATACACGAACCCTACACACCATACAAGTATATATATATATATATATATATATACTATCTCTTTGTAATAAAACAATATATATGAAGATATATATATATATATATATATATATATATATATATATATATATATATATATATGCATACGGTTGAGATAAAAAGATAAGATCAAAGACCTCATTGCTTCCCCTTTCTCTGACCAATCCTAATTGTTTTATGACCCTGGTTAAGACAATGGTTAAACATAAGAAAGAAATTAATTCCTTTAAATAATATGTGGAAATAACCATGTGTTTAGCAAAAAAATTTGGAAAATGAAGTATATATATATTAAAAATATTCGCATTATAACCAAAAATGTTATATTCATTTTCCTTACTTATATATATATATATATATATATAAAGTTATATGATTTGTGAGTTTTCTAGATGAAAATAAATTTTCCTAAAATTAAAGTTTCCTACATAATATTAAATGTTACGAACGTTGAAATTGTACCATATTCGTTCTCATATGGATATATATATACATACATACATATATATATATATATATATATATATATATATATATATATATATATATTTATATGTGCAGTATTTTATTGGGAAGTGCTAAATATCAGTGATACAGGTAACATATTTAGTTTTATACATATGAGTTTATGACCCTGGATTTCACGCTTTTGACTTTGTCTGATGAGCGCAACAGGGTGAAACTCAGGCTCACAAACTCATATCCATGCTACTATATATATATATATATATATATACACACACACACACACACACACACACACACACACACACACACATATATATATATATATATATATATATATAACAAATTTCTCGTACTGCCAAATCTAATCAGAAATTTGAGGAATAAAAAATATGGCATCATATTAAACATAAGATACAACAATATCCACGTTTAAAACCTAAAATGTAAGGTACCTTTCGACCGACACATTTTCAAACACAATTGTCGGTAATCTAAAACGGAGTACTAACAAGAAAAAAACTTTTTTTTTATTAATACCGTAATAAAACAAGATGGTAAGTGGGGAAAAAAAAATATTTTACCTCAAATAATGTAACCGTTCCCCCAAATAATGCCAACTTAAACTTCATCTCCCGTTGTACGCAGAGGGCCGGCCTACGTATGTTGATAATAACAGACTCCAAAATGTCGAGGTGGAGTCTGTTCCTAGCCCTGTGCAATACCGAAAAGAAATGGGAGAATACTCAGTCCTACAAACACCAGAATTTAATAGATGTTCACCGATAGCAGAGGCATATATATATATATATATATATATATATATATATATATATATATATATGCATGTTTCATTAAAACGACAGACAAGGTACTACAGTTGAGCTTTTTATTTAATTTTTCTTGTGTTCTGACAAGAGCTTTCTTTTCTGGACAAAAGTGTGTAAGAACTGTCCGAATGTTCTGTGTTTCCGAGCGCTTTCGGCTATACCTTTAGCCATTATCAAGGATGGTTCAATTATCACCTTAGTAGAGTGTGTGTTCTATGTATGTTCAGTGTGTGGTAGTGATGTTTTAGTTTCCGAATACGGTTAGCACATTGTGGCTTTGTTCATAGTTGATATTGTTAAGAGTTGGCTTTTTTTTTCTTATTTTCCATTAGAGTCTTTTTTTCCAGTTTATTTATTAATGTTCCTAATAGTGTTTTTATGTTTAAATGTGTTCTGATGGAACTTGATTTTTAATCGTCTGGATAAAATAGCCGATGTTTTTTATGAGTTGGTTTTGAGGAACGGTTCCTTAAAGGCATTTAATATGTTCGCTCTTTGTAATTTTGACTTCGTTGGTGTGTTGTTATTTTTTGAGGATAATTTGTCTAATAGATAATAAGTTTGATTTTTTTATATGAGTAGTATATTTCTTTATAATATGTCTTAGAGCAGATTCATCTTGCTTGTAATTAATATGCATTTGGTTTTTGTAATAAATGTGTATGTGATTTTTAGTTGTGTGTTCGCTATCATTATTACTTGCTTTGGGGAGGAATATTCTAATTTGTTGGTCTATAAGGTAGTTAGGGAAAACGTTGTTAATTAGTGTTTGTTTAACGTTGTTAAGTTCTTTGAGAAAGAGTAGTCGAGAGGATGAGTTTCAAAAGCGAATGTCCACTTAGGTACAAAATAGCTGTAATAAAAAAACTTTCTAAATAGAGCCCACCAGAACTCATCCTCTCGACTACTCTTAGTTTATGAGTTCTGGTGGGCTCTATTTAGAACGTTTTTTATTACAGCTATTTAAGACGGCCAACCTTATCCTCAAAAATAACAACACACCAACGAAGTCAAAATTACAAAGAGCGAACATTATCTATGAGTTCAAATGCCCTTTAAGGAACTGCGTTCCTCACCAAAACCGGACTCATAAATAATTACATCGGCTACACAACCACATGTTTATCCAGACGTCTTACATTACACCTATCTGATCACAGTTCCATCAGAACACATTTAAACACACACTCAGATTTACCTGACACTATTAGAACATACTAGTAGAAAAACACTAATATATTAACTGCATCCACTTGCAAAAAAAAGACTAAAAATAATGGAAGCTCTAATAATAAAAAAGAAAAAGCCAACTCTTAACAATATCAACTATGAACAAAGCCACAATGTGCTAACCTGTATTCGGAAACTAAAACATCACTACCACACACTGAACATACATAGAACACACACTCTACTAAGGTGATAATTGAACCATCCTTGATAATGGCTAAAGGTATAGCCGAAAGCGCTCGGAAACACAGAACATTCGGACAGTTCTTACACACTCTTTGTCCAGAAAAGAAAGCTCTTGTCAGAACACAAGAAAAATTAAATAAAAAAGCTCAACTGTAGTACCTTGTCTGTCGTTTTAATGAAACATGCATAAAGGAAGGATTGCTGCCTAAATATACAAAATATATATATATATATATATATATATATATATATATATATATATATATATATATATATATATATATATATATATATATATATATATACATATCCATGCTACTATATATATATATATATATATATATATATATATATATATATATATATATATATATATATATATATATATATATATATATATCCATATCCATACAATATATATATATATATATATATATATATATATATATATATATATATATATCCATACTATATATATATATATATATATATATATATATATATATATATTAGAATTATACGTGGTAGCCATATTTGAAATCTGTGGTTATTTTCAAATATAACTACTCACAAATCATTATATTTATATATATATATATATATATATATATATATTAACAAATATGTTCAGTTAGCCTGTC
>CAHIKZ030004683.1:895000-902500 GCA_903632075.3 Acanthosepion pharaonis
CTGAATCTGGCTATATCGCCAATACCACCAGGAGCTGTTCCATAATTCTTCAGTCTTCGATATCAAAGGCTGGCAGTGAATATTCGGGAAAAAACATGGCCGCCTTTATACACGTCGCATTGAATATTTTGAGCCTTCTGATTGGTTAACCCTTCTATTGGTGAACTATAAAATGAGTCAGCTCCTTTTAACTGGATCACTAGTACACCAGGGTACCCCAAAATTCCAACAATAGCATCTTTATTTTGCCATTGGTTGACCCCAGTGACATTCTTTATCTAATTGCAGGCTCGCTCAAGTATAGCCTTGCTGATTTTACCTATATTTTTCTTTGATGGGTTAAGCAATCGTAACTTTGAATTGTTGGGGAAATTATCCTGATAGTCTTTAACGGAAATAAAAGCCTGTTGCTTATGAAGCTTATGCATCCTGTCGTCGATCTTAAGCATGGTGGTTGTAACTCGTGCCTCATTGATATTTTCCCATTCGGCTGGAGCTTTCTTATATACTTTATTAGCTTCCTTACACATAGATTTGTGGTAGTCGGCGACGGTATAGTAATATAGATTGCCAGTTTTATCAGATTTGATGACGATTTTATCGGTATTACGTATCTTGGCAATGTCTTTTTTCATCTTCCTCTGTAGGTTATGTTACGTATATAATTCTATTAATTACGGAGAATAAGTCTTTTTAAAATACAAGGAGAAGGTCATCGCTAGCTGGTGTTTTAAGGGACTTAAATCTAAAGGAATCGGCAGTTTCACAGTCATTGTGGTGTTCCTTTTTAGCAAAAAATAATTTCCATCTCATTCTACACACAACATTCAATTTTGTGGAATAATCTGACATCATATTGGTTTCTTTTAGCGACGAGGATGTTTTTGGTCGAGTAGTCCAGAATAAAAGGTTCCATTATGCGAAAAGGGAATTTGGTAAAGTATAAGAGTTGGGGTACATCAAAGGAAAGTGCTCGACCAAAAATATAGGTTACAACAGTATTTAGTCACCCCCCACGAGGGCATCATGTGGCACAAGGTCGCTTTAACGTGGGATCTCCGATATAACGTGGGATCTCCGTATAAACGGGTTCAGGGTCGGTTTACATCCCCGAAAGAGACTCCGCCCTTCGGCGTAGCCTCGTTCGGGTTCCTCCCCGCCTGAAGGCAGAGATTTCAACCGATCAGCCGGTCAGCCGGTCGCCCGACTTCGGACTGAATATATATATATATATATATATATATATATATATATATATATATATATATATATATTATGTAATAGATTATAAAGAAAAATGATGTAGGCCGCTAGACGCAAGTGGTTAAAGTAAAAAAAAAAAGAGGCGTCTATTTGAAATTTGCGTATACACTACAATAACGTTTGAAGCATAAAAGATATCGGGCTGAAAATGAATCCATTAATTCTTTATATATATATATATATATATATATATATATATATATATATATATATATATATATTTCAATATAATCCGATTCATACCCCTCCCCGGTCTTTTGAACAGGAGTAGAGGTTTATCCCTTTTTCCTGGCTACGACTGGGTTTCCGCTTCCTTCTAAAGTCTGCTTCAACTCTCTATTCCTAACGCTTGTTCTTTCCTACGCTAATATAAGTACACACAGTAACTCTCTACATTGAGTGGATCTTGGGCTTTGTATATGATGAATATTACTATCATATATATATATATATATATATATATATATATATAATAAATGCAAATGTCACTGTGTCACTGTGTTACACTTTTTTCAGTTAAAGGGACAAAACTCTCTAACTTTTAATAACTCATGTTACACAAATTTTGAATTCCCAAGTTTTCATTATTGCGATTGTTTTTGTCGATTTTTACGTGGTATTTGCGACGAAATTTTTTGTACGATAGCAATTTTTATAACTGGCTCCAGTTTTCCCCAATAATTCCTGTCTAGCCGTGAAATGAATGTTGTCCTGAATGGGTTCTCTTCCAGTTCCTTTCATGCGAACGCTGGTGTTTCTCAAGGCTCTATGCTTGGTCTTACTCTGTTTCTGATCTTCATCATTGATCTTTTTGGCGTCATCAGTTTTTAAGTCGGCATCTACGCAGACGACACTACCATTTACTCCTGTGTTAATAGTAAATACGGCATTGCTGACAAAGTCAACATGGCCGTTGGTCTTGAAAACGACCTCCAATCTGTGATTGACTGGGGCAGGAAATGTGAATTTTAATCCATCCAAAACGAAACTGCTCTCATTTACTCACCATAGAGAAACGTCCCTGCCTCCTATCAGCATGGTTGATTCTCAATTCCATGAGAGTGCCACTCTGAGCCTTCTTGGTCTCACGTTTGCCAGTGACCCGAGGTGGAACATTAACATAGAATCAATTGCTGTTACAGTTTTTGGGATACATGTGTATACTAGTGAGCCAACCAAAATGAGCTGACTCATTTTATAGTCCACCAAGAGAAGGGTTAACCAATCAGAAAGCTCAAAATATTCAATGCGACGTGTATAAAGGCAGCCATTTTGTTTTTTCTTCCAAAATATCTTCATTGCCAACCTGATATCGAAGACTTAAAGAATTACTTAACAGCCGCTACTTTCTCTGAATCTTCACTGCCAACCTCTGATATTGAACACATTACGGACTTCACTGGATTCCATATTCAGAGACTACGGCAAACATGGTCAACAATTTCTGCATCTACCGCAAGGAATGTTGGTTCTCTGTGTTGCGTCAGAAGGTTTTTCTCGTCTGAATCCATGTTTCACATCGACAAATCTGCTATTCGTCCATGTATGGAATATTGTTGCCGTATATGGTCCGGTGCCCCTGCTGTTCATCTCGAGGTTCTCGACAAAATCCAAAGACGGATATGCAAGGTGATCGCTCCTGACTTAGGGTCTCGTCTCCAGTCCCTTTCTCACCGACGTAATGTGGCTTCCCTCTGTCTTTTCTATAAATATTTTCAGGCTGTTCTGAGGAGCTATTTTCATTGATAACCCGACTGCATGAATTTAAGCGTGCTACTAAGTTGGCATCTTGGTCCCACCCTTTTATTGTCAAAACAGTTAAATCTAACCGCCTCTTCAACTCCAACAGCCTCTTCTCTCGCACTTCTCGACAGTGGAACTCCCTTCCTCTTACTTGGTTCCTTGGTAACTATAATCTTCAAAAATTTAAATGCAATGTCAATCGATATCTTCTGTTGTCTTGATCCTCGTTCTTCTTTTTATCCTTTCCTCCCCCCCATACCCTGTCTTTTCTCTTATTTTCCCTCTCAGTAACTTGCTTGGGGTGAATTACTTAAAAAAATACTCGGAAATAATTTTGGGAATAATCAAAATCAATTGCGAAATCCAGAGAAAGTCACCCCTGAAATAAAAATAATTGTTTGTATGGAAAGTAAGGACCTACGCACATCAAATATTCTTTAAATTAAGGGGCGACAGAAGAATTATCGTTGAACTTTTAAACGGTAAGCTTAAATATTAATGCAATACTTAAATGCAGCAATCAATTATGAACTCACAATTATTATTCTGCCAAATTCACGAGCCAAGGCCTTAATCCACTTAACAGAATTTAGCTTAGCAGAACTTCCATGGTACTTTCCTCGTCCAGCCAGAACCAGAATCGAGGAACAAAAAAATTAAAGTAGTCACCTTGCTCCGGGCAACAACTTTCACATTGTTTTAAATACAGGAGAGTTAGAGTTAATTCCTGGCGTTCCAACAGCGGAACAACGGTGAAGTTTAAACAGTTGACCTCCCTGACTCCGTTAAACCTCGACTGCAAACACGACCCTGTGCCAGTTTCTATTTGAATCGTCGTGCGTTTAAATACCTAATGCTACTACTGACACGATTTCATTTACTATTACTACTGCTACTAAGACGAAAATTCCTACTACTTCTGTTGCCTTAACTATGATTGCATTATTAATTCTGAAACTATACTCGATTCTTAGCCGCCTTATTACGATTATGACCATTCTGATGATGATTATAACTCTAATTAATAATGATAATATCTTTCAATGTTGAAAGAAGGAAGCCAAGAAGTGAAACGCTTGAAAGGTTTTGGAAACAGAGATTGACGAAATGTATAACTAGAGAGAAAGGAGGAGCTGGGACTTATTAGATAGATAGAGAGGGAAAAACCCCAGAAAGAATGAAAATGTGTGTGAGGGAGAGAGAGGAACAGATGGAGAGAGACAATATGTATAGAATAATATTAAAAGGACATTTCGGCAAAAAGTGACATAGGCACAAAGACAGAGAAGACGCACAAAGCACACACATACGAACACACATACGCACACACAGAGAAGGGTAGAGAGAGAGAGGGAAAGAGAAAGAAAGAGAACATGGAATTATGAGAACCTACCTCTCTGTAAGTGTGTGTGTGTTTATAAGATTATAGTTCATACGCCCACCATCACACACACACACACACACTAAATCAAAGCACCTTGTCTGTCATATTCAATGAAACGTGCATGACAGAAGGATTGCTGCCTAAATTCACAAATATATATATATAATACAAGTAAAAGGTTTGTCACTTATCTGATTGATGTTGCCTTCAGCATCTCGACTCCAGAGTTTCGTAGACGTACTCTCCGGAGATGACTCCGTCCAATCGTCAGAGGATATCAGCAACTGACTGCTTATACTTATAGATTTTTCTTTTTATATGCACTTTTTGTTGGTCCAAAGTTTTTTTTTATAGTGTATGTGTGCGGGCAGGCATGTGGGTATGCGTGTGTGCATTTGTGCACATGCGACCGTACGTCAGTCTGAGCGTATGTGTAAATGTGTAGATTGCCGTGATTATTTGCCTTTTCGTCGTTTTTTTGTTTTTCACTTTGCATTCACTTTTTAAACTTTTCTGTCCTTTTCGCTTTTTCCTCTTTGTTTTCATTTGTTGCCATTTTGACTCCGGGTTTTCTAAACAGGGAGAGAGAGAGAGAGAGAGAGAGAGAGAGAGAGAGAGAGAGAGAGAGAGAGAGCATAGATTATGGTTTGATAATCACTATGCCAATTGATTACGATGTCTATACTCATGATTTATAAAAACGCTGTCACGAAATTTGATCACTCTTCCAGCTGAAATACAGCAAAGCTTTTACAATATATAATGGACATCACACCATCACACACACACACACACACACACACACACACACACACACACACACACACACACACACATATATATATATAGCAATTTTCTAAAGAAATACTGAATTTTTAAAAATTTATTAATCCGACAGTTTTTATCATTTTAAACGTTATTTTTAGTGTATATTCGTATTTGAGTAGACGGTTCGATTTATTTATTTTCGTCTACCGGCCTGAATATTCGAGAAATCTTATTAAAGAAAATATACGCTTTCTGACAGTATTCGACTCTGTGTCCGCCTCGACAAAAAGAACTGTGGTTAGATCCGACGTGGTGTAGACCGACTGAGCTACAAAGAATAGTTGAAAAGTGAAAATGAAATTCCTCTTGTCATAGAATCCCTCAGTTTCGTATCAAAAGGTAAACAAAGCAATTTTCTAAAGGATACGAACTTGCGTCCGCCTGGACAGAGAGACCTGTCGTTAGATCCGACGTACGCTAGACCAACTTTATATATTTATATATATATATATATATATATATATATATATATATATATATATATATATATAATATATATTTAAGCCTGAAGGTTTAAATTTTTTACCCGAAACTTTATTTAAAGAAAATTAAAAACACAAATAATGCTACCAAAACTTTTTTACCAGAATTAAAAAAACAATTTTTCGGCGTCAAAATGTTATATTTTTTTTTTAGTATGACATCACATAAGTGACATTATGGTTAAAAGGTCACGTGTTTTAAAGCATGTCTCCTCCTTGGGGAAAGTCCCTTGTTATATAAAGGTCTTATCTCACTCTCAGTTATTAAATTAAAAATTAAATTACGATAATAAAATTAATAACTCAGTGAGATTTTTTAATTATTAATATAATAATAATTTTATTAGTTATTATCTTAGTTATTAAATTAAAAATGTAATAACTTAATGTAATATTAATGATTAATAAAATTATTTATAATTATCTTATCTATTTAATAATCAAAGAGATAGATGTAACTCAATAATGTAAGAAATTTTTATAGTATTTTAAATTATTATAAGAAACAAAAAAAAAATCGTTATGTCACCTTTGATGCACCGTACTAAATCTGTCAATACCTTCAGCCTTCAAATTATCGATGGAGACGTGAAAATAACAAGGCCCTAAGGTCAAGAAATGTTTGTCTAGAAAATTTTATGCTATAAGTAAGTGATTTCTAATTCAAAATAGATTAATTTAACTGAATTTGCTAATTTTATGAAAGTAACGTTTCAGAAATATATATCTTATTTTAGCGGGAATTTTAAAACTGAAAAATAAGTTCGTTTACATTTCTAAAAATTAAAAATGGCCGTTTCAATTGGTTTTGTCGGAAGTATCGATTAAAAATCATTCAAATTCCTATTTGAAATACTCCACAGTATTTTTTTCTGTAATTAGAAAATCTAATCCTTTAGCTTTCAATTGAAGCGGCTGGAAAGCTTCGAAAAGGATTTTTCCTTTATGAAAAATACATTTAAACCTTAGATAAACAAATTTTTGGAGGTACCTATATATATATATATATATATATATATATATATATATACACACGCATATATATGCATGCGAGTACATGGTTTGCCACTTAGCCGTATGATGTTACCTTCAGCATCCCGACTCTAGAATCTCGTAGACGGAACTTCTAGCAATCATTCCATCCACTCGCCTGGAAATATTCAGGACTGAAGACATACGCTCTATCTCTGATATCGAGCAATTTTACCCATAAATATAGCATGCGTTAAAACTATTTTTTTTATATATATATATATATATATATATATATATATATATATATAATAATAATAATAATAATAATAATAATCGACTAATAATGGACTCTCCCGTCGGTTTCGACGTATGAGAATCTGACAGCTTAGTTGATTCAGTTCTGAAATTTTGTGCGATAATCTTAAGTGGCATTTAAGATCCGTAGTGATTTACAAAGGAGGCCACATTCATCTTAATTTTTTATATATATATATATATATATATATATATATATATATATATATATATATATATATATATATATACTGCTACATAGTGCATACATTTAGATGCGTAGTATTTACATAATATGTCAATTCTTACCTGTCTTTAATTTGTATATCCATATTTATACTATAAATAGATAATGAAAGGAATTAGATAGATACTTTTCTTCTGTGTGGTGTGTCCCTTCAGGATGTGGGCGATCATGACTCTCCACAATTTCCAGTCCTAATCTCAGTTCTGTAAACCAAATAGGTAGGTTTTACGCTATTTCCTTTTTCCGTCTTGCCTTCAATATGTCCTGTGCGTGTCAAATTTTCT
>CAHIKZ030004683.1:907500-935000 GCA_903632075.3 Acanthosepion pharaonis
TTATAAACAGAGCATTTGCTTAAATACTTGTATCTATAAAAAAGAACGTTAAACATAAAAATGTCCTTAATCTATGTGTGTTTAATACATATTTATACGTTATTTTTTATAAGATACAATTTATTTAAACAGAAAATATATTAAATAACTGTTGGACTTAATCAATTTTAAATAAATGTCGGACTTAATCAATGTCATTATATAAATTATTAGTTATATATAAATATTTGCTATATTTAAGGGTATTGCCAACAATGAGAAGTGATTATGCAATTATCTGTATTAGATTTAATTGTAAATTACTAATTAGTAAACTTTATGCAGATCAAATTTGAAATACAATATTGGTGTTTATTTATGTTATATTCGTTCTAATAAAAAAATACCCCCCCAAAAAAAAAAAAACAACAAACAAAAAAATCAGTTCACCTTTATCTCAACGTTTTCGGCGAAATAATTTGATCGAAACCAAAAAAATGATGCTACTGTATTAAGCAATTCTTGCAAGATGTCAATATTTTAGTTCAGATTTTGAAACGATACAAGACATAAAAACATAATTAGGGATACGAAATACTTCAGATAATACTAATCAAATGGAATTATACCGAAATTTGAAGTGTATAAAAAAAAGATTAATCTTAATGACTTGGTTTCATTTTATCCTTTCCTTTTTTTTATTGGTTTTTGTCATTTTTTTTCTTTCCCTTAAAACAACCGCAGGGTTGAGACGCAAATAAACAAAAAAAGTAGGACGGAAACACGAGTTTGAAATAAACAATAACATTAACCCTTCATATCTGAAATTAAGACAACTGTGGGTTCAATCCCTGGGCCGAGCAGTGTGTACTTGGCCTCAGTGGTAACAGAGCCACCAATAACAGAGCAGTACGAAAAGGAACAAGACGTGATATGGACAGCGGGACAAGAACAATCAGGGACTGCGAGACGAAAACAAGCTAGCTCCTTAGATTAAACAAAGAAGTGAGAGGGTGAGAGATAGTATGTAAGAGAAAGAGAGAGAAAAGTTAGAGTGACAAGGTGATGAGACAGCAAGCGAGAGAGCAACTAAATAGAGAGAAAGAATGATGGAAGTGGAATGAAATGTTGTGGTAGGATCCACCTAAGTTGCATAGTGGAGTACCGACCATATAAATATGGTTGGTACCTGGAAGAGAGGGGAGGAATCAAGAGATTCAATACAGAGACTCTGCCCGACTGCGACTCAGTCAACACATTCTCCAGGAAAGGTCTTCCCAGGAATATACAAAAGACTATATGTAAATATTGTGTACACTTTCTTGTTTCAATACATTTTGTTCTAAGTACATTTTGTGTTGCATTATTATTCCGTGCATTAGTCAAGTTTCGAGAGAGATAGAGAGAGAGAGAGAGAGAGAGAGAGAGAGAGAAAATTTGGCGATGCCATCAAGAAAGGAACAAGACATGATATATCAAGACATGGACAGTGGGACAAGAAAAATCATGGACAGCAAGAGGAAAACAATTTAGCTCCGTAGATTAAACAAAGGATTCTCTTCGGAATTACCTTGATCGGTCGGCCACTGAAGGAGGCCGGAGAATACAACGGCGGAAACTTTATGATAATAACAACAAAGATAAAGATATTAGTTCGGATGTAAATAATGGTAATAATAATCCCAACATTTTTATAAGTTTGACAAACTCATAACATATCGTAACATTTGTCATCTTTTCATTTCGGAAAAGTTTTAGATTCGTCTTTCCGACGAGATTTTGTCTCTTAGTTCTTTTATTCCGATTTTCCGTTTTTCTTTTCTTTTCTCCAGGGTACACAAAGTCTCCATTTTGTATGCTGTCCTTCTTTCTCGGCACAGATTTTGACCTTTTTCCAATTTGTTTTTGCATATCTTCTTTCACTGTGGTGGCCCTACATTTGGGAAAATTCTCGTTGATTCGATAAGAACGTGTCACGTCGAAATACTGTCATTGAAACAATAAACATGAAAACAATATTCCGAAGAATCCATAGAGTAATGCCAGTAATTCATCCCAGAATACATCTATCTATCTATCTATCTATCTATCTATCTATCTATCTATCTATCTATCTATCTAAGTTCATCTTCTCTCGCTCTATCTCGGTTCACCACGCCCCCCTCTCTTTCTCTCTTTCTATCTCTCTACCCCGGTTCATATCTATCTATCTATCTATCTATCTATCTATCTATCTATCTATCTATCTATCTATCTAGTTTCATTTTCTCTCTCTCTCGGTTCATCATATTCTCTTTCTCTCCTTTTATCTATGTACCCTGGTTCATATCTATCTATCTATCTATCTATCTATCTATCTATCTATCTATGTTCATCTCTATTGATTCATCTTTCTCTCTCGGTTCATTTCTCTCTCACTCTCTCTCTGGGTTCATCTATCTATCGATTTATCTCTCTCTCCTTCTATCTATGTCGAGTCATCTCTCCCTCTATCTCAGTTTGTTCATCTCTTTCTCTCTCTCTCTCTCTCATTTTGTTCATCTCCCTATCCGTATTTTTCACCCAATACAAGGCCCAAGATTCTCTCAAGTTACAGCTTCACTTTATGAGGTTGTTGAAAGTATATAACAGTGGCCCTTTACTTCTTAACTTCATGTGAAATGAATGACGATGATTCTACGCTATATAAGTGACATTGCAGATCTATCTATCTATCTATCTATCTATCTATCTATCTATCTATCTATCTATCTATCTTCACTCTCTCTCTCTATCTCTCTCTCTATCTATCTATCTATCTATCGATCTACACTATATAAAATCGAATTATGTAAGTAAAGGCTTTAATAGTAAAATTAGTACTCAACGAGCTGACGTTGTTACATTTTCAGAATATATTTAGATGAGCAATACAGAATGTGAATTTCGATGTGACATTTATCTTTAAGTGAATCACTCTCTCTTTTTCTCTCTCGGTTGGGACGCTTATATATTTTCCAGTAATCCGCTTGTCTTACGTGTGCACATTCTAAGCGCAACTGTATATTTCGAGGGGGGGGGGTTCAGTCATTGATATTCTGTGAGGTGCAAAACTGCACCCGCTGTCTATGAGTTACCTTCCAGGTCAACCCTCTGCTTCACCTAACTACTCTGATGCTCTGATATGACACTGAGTTACAAGTTTACTTCCAGATTAACTACTCTTAAAGCAAATATTGCTTACTGACATTAAAGTCAATTCAGATCATAGATTTATTTCTAGGCGTGAATGACGTAGGAAAGTCCCAAAAATATAATAGGGTACCTCACAGTAGAGTAATGGCTAGTGGCTCGGATTGAGGAATCGGAGAGCCGAGTTCGAATTCCAGTTAAATATATTACATTCAATTACGTGCTAATACCATTGGGAAAGGTATGAATCCTGTTCTTTTTCCCCCACAAGCTCTGGGTAAATAGCAAGACAGACCTGGTCTGATGGTTTGATGGCAACTGGTCTACAGCAGAAAGAAGTGGCAACCGGCTGCGGGAAAAATCTGCCTCGTCAGTCATGTATCGAAAGGTACATGATCGCCTAAGCGTGTATCACGCATGGCATTTTAAAGAAAGAATCTCAGAAATAGGGTATCTCATTTAGAAGTTTTACAGGAAGTCAATGGACCAATCGGTCGTGTCGTTGTAGGAAAAATTGTGGAATTTACCTCTCTAAAGAAAAATGCTTTAATAATGACAGCCTCACATCTCAGACACCCAGACAGAAAAAAGGTCGTTGGTCGACGGGTTGGAACATTGGATTAACGTCAACAAAAATATGGAAAGTGGTCATCCAAAATTGTATAATAGATAAATCAACTGGTCTTAGGAATTAAGATATAATCGATGGATTAAGAGGTCGAAATGACCGTTTGCAAACTTGGCCAATAGGAATATATTTTTTCCGCTCGCAGAGTCAACATCTACTTGCAGATCGGGGAGCGAAAAAAAATCAGAGAATATTTGATTCTATTAGGATGGCAAGCCAACAAAAAGCTTCATATGCGATCCTGTTAATTACTAGGCATGATCTGAAGCAAAGTTTAAATAGGAGTACTCTCTCTTCAGTGCTGTCAGTGTATTAATAAATGACATTCTGTTAATATTCTGTCAATATTGTCTTTCTGCCTGTCTTTGTGCTTAATCTTTCGCCAACAGTCACAACTATGTACTATAATTACAAATAAATAAATAAAGAAAATAAAATAAAAATAAAATAAAATAAATACATAAATAAAAAAAAATGTAACTAGCTCCTTATCATGAATGTTGGTGACACGCCTTCTAACGACTTCAATAGTTAAAGTTTCAAGTGCGATAACTCAACTAAACGTTTGTTATAGGGAGAATAAAATTACGGAAGCTAGGAAAAAAACAAACAAACAGTATAATAGAAACCTTTATCTTCGCGATTAAGAGAGAAAGTTGTAGGCCGATGAATCGAGCAGTTGAAACGTTGTGAGAAAAGAACGAGTAAGTGGAAACTAACACTTACCACGTGAGTGAAATGGACAGTTGGGGCTGTGCTAGCATGAAGTCACAAGTCATCGTGACCGAGTGTTTGAGCATGCTGGTGTTGTTCAGATTGTTGGTCATTCTAGATAACACGCCCTTTTCCAGAAACTGCTCAGGCCTACTCAGCATAGTTGCAGTATAAACCACAGGTTGCCTCTGTAGGTTTTGAACAAAAACAAATGTTCCTAAGTGAGAGTCTGCAATAGGGATTGGTTAGCCGCCCTAGTAGACAGGTATCCTCGAATACGAGGGGCCAGCTATTATACACACACACACACACACACACACACACACACATATATATATATATATATATATATATATATATATATATATATATATATTTCATTGAATATGACAAACAAGGTGCTTTGATTTAGCTTTTTATACAATTTCTCTTGTGATTTTATAATTTTTTTTTCTTTTCGGTAGATAAATTATATAAAAAACCAACACTCAATAATGTCAAGTATGAATATGGACACAATATCTTGACCGTGTTTTGAAAATGAAAACATTATATAAATACATACATACAACAAACTATTTCTTGTTAACAGTTAATATATTTCAACTTTGAAAATGGCTAAATGTATAGCCGAAAGCGCCCGAAAAGAAAGAACAATTGGACAGTTTTTATATAATTTATCTACCGAAAAAAAAAAAAAATTATAAGATCACATGAGAAATTGTATAAAAAACTAAATCAAAGCACCTTGTCTGTCATATTCAATGAAACATGACAAGAATGCATGCCTAAATTCACAAAATATATATATATATATATATATATATATATATATATATATATATATATATATGTGTGTGTGTGTGTGCGCGTGTAAAAGTATACATTAGGTAACAATACACAAATCGCGATACCTAAAGTTTTGTTTTAGCTTTAGCTACATGCTAATAGATTAAACTTAATATTTCTATTGAGCAAAATACTTTGCTGTATTTAAAAACTAATTTAAATTGACTGGAAGGAGTTTTTTTTTGTTTTTCTAAAATAGATGATTAGCGCCTTTTTTTAGTCGTCTTTCATCCCAATGCAATTCTCTTTAAAAAAAAAATCCCCTAAGAATAAAATATACTTTCCAGAAACTAATCTGATTTGAAACAAAATATTATTTAGTTTACGTTTAGAATATCGCAGAAGCATTTTTTTTTATTTAAGGTGTTGACATTATTTACAATATCCTCATTTTTGTTGCCATATTCACGATGTTTCGGGCCTTCTTCAGGTGATTGGAATTTCGAACTGAACCCATTATTTCATCCATCGGAGTAGATTATTCTAGTTCCATGCCTGTTCCGGATGTCTCAGTTATCTCCCTTTAACTGAACTCTCTAAGTTTTTGTTCGCCACTGCAGTAGCTCACAACTCTTTGCGTGAAGTCACTAGATCCAACTAACGATGTTTTCCACTGGACCATGTATCCTTGACGACGTCAGTGTATGAATTTTTACGACTTATAAACTTAATGTCTCGGTAACCTTTTTTACCAGATTTCATATTGCAGTTTGTGTAGGTATTATTGCTTTTCTCTAGCATTCCGTATTACTGGTTCCACTATATGTAATCATTTTTTTTTATGCTTGGTCGTCTTTTGGATATTTCTGTGGTTTAGCATATGTGTTGATTTCGTATTTTCAAATGATGTTCTCTGTCTATTATTCCAACCTAACCTCACAAGGGGCGGTGATCTCCCTTTTCTCACGATATGTCGTCAGCTAAGCCTGATTCTTCTATTTCCCCACGTGTTACCGCTTTACGATGTTCTTGCAGTCTTACCTTAAGGGGGCGGCCTGTTTCTCCTTTATATTTCTCACCACAGCTGCACGGGATGGTGAACATACAGTTCTTAGTCATGTTCTCTATGGGGAAAGTCTTATTCAGAAGAGGTGTTTACGAAGTATGAACCACATTTGAAGGTCGTCTCGATGTTATATGAATCACAGATCTTTTCTATTTTTTCCGATAATCCCTTCACATAGGGTAGGCAGACTGAAGCTGTTTTCTGAGAACTGTTATCCTCTGTTACGCTTCTATCCTAGTTTGTCGGAGTTGGTGTCATGTACCCGGGGTAGTTGTTACGTTGTAGAGTACTGCCTATACTGACCATTTCGTGTTCATGTGTTTCTGGGTCGCCACATGACTTTTGCTCGATGTTGTAAGCAACGGACAATCCCTTTCTTTTCACTGTATGGGAGGTGTGAGTTGAGGTATTGTCCAGTGAATATTGGCTTGCAGTATACGGATGTCTTGAACCCCTGCACTGTTAAAGATATGGTTATATCCAGGAATGCGAGTTTGTTGTTGTTTTTCTCACTCCATTGCGAACTGTATCGATATATATATATATATATATATATATATATATATATATATATGAAAGATTTCTCAGAGTTAACCTGTAGTAAAATACAATATTTATAAATGTAAAAGACAATGAGAAAACTGTAATATTTGCCGACGCGTTTCTTCCAATGTGAAATCTTTCAAGGCAAAGTAACTAATAATAACAAAACAAAATGTCCTTAGTAACTGGAAGAATTTAGAAAACGCTATTACATTCATATTGTCAACTGAAAATTACGTCAAGCACTATCACGTGTGGAAATATTGTTTTTATTGTTGTGTTGACGGATTCTACCATTATCTTTTGATTTCTTGATACAGATGTGTACGTTTGCTTGGGAGTGTAATAATTCTGTTAGGAAAGATGGAATAGGGAAAAAGCTAAATATTAATTTACGTCCAGGCTTTTTTCCTATTTCACCTTTCCTAACAGAATTACTACTCTCCCAAGCATTTAAGGCTGAATTACATAAAATATATATGTATATAATTACACACGCCAGATTTCATTTTGTGTGTTTTTATTTAATCACTACATATGCGAAGTGCCATTTTCCTTTCAATGCTTTGTAAGAAAGAAATAATAAGGAAACAAAAACGGATTAAAAATACACTTATCTTCATCTGGACTGACATATACATTCATTTTCTACATATCAGCATATAAAGTGTGTACATATGTGCACAAGTGTGTGTTCCTATGTACGTGCATATTCGCTTAAATTTAATGCGTCTCTTAAAACTATGGATAAAAATGTATGAAAGACCCTTTCAAGTTAAATGCATAAGTTTGGGAAGAACATTACCAAATGAATCTAAATCGGTCAGACGAAACAGTGTGGGCGTCGAAATTAAGGAGATAAAGTAACGTTATACAGAAAAAGATAGAAAATCCAGTAAAACTAGATTACTACTCGCCACCATTTATTCTGATAAAAAGTCGGATTTGATTACTACTACTACTAATAATAATAATTATAATAATAATAATGCTAATGCGTCGTGTAGGATTAAAAGCTAAAACTTTTTCTTTACTTACTTCACACGACCAAGTCTTACTAATAAGAAATTATCATGTAAATATACTGAAAAGATTGCGTTGACCCCAAGTGCAGATTCTGTTCTGAATATCCAGAACAATTGGGCATCTTGTATCAGTTTGCACGGTATTAGCATCCGCCGAATTTAAAACTCACTATGACAGGGTGACTCAATATTTTCACTGCAAACCCTGCAATTTTTATGTGGACAAAACTACACAAAATTGGAACAAACACCACCCAGACCCGGTTACACAGCTTATAGAACGTATAAGCATTGAATGGGACATTGCAATACACACAGGCAGAACAAAGCGAAATGCGGAAAGGGAAAGTCAAAGTGTCATTTCTAACCTTAGGTCTTTAACCGAATCAGACTGGTTTTTATGATGGACATAAAACGCCAAGGAAATTTGTACACAGGCCTCATATTTGGCGTGCTCCTCTTTAACTCAATAATAATAATAATAATAATACGGTACTCGAATATTCGCATCTTTTACGGAAAGGAAACTGCAAGAAACTGGTATGAACACCACCCAATTCCGGTTACAGAGATAGGAACTGTAAAAAATTTTATGGGACTTTACAATACACATAGGCAGAACAATCAAAGCTAATCGACTAGACATCACGATCAAAGACGGTAAAAACAGAACGTGCTTTCTTATTAAAAATGGCAGTTCATGCAGACTTTAATGTATTGATTTCCTAAGCGTTGCTTAGAGGTGGCACAAGGCCGAAAGTCTGGGGCACCCAATGAGGACTGAACTCCGTATTCCTTCGTAACCATTTTAGCGAGACAAGCTTGCTAACAATTACATCACGCCGAGGTACCTAATGCAGACTGTCATATATCTTTAAAGTTCTTCAAAATACTATCTAAATACAAGGATCTTGACATTGAAATCTCAAGAATGAGGCATATGAGGACATCTATAATTCCTGTTGTAGTTGAAGCCCTCAGTTTGTTTGGAAAAGGTTTCGAGTACAGCTCGCATATTACGAAGGTCTTTATGCAAAATAGGCGAGATTTTAGGTTGTCTATTTTGTTTTTTTACAACATGCTCAGTGGATTAAATAAATGTGCAAAAGTAACATTCAAGAAAGCGAGAATTACAACACACTTGATAGAGCTAGATTTTATCACAAAGTTTAGGGAACTGGAACAAGAAGAAACCTATAATTACCTAGAAGTCTGCGAAGGAGAGAGAATACAGAATAACCAAATGAAGGCTTTACACGTGTGTCTGGTGTTAAATAAGTTGTAATAAAATAGAATATCAACCATAAACACTTTGACTGTACCTGTGGGGCAATACAGCTCAACATTCTTTATTGGGTCATAGCTGACATTAAGCGAATGGATGTAAAAACGAGAAAGCTTCTCACTTGACGCCGTATGCATCATCCTAAGGTTGATATTGATCGTCTGCTTCTGCCCAGATCAGAAGGAGGCAGAGGATTACTTCAACTAGAACTTTCTTACAAAATCGGTTTTCAAAGATACCCGGAACTACAGAAGCCTGGATGATGATCTGTGTCAAAGAACATGAAAGAAATAAGAAACTTTATTCAGTAATAAAGGAAGCTATCAAATCAAAAGGGGATTTCAAATAGGTGAAGAAGTGCAAATAAACCATATTACACCTACTGCAGCGGCAAGTAACATAGAAAAGAAACCACAAGGAAATACAATGTACCAAATGTAAAAACGATGGCAAGATAAACTACTTCATCGTGAATATTCTGTCTGTACCAAGCAAACTGATGTAGACAAAACACGTAGCCATCATTGGTTACGTAGTGCAGGGTTAAAAGTTAAAGCCGAAGGTTTTATTCTTGCTGCACAGAATCAATACTTGCTAACTAGAAAATATCAAGCACCCATACTGAGAAATTGTGTCGACCCCAGATGCAGATTCTGTGATAAATATCCAGAAACAATTGGCCATCTTGTATCAGGTTGCATTGTGTTAGCACCCACTGTATATAAAACTCGACATGATAGAGTGGACCAAATTCTGTACTGGAAGATATGCAACATTTATGAGAAGGAAATTGCAAGGAACTAATAAACATCACCCAAATCCGGTTTAAAAAGATAGGGCCTATAACAATTTTTATCTTGACATTAACAATCAAAGCTAATCACAATCAAAGACGACGAAAGCAAGATGTGTTTTTCTTATTGACATGGCAGTTCCTGCAGATTGTAATGTATGTTATTCATCATGACGGTCGTCTTCGAGTATAGAATCCAGAAGTTAGCAGTGAATATTTCGAAGACAGTAGGAAAGTGTTGTTCAGGTGAGCAGTGGATATTTCGATAAAAGTAGCAGAGCATAGTTCGTCCTTCAAGCTGGACTGGACATTCGGGTAGAGTGAACAAAAATGGCCGCCTTTATACACGACGGATACAATGTTCTCCGCCTTCTGATTGGTTAACCTTCTATTGGTAGACTATAAAGCGAGTCAAGGCATTTGGACTAACTCACTAGTTGTATATATATATACATATACACAAAACACTGTAACAATGTACTGTACTGGAAAGTAAGCAACAAAAGAAACTGATATAAATAGGAACTGTAAAAATTTTATGGGACTTTACAATACACACAGGCAGAACAATCAAAGCTAATCGCCTCGACATCGTGATCAAAGACGGCAAAAAAACAGAACGTGCTTTCTTATTGAAAATGGCAATTCATGCAGACTGTCATGTATCTTTGAAATTCTTCAAAATACTATCTAAATACAAGGATCTTGACATTGAAATATCAAAAATATTACACATGAGGACATCAATAATTCCTGTTGTAGTTGAACCCCTCTGATTGGAAAAGATTCCGATAGACTCAATGAAGGTAATCATGGTAGATGATGCCTTAAAGAAATACCAAAATCATACTCTCATGTACAGCTCACACATGACGAAGAGCTTTAGTTATGAAAAATGTGTGTGTGATCTTAGCTTATTTTTCTTTTCTTTTTTTTACAAAAATAATCAGTCGAAATGTCATGAAGCATTCTCGGACCTTAGGTCACTGGTTGGGACCCGGAAGAAAATGTACATACAACAGAAATCAAATGAAGGAATAATAATAATAATAATAATAAAATCATGCGGAATATAAGAATTTGAAATGCAAGTAAAACTAAATATCGTACAAAATACAAAAAAGCTATGCCGAAAAAATATACCAAAATTGGAAATTCATAATATGAAAAAAGAATATGTAGAAACTCAAATGAATGAGATACGAAATAATGGTCTCTCAGGGAATGAAACTGAAGAATCAAGCTGAAGAATTTCACTGATTCACATTCTGTCATTGATAATGATGAATCCAAAGAAATTAGAACAGAATTCATTGAAAGCAAAAGAATTGAAATCACGGAAGAGGAAAACCATATCATTCAAATAATCAGTAAAGTCACTCGGACATAAATGTCAGGAAAAGACGTGCTTCGAAAAATCCACATGACTAAACCCAATAAATTTACTGTGCAAATGCATAACGCTGTATTGCAAACATTATTAACGAACAGACCATAGGAAAACTTCTCAGAAGTAAATAATGCCATATATGCAACAAATTTAGCAGCTGATGGAAAACCTAATGTAAAAACAAAGAGAAGATCAAACAACAGACAAAAAGAACCTGCCTGGAAGGGAAAATTAATGCTAGAAATTGAGGAAATCAGATGCGAATTATCGATATTAAATGAGATTTCAAGAAATTTTAATGTTTCTACACGAAAAAGCAGGGTGATCAAGCGGAAAAATACAATTAAAGTAGTGAATGAAATTCCACTAATCAAGAAAAAACTTAAACAGAAATTACAATTAAAGGCACAAAGAAAAAGACGATATGAAAGGCGTTGTAGGTTCTATCGAAAAAATAAGATATTTCAAACAGATTTCAAGAAGTTTTACTGGGAAATTGGAAAAGCAGTTACAGAAGGAAAAACGCCACCATCTCGTAAGGAAGTGCAACCGTTTTGAGAAAATACTTGTCGCAAATCAAAGGAATATATTCCCAATTCAGGGTGGATCATTAAAGAACAAGAACAAGATAAACCTGTCCAAGAATAGAGAAATATAATCAAGAATAATGTAAGGAAATCTCTAAAAAATCCTCAAAATGGAAATCCTCAGGAAATAACAAGGTACCCAACTTTGATGAACTGGTATGAATATCATTCAGAATGTATAGGTGTAAGGGCAGTTATCTTCCTCTCAGATCTTTTCTATCAATACACATCAAACAATAAAAGCAAATCGTTCAGCTATTATTATCCAAGACAGAAAAGAAAATGTTTGCACAGTGATTGATATGGGTGCACCAAGTGACAAAAACATCTTTGCGAAGGTTTTTGAAAAATGTAGCAAATACAAAGACCTGGAGATGGAAATAGAAAAAAAATGTAGCACTTAAAAACTAAAACTGTTCCTATTTTAATTGTAGTTTTGGATCTGATAACGAAATGAACTCAAGAACAAATCAACAAATTCCCTGGTTCAAATCTAAAATTAGTTATGGCAAACAACACATATCCTGCGAAAAGCATTGTCCATTAAAGTTTAATTTAGTGGTAAACATTATTCGCTTGCTCATTGGTTACAGAGTAGGCCAATACCTGCACTGGAAAATTTGCAACTTCTACGGGAAGGAAACTGAAAGAAACTGGTATGAACACCACCCAGACAGGGTTACGGAGATAGGACCTGTTACAATTCTATGGGACTACACAATACACACTGGCAGAACAATCTAAGCCAACCACCCAGACATTGTTATTAAAGACCACAAACAAAAAAAGTGCCTCCTTATTGATATGGCAGTCCCCGAAGACTGCAATGTATCTTTGAAGATATTCAAAAAGCTGTCAAAATACAAGGACCCTGAAATAAAAATCTCAAAAATGTGAATCAACAATTCCTCTTCTAGTTGGAGCCCTAGGATTGGTTGGAAAAGATTCCAGTAGATTAATCGAAGGGATTCCTGGAAGTCCATTCCTCAAAGAGATACAAAGAATTGTTCTGACATGTACCGGTCACACTTTACGAAGGGCTTTGTCTATATATATATATTTTTTTGTCAGTGGAAAGTGTCATGATGCCATTTCTAACCTTATGTCCCTGGGCGGGACCTGGAAAGAAATGTGTAAACGCCAGAAATCAAAGGAAATAAATAATAATAATATTAATATTAATATCATGCTCTTTATATATATTTATATATATTTTTATATATATATATATATATATATATATATATATATATATATATATATATATATATATAACTATTCTAAATAAGTTAAGAATGTGTGTTTGCTTGTTTTTGTTTAGCTGCATATCAACACCTTATGAGTCATTCAGTGCCGAAATTTAATTTTCTTGATAGCATTAGTAATTTCTTTTACAAAAATGTATTACTTGAATTATTTCTTTTCTTTTTTTCAAAAATAAATTGCTGCGTTTTTATGTATTACTGGTAAATTTTTTTCTTTATATTTCACAAAATTGTATTTCTGGTAATTTTTTACTATGAAAATGTATTGTTGGTAATTTTTAATATAAAAATATATTTTTATACTTTCATGGTGTTTCCCAGGTCGACTCTAACGCGTTAGGCCAGAATGGACCTGGGAACAACAGAAATTAAGAGGTGGTCCAACGCCCCTGAAAACCTCCCCATAAGACGCCTTGCTGCCGGATATGTGATCCCTCGGATAACGGCTCGGAATGTAAAATCGGAGACCTGAGTTCGAATTCCAGCCTGTTTCGTTATATTCACTTACGCGAGATAAAGCTTGGGAAAGGTATGAATCTTTCTTCCAGATCTATGGGTTAAATAACAGGACAGAGTGGTTTCTGTAGCCTTGGTTGGCAACCAGTCGACTGCAAAAAGAAACGTAGCGCGGGAAAATCTTCTGCCTCGTCAGTCATGAATCGAAAGAGATGTGATTGTCGAAGTGTGTAAAACGTATGGCACTTAACTAACTGAAAAGGAATTGAAGTTTAGTCAAGACAACCTGAGTAAAGCAGAATAAAAATGGAACCCTATTCAAAGAAGTATTTGTTAAGTGTTTGCTGAAACTTCATTATTGGAATCCACTTATTTTGATTCCAGCAATCATTTGTCAGCAAATAATTTTTTTTTATCACGTCTTCTGTTATTCGCCGTGTACGCGCGGACCTGAACGATACTGGTTCTCCACAATTATATATACGCTGTAAATCTAGTTACGGCCATATCACGTTGAAACATCGCTTCCCATACGATCACGTCGAACCAATTCAGTGCCTAGATGTGCGACTGCTATAAGCTTGAATCTGCGGATGGTTTAATCGATAATGGCTCGGAATTTGTTAATCAGAGAAACGGTTTTGCATTCCCGCTGGGTTGGTTATATTCACAAATACCCCAGGGAAAAGTATGAAACTACCCCTTCTCCTTTTTTTTGGATTAATTAGTAAGACTTGTATCATTAATAATTATTATCTAAAAAAAAAAATCTGAAGATTTAAAAATATTTTCTGGTTTTAAATAACCTGCAATGGGTTGATAAACCGTAAGAACAGAATGAATCAGTCGTTGTAACTCTAAACCATATTTCTCACTTTATCATCCCTCCCCCGGTCACTGTTCTTACATCTATTTACTGATTTTAATTACCAGTTCCTGTGTAGTTTCTATTTTCCTGAAAAGGTGCATGTTGATCACATTTGCTGTACATGTTCTCCTCATTCATCGATAGAATAACGTCTCTGATACCTCAAGTTTCCTCTTCATCTGTGAGAAATTGGTCCTCGTTTTTAACACTATCCACCTGCTTCTTACTGTTGTTTAACTTCTAGAAGGCATCTTTCATATTCAGTAATTTTTAAACACGTTACGTAGATCACTCGCTGTTTCTCTCTGCCTCTCTTGTTGTCAATATGTCTTGTGAGTGCTAAATTTGCTGCGCACTCTTTCTTCATTATGTGTCTTAGAAATTTCAGTTGCTCTTTTCTGTTCCGATTCTAGTTGTCCATATGAGATGCATTTTTTAAAAAAAATTCCTCGTTGCTCATATATCTATAGTATTCTTAGCATCCTTCTGTAGAAGCACACTTCTGTTGCTTCTCTAAGGACACTCCCCTACATTCAACGCAATATAAAAGAATTGATATCCCAAAGCATTCTAGTGTTATTTTTTGTTTCTAAGGAAATTTTCCAGTTTCTAAATACTTTGTTTAACAGTTACAAGGCAGCTTTCTTTGTGCCAGTATGTCTTCGGATTTCGGTGTCATGTTTTCTTTCGTTTGTTATAGCACTTCCAAATCGTTGTGTGTTCCTCTACTTGCTTGTTTTTGGCGTTTCCAATTGGTAACCCGCTTCTTGCTTTCACTATGTCATATTAGTATCTCCAAGCCCTATTTTTGATCATTGTGTGTCCCAGAAATTGCATCTGACGCTTTCTGATTTAATCACCAGTTCCCGTGTAGTTTCTATTTTCCTGAAAAGGTGCATGTTGATCACATGTGCTGTACATGTTCTCCTCATTCATCGATAGAATAACGTCTCTGATATCTCAAGTTTCCTCTTAATCTGTGAGAAATTGGTCCTCGTTTGTAACACTATCCACCTGCTTTTTACTGTTGTTTAGCTTCTAGAAGGCATCTTTCATATTCAGTAATTTTCCACCGTCTTAACGTAGCTTCCCTGAGTTTTTCAATAAGTATTTTCCTGGCAATCGTTCTAATGATTTTTCCTTTTTGACGCCATGACCTCATGAATTTAAGCGTAGTACTTGATTGGCAGATAGGTCTCATTGTTTTACTGCTGAAATAGTAATGTAATAGTCAGTTCTATTGGAATAGTTTGTTTTTTTTGGCACTTCTCGCTTCTGAAACTCGCTGCCGGTTTCTTGCTTTCCTGTAAACTACGACCTTCAAGATTTTAAACCCGTTCTTTTATTGACCTTTCTCCTTTTTAAAGTTTTTTTTTTTTTTTTCAATAACTCTTTGCGTCTTAGTGTCATTAACGCATTTCTTGGAATTAAATGATAAGAAAATCTAATACGCCTTCGTATTTTGCTGATGCATTTTCCGTCATCTGTTAAAACACTTTTTAGATATTGAAATTTCCGCATTTGCTTGATGTTGACATCACCAATTCGTAGATCCTATCTTGGGCTGTTCCTCTTGCTGAGAAATAAACAATCTTTTTTTTTTTACAATTTTTACAATTCATGTTTTTTACTTTCTTTTCCTTTTTTTTACGACCTCGTCTCGAAGTTCCCGGATTTTACTTTCTGTGTCTGCATATCTTATACTGGTAAGATTCTTTTCGCTAATAATAAATTCTCTTTATTTTTGTTTCTCTAGGTCCAGACAATCGATTGCAAACGGTGCTGGTCTATTATGATTATTCACAGCTTCTTACAGTAATGTTCATATCTGAACAAAAAAAAAAAAAAAAAAAAAAAATGGCGTCTTCCCAAGGAAAATAACTTAAAAACTTTACAATATCTTGTTTCTATTTTGAGTTTATACGTTTCTTATGACTCATGGAAATCTTTATATATACCGGGTGTAACAGCAAAATTGTCCAAATCATGTAAATGCAAAATGGTTCAATTGTTAGATTAAGCTCTAAATTGTTGTATCTTAGAAATGATTAAAGATATCTTACTGGAATTCTCCGATGTATTTATAACACTATTGGACTCTACTTTGAGCAATAAGAATGTATAATTACTCTCCAAATCGATCATAAACTAAAATGACATGTTTATCATTAATTAATCATAGCTAAGGATCAGACTCATGAAGGCCTGATATAAAGTTCAAATATATATATATATATATATATTACTCCAGGATCAGCTTATTAAAGATGATCTTCGCCTTCTAACCTTCTTTCTGTCCTGGAGTAACAAAGTGCCTCACAGGTTTCACGTACGATTTCATTTTCAAGTCTGTCTCCTGTCTCACGTGCCAAACGTCTTATGGATTGATTTAGATCTTTTCTAATTGATCTCTTTAGTTGAAATGATGATCCCTCTTTCTGCTGTGACCTCCTGATCCAGTTTTTCTCACTACTGTTAGATCTTTTTAAAACTTATTCACTGTTCTCTTGATGATTCTTGAATGGATTTTGAAGATGGAAGCCGGAGAATGAATGCTGACAGTGGGGCTGACACAAAACAATTTTAATCTGCTCTCTTTTTAGCTGAATAACTCAAGGTGTTTTTCAATGATTTTTACTATAAATGGTGTCAAGATGGCTAAACGTTTTACCTGAAAATGTAGAAAAAAGAAAATTATTTATATTTTTTTTCAGCTATTAAACATTTTGTGGGATGGACATTTACGTTGTAACACGATTTGGAAAATTTGCTATTACAACCAGTATATATGAAATCAAGATAATTATATATATTTATTTACAATATGATGAACATACCTTGAGTTGGATAATATAATATCACACAATCCAATATGTTATTAAATATATTTGAATTAAAACAGATAATATAAGAAGCAATGGCATATTTATCATCTAAATATATCCTTAAAATTTACCCGCATCTGCTAGTTAATACCGAGTTATTGTAAACGTACTGACATGCATAATAAAATTTGACTATATATATATATATATATATATATATATATATATATATATATATATATATATGCATACAGTGAGTTCAACACGCAATCTTCAAATCATCTACGTTCAAACAGACTGTCGCTATATATATATATATATATATATATATATATATACAGACACACACACACGCGCACATATATATAATTTAAGCTCTACTTCTGTATGAAGCTCTGTTTTTTTTTAAAATAAAAACAAACACTAAAGAACTTTGGATAATTAATCTGCTATTTCCTATTACATCAATACACACACACACACATATATATATGTATATATCCTGAAAGGTAACATGTGTTTTTATACGATTTTTATGTGAAGTGTGAAATTTAAATGTTTTTACGTTAAAACATGGAAGATAACAACATCAAAAATGCATATTCGTTATTTGATGCTCTTTTATTTCCAGAAAGAAAAACAAAAACAACAGACAAACATACAAGCATATGTATTTTTGCTATGCCTAAATCTTTTGATTTAGGCATAGTAAAAATAGATGTGCTATTGATGGGGGAAGGGCTGCATAGCTGATGGTCTTATCCATAAGTTGTTTGCTTGGTTCAGAAGTGGAAATTCAGATATGGAAGACTGATAACTACAGTCATTATTGATGGTGGCCAAATCGAGACGCCGATAAAAAAAATTATATACGTAACTGGTCGCACGACACGGGACATCGCTGAGATACCCTACCTATCTCACATGAGTGTTGTACGTCCTTTGAAAACGATTGTATACATGAGTCGCTACAATGCTTAAGTGCCTCGTGATTTGACTGAAAATAATTCATTTCCATCTGCGATCGAACTAGGAATCGATAAAAATCACCCTGGAATTGGCCCATCTTCCATCACATATAAAGCAACTGATTGAACTGATAGTCTGAATTTGACACTCCTATCAACACTTCTTTATAAGGATGCATCAACGTGAAGAAAATATCAATATCTTCTGCATGCACAGTGACTGAAATTCCAGTCATAGTTCGATTATATGTTACATTGGGCATCAGAGATGTCAATACCTCCCCAGCAACACTGGTAAGAGCGGTAATAGATTGCAGGCTCCAGAAACCTATTTTTCTGAAGAATTGTTTTAAGAGAACAAAAAACAAAAAAACAAAACAAAAAAAAAAACAAAACAAAAAAACAAACGAAACAAACAAAACAAAAAACAAACATGAATTTTAACCTGCTATTCATCCCGTGGTTTTTGACCATATATGGTAGCAGTATTCAATGCACGGACAAATGGTTGATTTGTAAATGTGCCAGATGGATTCTAACGAGGAAAAAATTCTGGCACGACACAGTGACCCAAATTTCCTTGCAGTAGATGCAGCTATTGATTCGATGTAGTCGCTCCACTACAAGTCAGTTGAAAACGTGGGGCCAAGAAGGCGCAGTGTATTGCGCTCCTGATATCTAGCGTCAGCCATGCTGATGGCAGGCAGAAATGTTATTCTATGGTGGTCAAATGAGAGTAGTTTTGTTTTTGAGGTTTTAAAATTTACAAGTCATTTCCTGCCCCAGTTAACCACTGATTAGAGGTCCTTTTCAAGAACAATGGCCAGGTTTACTTTGTCAACACTGACAGATTTGCCATTGAGGCAAGAGTAAATGGCAGTGTCATCTGCATAAATACATATTTGGAAACTGATGACATCATGAAGATCATTGATGAAGATCAGAAACAGCTTAGGACCCAGGATAGAGCCTTGGGAACACGCACATTCCTGTGAAAGGATCTGGAAGCGAACCCGTTCAAAACGACATTCATTTCACGATTTGATAGGAACAATTGGATTAAATCAAACAATCGTCCTGTAATACGGTATCTCTGGAGCTTGCGCAGAAGGCAAGTGTACCTAACCCTGTCAAACGACTTCGAGATATCTAGAGCCACATTTCGAGTTTCACCATTATTATCAAGAGCTTGTGGGTTCATTATTGCAACCACAGAAATCAACAATGCAAGGACCAAATTCAAAGATCATCAGGTAATCTCTCTATTGAATTGTAACAACTTCATATGTAAAATTTGTTCGCCACTTGATTACATGACATAGAGTAAACACCATAAATAATGTAAACTGCGATTTGTGGTAATTTACAGTGTTTAACATTCTTGGTTAAGCAATGGCACAACTTGAAATTCACCGCATCTCCCATAATTCCATTCTTGAAAGGAGAAGTCGAATCTGGTGAAAGCTCGTAGAAAATTTCATCCTCATTCGTAAATAAATAAATTAAACGTCGAGTTGATTGAAACATTTAAATTCTATTTTGGCAAATGATTAAAGACTTGTCAATACTTTAACAGCTTCACTAACTTTTATTTCGTCAGCACTTCAAATAACGCCGTGTATAGATCATTGATAACAAATTTATTGTAGCAGATAAGGAAACTGAACACAGAATAAACTCTGCTGGCGGTAGTTTTGCTCCGTTTTTATGCTTTCCAGCCAACATTGATCTAAATATAAATGCAATGTCAATCGCTATCTATTGTTTTCATGACTATTCTTCTGTTGTTCTTTCTACTTCATAATGTTTTCTATTTTCTAATTCTTTCACATCCAGTAACCCCTTGTATCTTAGTGGCTTTACTGCTTTATTTGAGGTAAATTCGATGAAAAAAATTACACTATTGCCCTCATCTTGTTATTATAACAGTGTCTCAATTGTTGTGTTATTCAGCCTTCATCAGGTGCCTGTTGAACTAGATAACCTTCAGGAGATTTTGAACTGAACCCTTTATTTAATCTATGGAAATAAATTGTTCTCAATGACAACATCTTGGGCACTAAAAAGAGATAAATGACGTATTCCTAGAGATGATCAGTAGAATAAGAACAATTGAACAACATAGATTTAATAAAGGGTTCTGTTTGAAATACCCTATTTGTTTTCATTGCTCAAGTAGATATATGTTCATATTTTGTGAGGTTAGTTTTGTGTGTGTGTGTGTGTGTGTGTGTGTGTGTGTGTGTGTGTGTGTGTGTGTGTGTGTGTGTGTGAATTCTAGTTGGCATTGTTTTATATTTTACTGATTGTTTTATTTTTCTAAAGCTCTGTAGCTTATCTAAAGTCAGCAAACATTTTTAGATTGTAAAATGTTTTGGAGATAATAATAGTTTAATGATACAAGTCTTACTAATTAATCCATAGCTGGGAAGAGAAGTGGTGGTTCATACCTTTCCCAAGAGTATTCACGCGTATTCAATCGACATCTACTGCTTTGATGGCTATTCTTCTATTATTCTCGCTCCTTTTTTGTTTTCTAATTCTTTCACACCCAAAACCCCTTGTGGCTTAGAGACTTTAATGCCTTTCATGGGGTGAAAAAACAAAAACAAAACAACAACAACAAAAAATGTAGCCTGAAAACTCAAGTCATATTTTTAAGCAGGGCCATCAGATCGAGGCTTTCACATTGGTGCCATGCATGACGCCAAACCGGGTTAGAAATACTAAACTGTCAGCTGTAGACAATTGCTTCAAGAGAATGAAGCCTGTAGGTCTTATCAGGGAGCATCCTTCTTCAAGCCTTGTGGACTGGCACAAAGAATTTTTAACAAATAACAGAAACCACATCACTTGAGGACTTTTAACAACAGAAACAACTAAATTGGATAGCACCTATAACTTGAAGAGAATATAATGACATAATCAAGGTGTTGATATTCCGCACTACTTCAAGCAAAAGGTTAGGAAGGAAATCGTCATTCATACTACAAAAAGCATTAACATTTAGTAGACCTACTTTTTAAACTTCTTTATTTTCCTGAGAAACGCTGATATGAGGTGAAACAAATACATTGAATCTATAGTTTCATCTACCGCAAGGAAAGTTGGTTCTCTGTGTCACACCAGAAGGTTTTTCTCGTCCGAATCTATCCTTCAAATCTATAAATCAATTATCCGTGCTTGCATGGAATATTGCTGTCATATATGGTCTGGTACCCCGCTGTACGTCTCGAGGTCCTTGACAAAATCCAGGGATAAATATGCAAGATGATAGGTCCTGATCTGGCATCTATTCGACTGTCGCCTTCTCACAGACGTGCCGTGGCTTCCGTCTGTCTCCCCTATAAATATTTTCACGCTAACTGTTCTGACGAGTTGCTTTCGCTGGTTCCCAGACTGCATGAATTTAAGCATGCTACTAGGTTGGCGTCCCACCCTTTCGCTGTCGAATCGGTTAAATGTAACCGTCTGTTCTATTCAAATAGCTTCTTTTCTCGCACTTCCCGTCTGTGGAACTCCCTTCCTTTTGTTTGCCTCCCTGATAATTATAATCTTCAAATATTCAAGTGTAATGTCAATCGACAACTTCTGATACCTTGATCTTGTTCCCCGTCCTTCCCTTTATCCTCTCCCCAAACACGCCTCTTTACTCTTGTTCTCTACTCTAGTGGCACTCCCGTCTTGATTGGGATGAAATGCTTAAAACAAGTTTATTAGGAAGGTTTTATATGGTCCAGTGCTCCTGCTATCTAGAGCTCCTTGATAAAATCCAAAGAAGAATCAGCAATGACGTCACTGTTTCAGTTTTTCATTGCCATAAGATTGCCTTCCTTTACCTTTTCTATAAATACTTCCATGTTAATTTTTCGGATGAGTTCTTCGCTATGGTGACTAGATTCTTCCAACTGAAGTGCAGTACTCAACTAGCGACGAGATGTCACCAATTGACAGTTGAACCGGCTATATGTAACTGTAAATTCTATGCTAATATTTTTTTCTCGTATTTCTCGCTTGTGGTAATCCCTTAAGAGTCTATGCTTTCCAGCCAACTTTTATCGGCAAAAAATTAAATACAGTGTCAATCGCTATCTGTTGTTCTCCTGATTACACTTCCTATGTTCTCACTCCTTTGCAGACTTTTTGTTTCTAATTCTTGCACACCCAGCAACCCATTGCGCCTCGATGGCTTTATTCCCTTGCTCGGGGTGAACTCGATTAAAAAAAAATAAAGAAATGTCGCTTATTACCATTATCATTACTATTAGATTATTTATTGCATCCTAGCACCTGTTTTCTCTGCGTTACTACAGTTGACCAGCGATTCTTTAGGAGTAGTTATTCCATGTCAATTCAATAAACGGATGTTTGGATAGTTGCAAGGTCCGCCATATGTCGAACAATTAAGGGATTCTTGGTGCTCAAGATACTATTCACTGGTTTGATTGGTGAAAGTCGATATGGCGCTGTGGGTGCCAGCTAGGCGACGCACTGTGTGAATCCTTAATAACACTCTCCCTGTTTAATCCATCCACGACTTTTCATTGATCTCATTAAAACATGCTCCAATATCAATCGCTTCTCTTTAATGTGGGTAGCTTTCTGCTTGAAACTTTGACTAAGTCAAGGATACTGTTTTCTGGAAGCTTGCCCAGGCTTTGAAGGTACAAGCTTTCACTCTTGGCATGGTTTACGGGATCAGAAGCGGCAATAGATAGCGCATACGCTTCATGGTTAGCAAGTGGAGAGACCAATTGTCGAGTCTCTCAGCACAGATAAAATCTTTTGCAGGTGGGTATGCGGCTAGTGTAATGAGCAGAAGGTCTGAAGGAAAAATCGGTGAGCCGTGTTTCAATTCCAGTCGGGTTCGTTACATTAACTTACGCGTAAATACTCTCGGGAAAAAAGTACGGATCTATCTCCTCCCCATAGCTGTGGGTTAAACAGTATGAATTCTATCTGGAAAAATCTTTATTCAAGAAAATGCTAATGTATTCGAAATACATATGTTTCAACTTTAAATAACCTAAAATGGGTTGATAAACCGTAATAAAAGTACAAAATATAGTATTGGTATTGAAGTCAGGATGACCTACTTGAAACAGGAAGACATGTTTTTATGGTTGATTTTGGTTTGGTTTTTGTTTTACGGCATGTCAGCCTCAATGGATCATTTAATGCCGACAACTTTTTTTTCCTGATAATATGTTTTTTTTTTGTCAATAATCTATTTCTGATAATACTTTTTTCTCAAAAATGTATAGCTGGTAATATTTTTTTTCAAAAACGTAATCCTGGTAATATATATATTTTTTAATTATTTCTTCTAATAATTTTTTTACAAACCTATTTTTACACTTTCATAATTCTTTTTACCTCAGTTTGGGGTTTAACTATTTGCCCATAGCTGGGACTCTAACAGGTGCTACCACCCCGGGTCAGGGTGGACCTGGGAACACCAGCAATTAAGAGGTGGTTCCATGATGCTCAAAGCCTCGTGGTCAGAGACCTTGCTGTTGGATGTAGTTTCTCGCCTTACCCTGGACGCGGATGTAGTTTATCGTTATATCCAGGACGAGTTTTTTTTATGGTTGAGGCAACTTTCTGGAAATGTCTGTTTTTAAGTAATTCTTCTTCGATATTGTTGTTATCGATATCATTGTACATTTCTTTGGTTACATTCAATTCTCTTTCGTTAATCTTCTGGCGAGAAATCATTTGCTCGAACAAAATTTGATGAGGAAATGCCTCAGTGTGAAAGTGACATCTTGCAGCTCTTACATAGACCTTGACATCTAGCATCTAACTGACAGATTTTGTTGCGCATGTTGTATACTGTCTCTATAGCCTCATACAATCCGAAACCCTCGATAATTACTCCTATTCTATTGATGAAAGACATTAACAAATTGAAGGCGACAACAATGTCCACGTCTTTTGATTTTAAAAGCTCAAAAGTTTTTATGATTGGTCGGACATAATGTTAAGTTGTGATGTTAAGCTGCTGTACTTATCGTTGTACAAATGGTAACGTTGAAACAATTTAGGGATTCAATTTTATGCATGGAAGGAAGTTGGAGCATTTTCCAGAATATTTGCTATTAGCTACTGTTTGCATATTTTGGTCTATAAGAATTCTTCAAGAAGTCCTGATGGAGGAATAGAGTTATCGCAATCTATATAACATTCCCTTTCTATCAATACCAATTTTATCTTTGTGAAAATTAATTCTGGGCCCGGTGGTGGGTGTTAGGATAGGGGGTTATTTTTCCAGGACTAATGATTTCTCATCTCGTTAAACGAGACAGTTACCGAGTATATAGAAAATCAAAAGCCAGGCACTTAATTTTGGTTCAGATATACCGAGTAATGAAAGAAACGGCATTGATAAGATGATGAACGTTACAGCAGGATCCCCAGAGTGCCTATGAGACAACCATGATGAGAAAGCATTTCTCTTCTCACGGTCATCGTCGAAGTATTCTTCGTCTGATGATGATGATGATGATGATGATGGTGATGATGCTTCTATTTCTGTTCAAGTTCATATTCCGTCTCTTGTAATTCACCTTTTTGCATGGTTTATAATATTCATTACTAGCAGTAGAGCCCGGCGTTGCCCGGGGATGTAACAGTAAGAGATAGATCAAGTATCGACCATCAGAAAGACTGAAAAATAAAATTGACAAAGATTATTGTTTATTGGTTGACGGACACGCACGTCTTAATTAGTTTTTTTTTGTTTTTGTTTTTTTTGTCTTTTTTTTTTACGAATTGGTCAAACTCAAACAAAAACATTGTTTTCAATCGTTATGAGCCTATCGATTGAATAGAATTTTATTATAAACAATTGTCTTATAAATGGAATTTTTAAAGCATTCTGAATGTAAAAATAAAGAAAAAAGTGTGCAAGAAAATAAGAAACACTACCTGCCAAAAAAAAACAAAAAAGGTTTGTTGAAATCGGTTGAAAAAGGTAGGAAATGAACGAACACACACACACACAACCTGGTTTTTATAATAAGTATAACTCGATATGAGTTGTCCCCCTTTCATTCTCGTGATGCCTCTTAATCGTGTTTTCAAATTGATTTCGTGCAAAAACAATTGTGTTTTTCCAATTTTTGGCGCTGTCAGAACCACCGCAAGTTAATTTTACGTCGTCCTGTGAAGTTTTGTTGAAATCGGTTGAAAAATGTAGGAATATATAAACGTACAGACACACACACACACACACACACACACACACACACACACAATATACGTTTTATAATAAGTAAGATTGTTATTATTATTATTATTATAGTTATTTATAGTGGATGCCCGTATTTGAGTAGACGCTCCGTTTATTTATTAAATAGTGTATTTATTTATTTATTCAGTTTCGTCTACCGTCTATGCTATTAGCGCACGCTTTTCTTTAATAAGATTCCTCCAATATTCAGGTCGGCAGATGAAAATAAATAAATACCATTTAATAAAAAACGGAGCGTCTACTCAATTACGAGTATCCACTAAAGTAACTTTTAAGTAAAAAAAACTGTCGGATAAAGAATTAAAAATCCATCACTTACGAATTATTAAACAAATAAGAATCAGCAATATTATTGGTCTTGATCTGGCTTCAGTCACTTTCCCACTGCCGTAATGTTGCCTCTCTAACATATTTTTTTTTATAAATGCTTTCATAGTAATTGTTCGGATGAGCTCTTCGTTATGGTAGCTAGACTTTATGAATTTAATTTAGACTGGCGACGAGGTGTCACCAATTTACAATGGAGCAGGTTAGATGTAACCGTAAGTTCTATGCTAACAGTTTCTTCTATTGCACTTCTTACTTGTGGAGCTCTCTTCCGGCTCCATGCTTTC
The DNA here is from genome assembly GCA_903632075.3 of Acanthosepion pharaonis. Lineage (NCBI taxonomy): Eukaryota > Metazoa > Mollusca > Cephalopoda > Sepiida > Sepiidae > Acanthosepion > Acanthosepion pharaonis. The sequence continues at coordinate 933,722 of CAHIKZ030004683.1, forward strand.
AAGCCAACTTTAATCTTCAAAAATTTAAATGCAATGTTAATCGCTCTCTACTGCCATCCTGTTAACTCTTCTTTTCTTCTTGTTCCTTAATAATGTTTCTGTTTTCTAATGCTTCTACACCCAGTAACCCTTTGTGTTTTAGTGGCTTTATTACTTTCCTTTGGGAGAACGCAATGAAAAAAACAATTTAATTTTAAGAAGAGGAACAATTAGAAATCATAGCTGATGTGAAAGAAAAATAATAAACACCTTTCCTTCGTTTTTTCAATGATCTTCAATATTATATAATTGTTTTACAAGGTTGTTGCAAAATGTCCAGTCGCTATATTTTATAAAATTTTAAGGAAATATTTGATTGGTCTAATCTTTCTTTCTTTAATTGCCCGTAGAACGAGTCAGCTGCATAACATTATTTATAGCACGACGAAAACTGAATCGAACAAAATGGAAGACTTTATGTATACGAAAATCAGTCAACGTTTTAAAACGTCACTTTCTTTCCTTGCTTGACGCATAAAATGTCATTAAAAATAAAGAAGTCATTATTGATGAAAAGTGAAATTCAGCAGAAGAATTAAAAAAAAAAAATAGATAAAAAAAGCATCTAAGAGCTCAACTGAACGGGAATTTCCCAGAGAAAAAGGTTTCCGTATTCAGTGTGATTCAAATAATTTCAATACGAAAGTGTTACCGCAGCGTAACGTTCCAGTGAGCAACTAACTCGTTTGAATGTCGTACTGGATCAGAAAAGAGTATTTTTAGGTCTACAAATGGGACGCAGCAAACACCGAACACTGAAACAGGTATGGGAAGTTCTTCCATACATCAAACCTGTACCCCCTCTGATCTGTGATCAACAGTTCCCTCGGTTAAGCTAGCCAAGGTATTCCTGTAGAATCCATCAAATCAATACCCGGCATCGTCCTTTTATTATGGAATACGCACTTCAGATGAAACTTGGCATAAAAATTATTAAAATACTTTCAGTACTGAATAATTATTCTATGAATTTATTTAAATAAATGATTTTCTCAAATATGTCAGCATTTGCCTCAACCTACTCTTTTCAGTCTATTAAGCGGAAAGATGAATTTTATTATGCATTTTAAAAAGGGTAAAATATGTGAGTAATTGTTGTCGACTTCACTATGTGCTCCTTTACCCTACCCTGCAGTGGTTAGGTAATGTGTAGCGGATGGACTGTCAGTCATCAGATAAAAAGCGACAGTGTGCCGAGCATGCGCGTTAATTCTCAACACTAACCGGAAGAGACAGTTTC
>CAHIKZ030004683.1:940000-1075000 GCA_903632075.3 Acanthosepion pharaonis
CCTAACTATGGAATAATTTGCATTACTTATATTAGTAAATCATAATTATCTATCAAAAATTCTTATAATGTAGAAATAAATTTTCTGGTTTGAAATAACAAGCAAGTGGTTGATAAGCCATAAAATATATCATTCAATCAATCAATCAAAAAAGCAAAATGACATCCACTCACTTGACAAGTAGACATATTTGTCTATATTTCTGAGATTATTTAAAATATTTACAATGTTCGGACTGTTAGAAGAAAACAATAATAACCACAAAATTATAATATGAACTCTGGTAAAAAAAAAAAAAGATTACTGAGACATTAGATTTATAAGTCCCAAAAATCCATACACTGGTTTCCTGTGGATAAAAGCGTTGGTAATCTAAATAGTTGTGAATTCAATACCTGGATAAAGGAGAGGTTAACAACAAATTCGAGATCAAAGATTATGAATTTTGACAGTATGTAATTTGGTCAGATGAAAGTAAATTCTGCTTTTATTCGAATTAGAAAACAGGTTTATGTTTGGAGAAATCAGAATGAGACTCGGAACACTGAATGTCTGAAGACAACGGTCAAATATGGAGGGATTGAAGCAATGGTGTGGGGCGCGGTCTGCTTTGGAGGGAAATCTGAAATGATTCTTGTTGAGCGGTTGAATGGTCCAAAACAATATCAAATATTAGAGAAAGGACTACTTCCACTATTTGAAAGCAATCAAATTGACAAGGATGTCTACCTTTTTCAAGAAGATAGAGCATCATGCCATAAGAGCAAAGTAGCAAAGGCCTGGAAGAAATCGCAAGGAATCAAGATACTGCCATGGGTAGCTCAAGTCCAGTAGAGCACGTTTGGGAGCACCTTGATCGAAAACTTTGAGAGCGTGCAACCAAAATCACGTCAGTGGCAACCCTTAAAGAAACATTGCTAAAGAAGTGGCAAAATATGGATCATATGATTGTTGAGTACTTGATCAAATCCATGAAAAATTGAATACAAGAACTGAAACAAGCAAATGGAGGATCTACTCCATACTAGTTCCAAATACTGTTTATTTATGTTGAGTTGGGATTACATAATTAAATTTTGAAGTTGCATATAGTTTATTTCTCCTGGTTAAAAAACTTTTCTATCTATTATCTATCTATCTATCTATCTATCTATCTATCTATCTATCTATCTATCTATCTATCTATCTATCTATCTATCACATACAAACGTTGTATACGTATAAACCCTAATTTACTCTCTTAAGTTTGCTAAAGCAGTCATGAACTCATCAAAATTATTTAGTGATTTTTTATTAACTCAGCCACTCGGTTTGTTTGCAAATATTTTTTTTTTACCCTCATCATATGTATTCGTCGAATAAATTAATGTCAATCTTATGTCCACATATGCCTATTAATAACATGTTTGGGCCGCAGGCGAAATCACGATCGCGTGCGAATTGACAAAAATTGAAAAAAAAAAAACTTTGAAAGACGAATGATTACACATTCGAGTTTGAACCGATTTTTCAATTTATCAATTTTATTTAAATTTAAATTTCATTAATGTAGAGAGTTATCAGTTTTAATATCTATCTATCTATCTATCTATACGGGCGATGTTTAACTTTTAAATCAGATCTATGTCTAACTTTTTCACTCGACTGTGAGCAAAACTTCTGTCTACCTTTATGATTCTCGTATAAATCAGACATACATCTACCTTTTTGACATTTGTGTAGCCTGGACCAATGTTTGTCATTTTACTCTCAATTAAACTAAAACATTGTCTACGGTTTTGACTTTAGCTTAAATTAATTAATTAATCTATCTATCTATCTATCTATCTATCTATCTATCTATCTATCTATTCTAAAATGAATGAAACGCAAGTTGGAAAGATTGTACCAAACTTCTTAAATTCAGGAACATTAACAGCTCAGAAATCTTACTACTGAAGTTATGTACATCTATCTCAACCACCAAATATTCCGTATGTCATTCTATATATATATATATATATATATATATATATATATATATATATATATATATATATAATATAACGATATATATGTCTATAATCAAGAATAGTATTGGGGTAAATATCTAAAGAGTGCCTTAATCGCAGGGTCATCTACAGTAAATGTGCACCCTGGCACTTACAACATTTCACCATTGTTGGCAGATTTTCTAATATCACAATGTCGAATACCTACTTACAAAAAATGATGGAAAGTAAGAGAAAAAAATCTAAATGAATCCGGCTAGATAAAAAAAAAATCACGAAATTTAGTGCGATGAAGTCCTGATGGGCGAAACGCGTCAGAAGTAAAATGTTTTCACTTTGTCATTAAATTTTGGCATATATATATATATATATATATATATATATATATATATATATATATATATATATATTGTTTTAACATATGGTATATTTATGGGAGGACGTGCTTAATATCAGAAATAGAACGTATGTAAATATAAAAGTAGATATTGAAGATATTGTATTAACTATTAATGCAAGGAATTTTAGTCCTAATTTGTTTTTTACCATTTGGCTGTATGGGGGGGGGTGTATATCAAATTATTTTTCTATTTCTGTTTTTTCTATGGTTTCCATTTTCCTTTTTTTATATGAGTTAGTTTAAATTAAGTAGACCACGTGACCATAGAGGAAACGCATAAGTAGAAATTAGCGTGATGTAGAAAATTAGCGTGATGTCCTCTATTAAACGATCGCTATTAATATTCTAGTCTGTCCTCCATTAATATTCGATCGGATCACCATTCTAGTCTATCCTCTATTAATATTCGGATCACCATTCCTAGTCTATCCTCTATTAATATTCGGTCTATTCGGATCACCATTCCTAGTCTGTCCTCTATTAATATTCGGATCGCCATTCTATTCTATTAATATTCGGATCGCCATTCCTAGTCTATCCTCTATTAATATTCGGATCACCATTCCTAGTCTGTCCTCTATTAATATTCGGATCGCCATTCCTAGTCTATCCTCTATTAATATTCGGATCACCATTCCTAGTCTATCCTCTATTAATATTCGGATCACCATTCCTAGTCTATCCTCTATTAATATTCGGATCACCATTCCTAGTCTGTCCCTCTATTAATATTCGGAGCCATTCCTGTCTATCCTCTATTAATATTCGGATCACCATTCCTAGTCTATCCTCTATTAATATTCGGATCACCATTCCTAGTCTGTCCTCTGTTACTATACGGACCGCCATTCTCTATAATATTCCTCTATTCCGATCGCTATAAGGATTACTATTCGAAGGAGTATTATCGATCAATTATCATTAGTGCGAGTGATATTCGAAGGCGTCCGACACCAGTATTGTTCGACGGCGTACTATATTTGTATCTGCGATTACAAAGTCTCTACTACAACGAGCATTAGGAAAGTGACAATGAGTATTCGTTGTTATCACAAAAGTGTCAAACGTGTCTCCGTTGACATCACGAAAAATGGATGTGATGAACGAATAGCAGGTGAAAATTATGAGGATAAGGAAAATAGATGACAATTGACCTTTGACTTGAAGAAGTTAAGATTTTAGTGTTCAGGGAGGCATTCTCGCGGGAGTCAGTTATACACAGTAACCTTTCTTTGGAAGAAAAAGTAGACTGAAAGTTTCTACTTACATTTTGAATACGAAGGGAAGGTGATTCGACTCCATGGAAGCAGCATGAACTAGTAGAATTAAAAAAATGGACGTCTGACCATTTGCCATGGAAATATCGACGGCCCAGCGATGAAGTTTTGAACGTTGCGTCTGTGGGATAGAGGCTATAGGAGGGAGAATAGATTTTTCTCCACAAGTCAGTGTAAACAATTTTGAACTCTATCGAGTCGGTAGAGTGACGATTTAACGGATATAGTTTCTGTAAGTGATTGATTCAGATGTCTCCAATTTGTGGCTTGGATTCTGGACTGTCCAGCTAACAAACATATATTCCGTCTTTTTGGGTCTGACATCGTGTCACCAACGCACATTATGTTAAGGTTATGTCTATCAATAATAAATCCTGGTAGGACTTCCAGCTATCTTATGATTGCCTATTTGTGTTTAACGTATTCCAAAACAGATTAGAGAAATTGCCTTTTGACTATTAATTTCAGTTCAACGCAGTCAAAGCTGTAAATAGAGGGATGGAAAGCTCCAGCCCAGGTATAGAAGCAATACTCTATTTTTGGTCTTATCTCGTTCATGTGACGATAAAGCATGGCAAGTAGGTTAGATACTTTCTGAAGATGCATATGGAGCCGACTATTTTCCCCAAATCTTTAACGATGGATTTTATGTACTGATAATCATAAAGACATTTGTTTCAAATTAAGTTTCTTTTTTCTTTTAGGGTATTATATATAGAACCTAATTTCTGGTGGAATATAGTCTTTACCCTCTTTTTCTTTTAGAACTATATCTATAAATACACTGTTAAATAGCAAGTATATTTTGACGCAAATTAATGGACAGAAAAGTGAATTGAGTTTATTTATTACCGGGTCACGAATTTAATGGTGCCTGATTCATTACTATAAATATCTACGAACTTCCGTTTTTGTTTAAGTACAGTCTGTATGATTCGTTTTTATTTTCTATTTTCTTTTATTTATAGGTGCAATTTTTAAAATTGTTTATTGCCTCGTCTTTATGTCTAACACTGGAAATTGCTACAAAACCAAAATATTAAGATGAAAACACAAGTCATATTATTAAATATTCTCGTCAGATCGAGGCTATCATATGGAGGCCATGGATGTCGCCGTTCAGAAATATCTAAACTGTCATCTATATAGAATTGTTTTCTAAGATCAATAGTTAAAAATGGCTTTGAGCGAGTGTAGTCTATGGATCTTGGCAAATACTACACTTCTTTGAACCTCGTCGGCTGGCGCTACAGTATCACAGATAACTGTATACACAGAAACTACATGTCTTGATTGATTGATTAATTTTCTACGGCATTGCAGTTTAATTGAACTCGGAAAATATTTTTAGATTCTAACAAATTTTTTTTTAGATAATAATGTTTTAGAGATACAAGTCTTACTAATTAACTCGAGGATAAGATTTGGTTTTGGTTTGTTTAACGGCATATCAACACCTAATGGGTCATTTAATGTCGAAATTTAATTTTCTTGGAAGCTTTGATTTGTCACGTACTGTGGCCGTTAATAATTAAGTATGACTCAAGACTTCAATGTTAAGATAAAACAGTTTTTAATTACAACCGCAAATAAATACTTAAGAACAAAGAAGTAAAGTCAAACAAAGATAATTAACCATTTCAGTGAATACCTTGTCAGTAGCGCGGCTCGGCTTAACGTCCGGTAAATCCTAAATCAAAACCCAAATCATCGACGCACATTAATTCACACTAATTCGACTGGATAGTTCCACACAACAGTCACTCAATAATCACTCCAGTCAGTAGTCTGACACCGATATTTATACATCTGACAGAAAACATATATTCATAAGTCTAGAGGGCCACGCTCGAATCTCGGTGTCTGTAGTTACTCATTTTCTTCCTATATGACATTATGGTAATCTTTCTATTCTTTTTCTAATAATGTATTGCTGGTAAATTTCTTTTTTTACTCTGAAAACATATTGTTGATATTCTTACTCCAAAAATTTATTTTTATAATTTCATGTTTTGACCCCAGTTTGGTGGTTCACTATTTGCCCATAGCTGGGACCCTAACAGGTGCTACCACCCAGGATCAGGGTGAACCTGGGAACAACGACACATAAGAGGTGTTTTTGTGAAGCTCCTCAAAACCTCCCAATCATATGAATTGCTGCCGGATGTACTTTATCATCATGACGTCTAGGGGGTAAGATGTGGATTCATGCCTTTCTCAAAGCTATTGGCGCGTAAGTGAATATAACATATTCAACCGGAATTGGAATTCGACACTACGATTAACATTTTAGAGCCATTATTCATTACACAACTTGCACATCCAAGTTTTCAGCAGGTGATATTCCTAAATGATTACTAGTGACCAGGCTCGACGTTGTTTAACTTCGGTGGTTGTATGAGAACGATGTTTCAACGTGATGTGGCCGTAAAGACTTTTAACAGCAGTAACGACTATAATGGGCAACATGTATAACTCGAAGAGAAAATAATGTCATAAAGAAGATAGTAGCTGATATAATGGAATATGCATACACTTGTGTTCCCCCTCACTGGAATATGATTGGCTGGTGTCCGTCATAAATATCAACGGACGTGTAGGAGAGACAGAGTCAAAAAACCTTAGTCTGAGAGCTAAGTCTATAACGACGCCCATTGGACTATGCCATTGATCTACACTTCTTACCTGCGACTACGACGCGTACCAGTCGATTACTGCTACCGGATTCTACTTGGTTTTAGTAGCCAAAACCACTCAGCTACTTCGTTCAAATCTATCCCTTGCCGGGACATATCAGTAGCATTCCACATTACTTCAAACGAAAGGTTAGGAAGGAAACCCCTATCAATACTTGAAAGAGCAATAACAGGTACTGGATTAAGAAACCCATTTTCCTGAAAAATTGTTTTTTTATCTGAAAGATTTTTATAGATTTCACCCGATATTAGTACTGGCTGCTCGGTCAATGAATACTGAACGTTTCCTTATAAGAAAATCGTTAATATTACTATAACTTTTATTTTTCACTCTCTCTTCGCAATAATCTGTTGATTACTTATAGTTTTTTTGTGTAGTACAAAACCAACATTCTAACATTGTCCCTCGAGCAAAATCTTCATAATTTAATATCAGTAAAAAATTTACTTTATCTTATTAACCAATGGTTTTTTTTTTTTTTTTTTAATTCCGAACAAAAGTGCGATTAATAGAATTCTAATTACGCATCTCTTCTTCCTTCAAGCTATAGAATAAATATCAGGATAGACTGAAAGAAGAAAATTCTGATTTCCAAATCCTGAAGAAGGCACCGTGAAACCACTTCACTATATTTCGCAAGAATGTATGGCAATTCCAAGATAATAAGGGATCAGAACCCATCTTATTTTCTTAGGGCGTTGGATAAATATTGGATGGGAGTGTAGTATCTGTGTGATCTGTGAAAGGTGTCATACACAATGTTTCTATAGATACATATTGCATGTTACATACGTGGTTAAAAAAATGTTAACCAAGAAAAATTCGGGGTCGGGTAATGGTTAACGAGCAACTTTGGTAATCGAGTGCAACTTCGACCCTCACTCGGTGGTCCCTACTTGTGGTAGACTTGTGCCAAAATTAAGCTTATTAGTGAGTGCGGGACATCTTTAAAGATGAAGAAGAGACTTGAAGCAACAGAAATGTGGTTCTACAGAAAGATGTTGGGCATAACATGGAGAGAACATGTGAACAATGACAACAGCTTAGAGTAAATAGAAACAAAAATGGAAATTTAACAGAGACAGTCGAAATTTCTAGGACACATTTTCAGTAAAGAGGTCTTGGAAAATCTGAAACAGAACAGATAGAAGGCAAGAGGGACAGAGGAAAACAACGCGTCCCATACTTAGTGAGCTTGAGTAAATGAATGGTCGAACAGGATTTAGGAGAAATAAAAGAATACTTATTAAGAGCTACAATGATAGGAAGTTGTGGAGAGTCATGATCGCCTAATTCTTGAGACGACACGGCAAACAAAGAACAAATAATAGTAGTATTTTAACAAAAGAAAAAATTGTTATGGTTCGGTTCCTTGTACTACGGTGATAGTCCAAGGTAGAACCAATAAAGAAGAATTCGAACACAGGTATGGAATAACACGGATATATTACAAACAGGAATATATACAGAGAAGTAGAAGTGTTAGTATGAACAATTAGGTTGAGTAGAGAGAACAATGTAGTCTCGACCAGTATCCCTATTCGAATGTCTTGCAGAAATTGTCTGAAGGCGACTCTGTTTCGGACTGCTTCTGATTCGACTCTTGACGACTTGAACTACTGACTCGACTTGAACTACTGACAATATTCAGTCACCCCCCACGAGGTGTCATGTGGCACAAGGCCTTTTTTTAACGTGGGCAATTCCCAAGCCATTAGGCTCGGCCAAAAAATAGTTTCCATTTGAACCCGTATAAACGGGTTCAGGGCCGGTTTTACCTCCCGAAGGAGACTCCGCCCTTCGGCGTAGCCTCCTTCGGGTTCCTCCTGCCCGTAGGAAGAGAGTTTAACCGTGCAGTCGTTCAAAACTTGAACTACTGACTCCTTGCCTACTCCCGAGTCGCAGTATTTATTATGGAATAGTCCATTATTATTATTATGGGTAAGATCCCACAACAAAAATATTACTTTGAGGCGCTATGCACTTATCTGTTTTGTGCTACCACAGTAGGCGAATCAAATATTTTGGTCGCATTTGTTGGTACTGAACAGTATCGAGTCATTGATAGTCAACTTCTAGGATTTCAGAGGCTGTGGAAAAATGGGCCATGGATAAAAGGTATCGTTTTATTATGGACGAGTACATATTTTAAGTCGCCATCTTTTAATGATTATGAATAGAGACATTGGGCCTTAAGGACATTTATACTTAGAATCAGAAAGAAATTCCCAGCACATATAATGAGGAAAGAAGGATTAGAAAATTCGACACTCATAATAGAATATTTTAGGCAAGAGGGACAGACAGAAATATTGAGAAGCTGCCCTAAAGAGTTGTGCCAATGGATGACAGAACAGGGAATGAGGAGGATAGCAAAACGATAAACGAAGTGCTACAAAGTATAGGAAGTTGTGAAGAGCTATGATCGCCCACTTCCTGAAGACGGTACTTAGAAGAAGTATTTAATACGATTTTTTTATGCTTAAAGATAGAGAATATTCCGAGACCCAACAGTCCAAGCGTTCATAAAATCCACACACATTTCAAATATAAGTGTTATCTGTAGTATTTACCGATAGGAATTTTTGAATTTTTAAAAAAGAGGAGAATAATTTGATTCCTTTTTTATTTTTAATTATTTCATCCCAAGAAAGTCAATAAAGTCGGTATCTCAACTATTTCGGTATACATAAGGTTTCAAATGAATTTTTAAAAAATGAAAAAAGATTTCTTGAAGATTTCATTTTAGCCTTAATCGAAAACTAAAGTATTTAAAAATTACAATTTTCCAGTCAGCAAAATACTTTGTGGTATATTTTAGCAAAAATCGATAAAACGGCCATTTTGACACATTTGTAGACAAAAGTTAATTCTCAGTTTAAAAAATCTTGCAAAAATAAAATACATATTTTCAAATGTTATTTGAAGAAAATTAGCAAATTTAAAATTAAATTAATCTGATTTGAAACAAATATTACTTAACTATAGCATAAAATGTTATAAACAAGCATTTCTTAACCACGGGGTCTTGATTTCCTGACGTGTTAATCGATTTATTAACAGCCGAATGACCGCCGAACGTATTCATAGTTAAGTATGGTGGAGCAGACGATAAAGTGTATGCTTTTCCCCGTAAGACGTGATCTTTTAATAATAGCTTTATCGGTTTGAACCACCATAATTAGAAATTTTGCACGTATATCAAGCATACAAAAAGAAATAGAAATATTGTTAGATTGTAATAGTCTAAGAATCTCATTAAAATCCAACAATTATTTGATTTTTGCAAGAATTTCCAAATTAATGTGTCTGTCACTGCAAAAAAAAAAAAAAAAAAGGGTTAAAATTTGTTATACTTAGAATTAGTACAACCGCTGACGCAAGAAAAAAACAACATTTTTAATCAAAATTTCGAATGTTCTAAAAAGGAGTAAAAATATAATTAAATAATTAAAAAAACACTTTGATCCTTCCTCTTAATAAATAACATAAAGATTTTGACGATAAACCTTTATTTTTATTACTTTTGAAGCATTTTTCATCATGGTGTTCCCATTTTTAGCGATTTCATGGAGGTACCTACAATAAAGTCACTAGAACGCAAGCTGTTACCGATTGTTAGAGAATTTGAGATTAATAAAAAACTTTATTAAGGAGAGAGACCTTTAGAAGAACAACAAAAAGAAGACGGTAGATAAGCAAGAAGTCGGAAAAGAGTTCTACAAGCGAGAAGTGTGAGACAAGAAACTTGTTATCATAGAATTTACAGTTGCATCTAACCATTTCAACTGGAAAATGATGAGACCTTGCTGCCAATCTAGTACTGCGCTTAAATTCATAAATTTAAGGCACCACAGACGAAAGTTCATCAGAATAATTACCATGAAAGTATTTATAGAAAAGGCACAGGGAAGCTACATTATGGCAGTGGGAAAGTGACTGAAGCCGAGATGCCAGATCGGGACAAATAACGTTGCATATTTTTTTGATTTTATCGAGAACCTCTAAATATATAGCAGGAGCACAATACCATATATGGTTGCAGTATGCAAAACAAGGAAGAACGATAAACTTATAAATATATAAGATAGATTCTGGCGAGAAAAAAATATCTCGCCCGACACAACGAAGCAAAATTACCTAGTAGCGGACCTAACAATTGATTCAATATAATCTTTCCATTTCATTTCAGTTGAAAAGGTTAGTTCGAGAAGGTTCAATGAGTCATTCTCCTGAAGGTTAACATCAGCCATGCTGATTGAAGGTAAAAAGGCTTCTCTCAGACGATTAAAAATGAGCAGTTTCGTTTTGGAGGTGCTAAAATTAACAAGCCATTCCTTGCCCAAGTTAACAACAGAAAGTAGACCATTTTTCAAATCAGCTGCTAATTTGAACTTACGATCAAGCCTGGAATAAATGTATCGTCAGCATACTGTGTTGAGAAATGATGTCATCAGGATGGTCGTTGATCAAAAAAAAATTAGGCCTTGGCGGACGCCTGCATTAATGCAGAAGGATCTTGAGCAAAATAATCGTGCCGTGGATAGAATTATATGAAAAATTATAAGAGTGCCGTAACAAATAAACACAGTTCCTGGGGAGGGAGCAATTGAAGGAAACAATTTAATCATGCCGGCACTCGTGTTTGGTACACAAAATTACGTTGATACTTCGTATCAATTATTGAATGCTTGAGAATGTATTCTTTTGAGAGCCAGCATAATATATTTACTCACGTAACAGATGACGATTCGTAGCGACACAAGACGGATGCTTCGGGCAGAAGAGATTCTGTAAAGGTATTTGCCAGACTCGCATTAAAAGTTCATAAACTTTAAACCAAACATTTACATTATTAAACAACGCACTTATCTTGCTCAGTACTTTCGTTAATCTGATCGATCGACGCACTTATAGCTTACGGCTTTTTGAAACAATGATCTTGGCCAAAATAGCACGTTTACACACTTCAATAGAAACATGAAATGAGAGCTCATTTGGCCAGTGACCAAGTTTTTCAGGCCAACCACCGATTTATGTGGCCTTTCACAGGTACTGACCGGTTGTTGAAATCAGTTTAACGAGAGTGAAGGACAGTCTTTCGTTATGTAGATTTTCGATTCTACACCGATGGCTGTGTTGATAGGTAAAAGTTAACGAATTTAACTACTGTGCCAAGAGGTAGTGTTCAAATCATGGCAAAATGAGGACAGCGAATGCTAGTTTACAATGCGAATATTTTCTTTATACAGGGAATATTAGGGTTAAAGAAAATGTATACTTGTTAACACACATCACTTACATGTTTTTACTGTTGCAGTCCTTTTATTGCATATCTATCTATCTATCTATCTATCTATCTATCTATCTATCTATCTATCTATCTGTTGCAGTCCATCAATTGCAAACTTTCTTTCTTTCTTTCTTTCTTTCTTTCTTTCTTTCTTTCTTTCTTTCCTTCTTTCTTTCTTAGTCATGTTATTGCATAGCTCAATCTGTTTCTATCTATCTATCTATCTATCTATCTATCTATCTATCTATCTATCTATCTAGCTAGCTAGCTAGCTAGCTAGCTAGCTATCTGTTGCAGTCCATCAATTGCAAACTTTCTTTCTTTCTTTCTTTCTTAGTCATGTTATTGCATATCTCAATCTGTTCCTATCTATCTATCTATCTATCTATCTATCTATCTATCTATCTATCTGTTGCAGTCCATCAATTGCAAACTTTCTTTCTTTCTTTTCTTTCTTTCTTTCTTTCTTTCTTTCTTTTCTTTCTTTCTTTCTTTCTTTCTTTGTCATGTTATTGCATATCTCAATCTGTTCCTATCTATCTATCTATCTATCTATCTATCTATCTATCTATCTATCTATCTATCTATCTATCTGTTGCAGTCCATCAATTGCAAACTTTCTTTCTTTCTTTCTTAGTCATGTTATTGCATATCTCAATCTGTTCCCATCTATCTATCTATCTATCTATCTATCTATCTATCTATCTATCTATCTATCTATCTGTTGCAGTCCATCAATTGCAAACTTTCTTTCTTTCTTTCTTTCTTTCTTTCTTTCTTTCTTTCTTTCTTTCTTTCTTTGTCATGTTATTGCATATCTCAATCTGTTCCTATCTATCTATCTATCTATCTATCTATCTATCTATCTATCTATCTATCTATCTATCTATCCCAGTCCATCAATTGTAAACCTTCTTTCTTTGTTTTTCTTTCTTTCTTTCTTTCTTTCTTTCTTTCTTTCTTTCTTTCTTTCTTTCTTTCTTTCTTTCTTAGTCTTTTATTGCATATCTCAATCTATTCCTATGTATATATGTATGTATCTATGCATGTATATTAAAGTGTCTGAAAACCATACAACGGGTTCACCCAAGACTTGTGAGTGAAATTATACAGACGGAACATTTCGTGGCCGTCTATAGCTGTGCTAGAACGAAGTCACAAGTCATCGTGACCGAGTGTTTGAGTGTGCTGGCCTTTTTCAAATTGTTGATCACGCTAGATAACATGCTCTCTCCCAGAAACTGTAACTAAGGTTTGCTTAGCATAGTTGCAGGTTGGCTCTGTGGGTGTTGAACAAGCAAAATTGTACCTGAGCGAGCGTCTGCAATAGGGATTGGCTAGCCAGGTATCCTGGAAGACGAGTGGCCAGCTATTATTTATTTATTTATTGTTTATTTTATGTATGTAATTACCTATCTCAGTCCATTAAGGGCAACCTTTCTTCCTTTCGTTCTTTCTTTTAATTGCATATCTCAGTATGAATGTATTTATCTATACCTTTCTTTCTTTCTTTCTTTCTTTTTCTTTCTTTCTTTCTTTCTTTTTTATCCTCTATTTATTAGCATTTTCATTACATATCTCAATCTGTTTCGATGTATGTATGTATGTATGTATCTATTTCTTTCTTTCTTTCTTTCTTTCTTTCTTTCTTTCTTTATTTCTTTCTTTCTTTCTTTCTTTCTTTCTTAGTCTTTTAATTGCGCATTTCAATTTGTATGTATATATACGTCTATCTATCTATCTATCTATCTATCTATCTTTCTTTCTTTCTTTCTTTCTTTCTTTCTTATTACATCAAAGTTAAATAAATGTGTAGTAACGAATAAATGATGCAATATATGTTAACTTCTTGATAATTTCTTGTAAATATGCATTAATTTTTCTCGACTAATATAATAAATGCCTAGTATAACTTAGATTTTCAGTATATATAAAACTTAAAATAAAGTTATGCTTAAATATAAATATTAAATGCTTTTTGTAGACTTTAATATAACATTTATTGATTTTTAAAATGTTAATTTATTTTAAGGTTGTAATCAGAACAGCTATTAACAACATGTATAACCATATTGATAAACTTTCACACCTTTTCTCTTTTAAGCCTCCTCTCTCTTTATCTCTATACTGTTAAAAAGACATGAAGAGAGAGGCGTAGTTAGATAGGTATACAGCGATATATATATATATATATATATATATATATATATATATAGATAGATAGATAGATAGATAGAGAGAGAGAGAGAGAGAGAGAGAGAAAGAGAAAGAAAAAGGTACAAAGATTTATTGAATTTTGTTGATATTTGGTTGCTCACTTTTTATACTTTAATGTCTAGAGAGCAATTCTAGTCGCGGTTTATGTGGTATAACACCTTTGTGTTGTTGTTAAGAATTTGTTTAATTTCGTGTTGTTATAAAAGTAACATGTTAAATGGTGGGACAATGTTGTAGCAGTTAAATTAATATATGTATTTGAATTGTTATTAGAGAATTATTAATTGTAAAGCCGAGTTCCGATTCCAGCTTCGTTATTTTTACTTACTTACAAATACACTGAAGAATGGTATGAATCCATTTCTTCTCCCCCAGCTATGGGTTAATTAGTAATTTTTTTGCACTAAAATCATTATTACCTAAAAAGGGCGTACAGAATAAATAACACATAGAGATGTTGATATGCCTCCCCCCCCAAAAAAAAAATCAACCAACCAACCTATTTTGTTGTCATTGTGGATATATGTCGAACTGTTTAATAGTATTTTTATGCTACATTATACTTTATTTATATTTCTATAATGTTAGTTTATATTGGATATCGGTTATGCATGTGTGTGTGCGTCCCCACTATGATTAAAGTTTGAAGTAATAAAAGTATCGGATAAGTAATTCCAATAATTCTTTATAAATACATACATACATACATACATATATATATATATATATATATATATATATATATATATATATATATATATATATATATATATGTATGTATACATATAGTTATAGATATATATATATACATACATATATATATATATATATATATATGTATGTATGTATAGTTAGACGGATAGATATAGGGATACATTGTTTAGATGGGTGTATGTAATTGTATGGAGATGTAAGGTTTTATGTATATATGTCTATGTGCACGTATGCGTATGTCCATATGTATATATATGTGTGTGAATGTATATATATATGTAGGAGTGGATGTGTATGAATGTATGTATATATATATGTATGTGTGTATTTATGTATGTATATGTATACATATATGTATGTGTATGTATGTATATATATGTATATATATATGTATATGAATATATATATATGTATATGTATACATGGGTATATGTGTGTATGTGTGTACACGCCTATATGTATGTATGTACGTGTATATGTTATTGTATATATGTGTGTATACGCATGTGTTTTTGTACATAGGAATATAGGTCCTTGCTAGATTAGATAATCGTTATATTTATTTTTTATATGTTTATATTTGATTTGTAACCTGTAGTCGATATTAATTTTGTGAAATTTTCTTAATTACACAGAGGCCCTTTCATAAATGCCCTTCAGTTCTATTTTCTCCCGCCCCATCTCTCTCTCACACCCCTTTTTCTTTTCTTTTCCTCTCCCTCCCTCTTCTTCTGTTCTTTAAGATTAGATCGTCTATATTGTGTGTGTATGTCAACACAAAATACATCCTTTCCGGTTACATCTATAATGTATTAGACATCCGACAACATTCATATTTCTCTCACTTAAACGGTCTTTGACTCTCCTCTCTAAAACTTCTCTCTGTTAAATTTTAATCTCCCACCTTGTCTCGTCTGTTTCCCCTCTCTTTAGCTCTAACATTCGTCCCACACTCTCATACTTACGCTCTCTCTAAATTTTTTTTTTTTTTATTTCCGGAGTTGTTTTTCTGTTTTCTTTTTAAATTTGTAGGTCTGATGAATTGGATCGTATTTACGATTCCAATGGAATAAATTATGACCATGGAATATTAGTCTTTCTTTTTTTATATATATATATATATATATATATATATATATATATATATATATGATGTATCAAAAATACTTATACAAACATTGGGCACAGGTTCCTCACACCAAAACAATGACAAAAATCCATATAAACATATTTTCGAAAAGCTTTCGTTAGGTTTTGCCATGGAGACTAGGTTAGATTTCTCATTCGTGTACATTTGTGGCTAATCTCTTTTCAATGTTTAACGTGTGTTGTAGTAAATTAACTGGTAAGCGTTCCGTTAAACAGTGGCAGGATATTCATATAGTCAGATATGATTTTTATATAGTGCCACGCGAATGGCAATGGACGTAAAGCTGTATCAGATTGTGTTTACAGACGGAAGGCAGCCGAGTCATCAAACCTTTGCTGCTTTTTATCGTCGCGTTGCTGAGACAGGATCCGTGGCACCACAAAGTATGGATCGAGGAAGGCCGAGATCCACTCATGCGATTGACCACCAAAAAACACATTCTACAAGCTGTCGGACGTGATCCAGGTATCAGCACATGTCAAGTGACTCTAGTATGTCGTACATCTCATAGTACCTCATGGAGGGTACTCCAAGAGCAGTTCCTGTATCCGTAATATTTGCAGCGTGTGCAGGCTCTTTCGCGCTCTAATTACTCACAAAAGGAGAAACTTCTGCCGATCGTTTATTGCACAAACTGCCGGTCCGTTGTTTGTCTGTACAGTCTTGTTTACGGATAAGGTAACATTTGACAGAGATGGAATAACAAATTCACACAACCAACATTTGTGGTCGGTTCAAAATCCGCATGCTACAATACAGGCTGGACACAAGCATCGGGTTACGATTAATGTGTGTGCTGGAATCGTAGGTGACTGTCTGGTAGGTCCATATGTTCTCACAGTAGGTCTTAGATAAGCAGTTTCCAGGGTTTTTATTTGGAACACACTTCCATATCTGATGCACCGCTGCTAATACGAAGATAGATGTGGTTCATGCCTGATGGGGCCCCAGCAAATTTTAGTAGCATTGTTCACGATGCATTGGCTGACATCTACCATGTATAGATAGGGGAGGATGACCTGTACGTTCCTGCAACCACATGTGAGACTGCCTAAAACAATTGGTTTATGCAGCACACATTAATAATGAAGAGACGCTTCATCAACTATTCTTGGGGGCCTGCGAAACCATTCGGCACCGTGTGGGCGTATTTGAAAGGATAAACAAGCCAACGACATGACGTTTGCATGCATGTGTAGAAGTAAGCAGAAGACATTTTGAACATTTATCATGAGTTGCTGGGTTGAGGTGCAACGATGAACTTTTGCACATATGTTTGTGCGGACATTTTATCTTGTTTTGGTCTTAACTTTGTTGTCATAGAATAGTTTATTCATGTAGAAATTCCACCTTTGTAAAACCTTTTGATTTTCCGTAATGATTATCGCGTCTTCGGATTTTATTCATCTTGGGGGAGAGTGGGTTTTCTGTTTGGTTATTACCTTGATTTGAGTATGCCTGCTAAAGAAGGGCCCTTTAGTTTTATCATTTCCTATTTAGCTATTTCCATTTTGCTCCTTCGCCCTTTCTGATAGTTTTATTTAGCCTTATCTACACCGCGTCATTTTGTGGCATTATCTGTCGTGTATTCTTCATTGGGTCCTGAATTTCACGTGTCATTTTTTTCTTTGTCTCTTGTTTCTCTCCTTGGGACTTTTTTTGGTGTTGTCACTCATGCTTCCTTTCAGGCACTTGCATTTGAATTCAACATATGTTCTGTTGACGGTTGTTCCCTTTTTACACAAATGGACTCACCCCGGGTATACATATACTACTGCTAGTGAATACCCGGGAGAAGAACGAGAAAGAAGGACAAACGAGCACGAACCAGAACAAACGTAACGAGCAAGAGTCACAGTGAGAAAGCACGTAGACTCAGTAAGAAGTCATACAGTGATACGTCGATACCAAAGACTGTATATATATATTGCTACTAACCCGCATTCCTGGAACTACTAACCTGCATTAGCAGTTTGTATTATTACATTAATACATTTATTTTCCTATATTCCTTCTTGGCGTTTGTTATTTATTGGTACCAGATTTCATCCCGGGATCCACAACATGTTCTAAAGCTTCGTACATGTTCGTAACTGCGAAATCTTCCCCCCCCGCGATCTGTAATTAGGTTGACTGACAAGATAGTTCGTTGCCGTTTACTACCAGACCAGCTTATCCGAACGTGTCTTCAGATAAACTTTATCAAGAAACAAGTTCAAGCAAAATATTATGTACCACCGATATTTCAATGAATATTGCCTAGGAAGGAAATCGACATGTTATTATTTGTTTAAATTTTAACCTAGGTTCACATTCTTAATTCTTAACCTTCTCTTTTACCCGGCTATTATCAAGTCTCTGACATAAGGGAGAATAAAGACAAGATTGCGTTGTGCTGATTTCCATATTAGGAAAGCCCTACCTGCTTTGAAAATAATTATTGCGACATTTTATCGAACTCCAACAACTAGCCTCACTGGAAAATAGCTTATGACGAGAGAGGTCTGCACATTGTATTTGGATTTGATATTTTAATATTATTTACACTGAATTGTCTTTTCAACACATCCAAAACAAAGCTAGTGACATTATATCATCACAGAGCAGGCCCTAAATTTACTGCAGTTCTGATGAGCAGGCGTATACTCAATGAGGTTCCTTGCTTCGAAAGTCTGTTGGGACTCTCAAATTGATCTCATATATTAAACAAAGAAAAGAGTTAAACTGTTATGTAATAATAGTCCTGTTATATGACAATGAGTGCTGAATAATCTCCTTACAGATGAAGAAAAAACTTGAAGTATCAGAAATGTCGTTCTACAGAAGGATGCCGAATATACGATAGACCGAATATGTGAGCAACGATGAAGATTTAGAAACAATGAAAATTATAATTAGAATCAGGAAGAGACAGTTGAAATTTCGACGTCACATAATCAGCATCCTTCTGTGGAAGTACATTTCTGTTGCTTTTATTTTGAGGTTTCCCAGAATTAGTGCAAAATAGGAGACGATCCTAAAATGAATCTAAACTAAAAGAGGGAAAACTAGGGCATATTTCTCTTCTTCTAGGTGCCATTTCCATTCAGGACATGCGTCTTCACAACTTCCTGTCTTTTTTAGCTCTTAATAAAAGTTCTTATTTGTTATCTCTTCTAAACACTCTTCCGTCATTCATCTACTCAAGCTCGCTATGAAAGTTATACGTTGTTTTCCTCTGTGCCTCTTGTCTTTTCTATGTCATGTGAGTATAAGATTCTTTATCTTTCCTCGTCATGTGCCCTAGAAATTTCAACTCTAATTCCTGAATTTAAGCATAAATTTCCGTTTTGTTTCAATTTTCTCTAAAACTTGGTATCCACAGCATTCCCCTGTAGAACCATATTTCATTTGCACCAAGTCTAATCTGTGAAGAGATTGTCGAGCATTCCCTGTCATATAAGAGAACTGATATTGCGTAACAGTCATTTCTTTATTTCTAATGAAGTTTTTCTGTCTTTTCTTAATATTTTGTTTAATATTTAGAAGGCATCATTCGCTATCCAAAGACGCCTTCTGATTTTGTTCTTTCATTTTCCTTCTGTCAAAAACTCCCCTGATATTTAGATTTATGTACTTGTTTTGATTTTAGTATCAATTTGTTGGGCTGTCTCTTTTGCTAACAATAATGCATTCCGTCTTCTTGCAATTGATGGTTAATCATTTTTCCCCGCTTTTATTCATTATCTTCTCGATGATTTTTTGTAGTTTCCTTTCTGAGTTTGATATCAAGTTGTGTCATCCGCGTAGCTTACGTTGTTAAGATTGTGGCCGCCAATAATGAATCCTGGCAGGACTTTTACTTTTCTCAGCACTGTATAGGTTCAATTAGTACAATGATAATAAGCATCATTGTCTCACACGCCTTTCTAATTTTATAAAGGTTGGTCCAATAACTTGGACCGATTTAAATGTGAATTAAGTTTAAGCGTCTAATGATTTTTTTTTCTTTTTCTTTCAGATTTAACAACTTAAGTCTTTGGCAATTTCAACCATGGGAAGATTAACAATCAGACAACGTGTTAAAGTTATCGAAGCGTATTACGAAAATGGACGCTCAAACAAAATGCATTTCGCGATTTTTTGGTCAGCATAATCGACCAAACGAGAGTGCAGTTGGAAACGATTTAACGTTGTTGTGGAGAGGTTCCTGCACACGATGATGAATAGAGGTGGCTGGATTTTCGGCCACATTCTCGTGCATTGCAGCAATGTTTTCAGCTGAATGGCGTAAACGAGCATGCAGTGGTGTTTTCACGTCTGCTACCAACCCAGATTGTTTGAATTTACGAAAAATTTAAAATAGACATTGTTTTCCATCTCGTTGAAGCAGACGTTAAACACAAGCGAATGACGTCGCCTGCTCTTTTTTCTTTCTTTCTTTTTTTCATTATTATTATGTCAGCTTAATTTTTTTCACTAAATTCAAAAAAACTTTCCAATATATTTTCTCTCGCATTCGAAACAGAATGCTATATTATAAAGGGTGTTCCAATAACTTGAACCGATTTTAAATGTGAGTGAAGTTTAAGTTTTCTAATGATTTTCTTTCTTTTACTTTCAGATTTAACAACTTAAGTCTTTGGAAAGTTCAACTATGGAAAGATTAACAATCAAACAATGTGTTAAAGTTATCGAACCCTATTACGAAAATGGGCGTTCAAATAGAAATGCAATGAGAAGTTCCCAGGTCGCATCATCTCTCGAAACAGCGAAGTCAATTGGCCACCACGATCGTGCGACTTGATGCCATTAGATTTCTTCCTTTGGAGTCATGTCAAAAGTAACGTCTATGTCAACAAGCCAACAATAATTCAACAGCTGAGGGATGAGATAATAAGGCGATCGAGGAGCAACTATGCAGAAGCGTTATTTTTCACACATAATTGCCATGACTTTTAATAACATGATCCAATAGAGAAATACATTTTAACCAATAACACTGATTTATTTACTGCTGGATTTGATCCGACTTAATGAAACACCCTTATATATAATCCGTCTTCATGAAACATCCTTTATATTTACTGAACTCATTTTTATCCGTCTGCAGGTGATTTACTGCCAGTATAAGTTCTGGATCATTCTAATATCCTTCCCAAACATGTCAAGGTTACCTAGCAATTCCAACAATTCTTTCTTTGGCATTCCTTATCAAGCGCTTTTGCGCAATCTATAAAACACAGGTACTCATCCTTCTGAATTTGTATTTCTCTTATAAGAAATGATAAATAAAGAAAAAAATATGGTTTAAAAACAGGTCTTCTCACAAAATATGTCGCCGCTCACACAACGCATTGCACGAAAAAGAATACAATAGAACCCCTTAATGAATACACGAATACGCGTCCAATATGAAAATACGCATGCGGAACAGTGTTTTTAAATTATATGGAGTGGCAACTTGAAATTTAACATTTTTAGATTTTACGAAATGTAGGTGAACAGTACCAGCCGTATGAACTTTCATTGGAAAAAAAAAAAAAATTAAACAGAGATAAGTGAATGTAAAGTTTTGGTCCTGTAAGTTTGGGAAGGGTGAGAGTCTTATCTAGAAATATTGGATAAAGTTATACTGATATCCGCCAAAATCTCTTGGGTCATTCTAAGAATGTTCAGCATGATATTAACCAGAAACACATGGTCAAAGTTTACATTGAAGGTGATAACACTCATATATTTCTGGTTTCAGCATAAACTCTTATCGAGCAGTTATATACAACTCAAATTTCATGCAATAAACCCGGAAACACAAATTATTTCGACAATAATATGGAATAATGTTTTATATTCTTTCTGGTAAAACGCAGTTACATTCCGAACAACCTAATATATATATATATATATATATATATATATATATATATATATATATATGGGCATGTGTGATGTCATGAGCTACGGTGCGATTTTTCGATTCAGCGTCTCATATGCACGAGTTTGTCGTGGCTTTTGAAATCTTCTATGCAAACAAAAACAGACTATCATTATATATATATATATAGAGGAGTGTGTGTGTGTGAGAGAGAGAGAGAGAGAGAGAAGAGAGAGAGAGTCAAGTTCGAATTCCAGTCGAATCCATTACATTCACTACTTACGTGCTAATACCCATGGGAAAGGTATTAATCCTCTTTCTCTCCCTCCAGCTATGGGTAAATAGCAGGAGAGACTGGGTTCTATAGCCTTGGATGGTAACTGGTCTAGGAGATGGACAACTCTGAATTCAAATCTACGGAGGGTCTTTTGGGGACCTTGTGGCACGTAGGTCTCTGTATTTGGCCTTTCAAATAGTGTGATTGGTTCTGCACAAAACCTTCACCACGAAAATCAAATTATATGTACTGGTGTCTGGGCTGTCGGTTACTAGGAATTAAATTGCTTGACCCTCATACGTTGAATACAACGGGAGAGTCCACCACACACACACACACACACACACACACACACACACACACACACACATATATATATATATATATATATATATATATATTTTTCTCCAGGTTGTCAGATAAGACGCTTAGCCATCTTAGCGCCACTTGTCGTAAGAATCACTGAAAAACACTTTGAGCTATTCAGCTAGAAAGAGAATAGGTTTAAATCGATTTGTGTCAGCTCCACTGTCTTCCCAACTGAGCAATGGTGAGACGAAAAAGATCACTCCAGCCTTCAGTAATGGCACTAACATTCATACTCTGGCTTCGATCTTCAAAATCCATTCTAGAACCATCAAGAGAACGGTGAATAAATTTAAAAATGATGCAACATTAGAGAGGAAAACTGGATCAGCAAGTCACAACAGCAAGAAAGTTCATTATTTCAACTTAGAGATAAAGCGGTCAATTAGAAAAGTTCCAACGCAATCCATAAGATGTTTTGCACGTGAGAGAGGAGTTTCAGCTATGACAGTCCAATGAACAGTGATGAAACACTTGAAAATGAAATCGTATGTGAAACCTCTGAGGTGCATTGTTACTCCAGGACAGAAAGTTAGAAGGTTAGAGAGGGCGAAGATTATTTTGCATTATTTGGAAAAATATCCTGGAATGATATATAGATATATATATCTTTTTTTTAACTTTAATACCGATCCTTATCTATGATTAATTAATGATGAATGTGTCATTTTCGTTTATGATCGATTTCATCGCGATTTTTCAGTTAAGCTTGGAGTGTAATTATACATTCTTATTGCTCATAGTAGAGTCTAATAGTGTTATAAAAACCTCAAACATAAATAAAGCCTAGTCCACACACACACATAGCTGTATACATTATGATCCGAATCCTGAATAGACATACGAGAATTATGATACACTTAAAAAAACAAGTTATGCACAAGAACGCTGCTTGACAAGTCAAATACACGTAAATGAATAGTAAAAATAAATAAAAACAAGAAAAATAATTTAACCCAAATAAATAAATAAACAAATAAACGACTTCTGGTAAAATAACCGCCAAAATAGACTACCCATAATGCACCACTGACCCGTATATATAAATAGCCGAGAAAAATAACAGCATCGTGGCCTGACGATTGCATCTAGCATGAAACAGACTGTCGTCTCTAAGTGTTGACTTCTATGTTCACTTTTATATTTACACACGCTCTATCTCTGACATTGAGCACTTTATCCCATAAATATAGCACATTTTAAGACTATATTTCTTTATATATACATATATATATATATATAACACACACACACACACACACACACACACACACACACACACACACATATATATATATATATATATATATATATATATATATATATATATGTATATACGATAGGCTAAAAATATAGTTGGGTTCACCAATTTGATTTAATAATTAATAAGTTTCAAACCTTCTTTGTTTTAATAACCTTCTTACTAAACGTAGATACAGAATGTATTTAATCCATTAGTACATATACAATTTTTTAGATAAGAGATTTTCTAAAATTTCAAATCTGCTAACACAGAAGCTACATTTACAAGCATTCAAATCGACATTTACATTGTTGTATAGATTAAAATACCTATCTATGTTTCTGAGATGAGGTATTGTAATTATTTACAATAATTGTTCAGAATGTTGTTCTCATCTTTATTGCCATATTCACAACGTTTCAGCCGTTCTATGTTTCTTCAAGATCTGTCTATATTTCTGTGATGGGGTATTGTAATTATTTATACTATTTACATTTTCCGGTCTGTTGTCTTCATCTTTATTGTCATATTCACAACGTTTCAGTCGTTCTATGTTCCAGCCATCTTCAGGATCTTATATTTCTGAGATGAGGTATTGTAACTATTTACAATATTTACATTGTTTGGACTTTTTTCTTCATCATTATTGCCATATTCACAACGTTTCAGCCGTTGTATGCTCCGGCTTTCTTCAGGATCTGTCTATATTTCTGAGCTGAGGCATTGTAATTATTTACACTATTTACATTTTCCGGACTGTTGTCCTCATCTTTATTGTCATATTCACAACTTTTCAGTCGTTCTATGTTCCAGCCATCTTCAGGATCTGTCTATATTTCTGAGATGAGATATTGTAATTATTTACAATATTTACATTGTTTGGACTTTTTTCTTCATCTTTATTGCCATATTCACAACGTTTCAGCCGTTGTATGCTCCGGCTTTCTTCAGGATCTGTCTATATTTCTGAGATGAGGCATTGTAATTATTTACACTATTTACATTATTCGGACTGTTGTCCTCATCTTTATCGCCATATTCACGACGTTTAAAATACGTATGAATGTAAGTATTTGTAATTACGTTTTTTGCTGGGTTTAAATACTGTTCTTAATAAATTTGTCCGGTATTCTTCGATGTGTCGTATCCTTTCAAGAAATGGGCGATCATGGTTCTAAAACTTCCTCTCTTTTGTAACACTAAGCAAGGTTTTTTTTTTCGCTATCTTTCCCTATCCTGTTCTGCCATCCATTTGCACAGCCATGTAAGGGAGGTTACTCGCTGTTTCCCTGCGTCTGTTTTGCCTTTAATATATAACGTTAATGTCAGATTCTCCAAGACACATTTCCTTAATATTTTTTGTAGGAATTTCAACTTTCTATTTTTGATTCTAAATGTGTATTTTTCTTTCCATTTTCTCTGAAACTGCCTCATTAGTCACATGTTCACTTAAGGGTATTCTCACAATCCTTCTGTAGAACTAAATCTCTGTTGCCTCAAGTCTTTTCTTCATCTCTGAGGAGACTGTCCAGCATTCACTGTCATATAGAAAAAAATGATATTACATAGAAGTTCAGCACACCTTTTCTTTGTTTCTAACGAAAATTTCCTGTTTCTTAATACTCTGCTTAGCT
The DNA here is from genome assembly GCA_903632075.3 of Acanthosepion pharaonis. Lineage (NCBI taxonomy): Eukaryota > Metazoa > Mollusca > Cephalopoda > Sepiida > Sepiidae > Acanthosepion > Acanthosepion pharaonis. Next base: position 965,114 of record CAHIKZ030004683.1, read on the forward strand.
TTTGGAAGGCATCTTTCGTTATTCCAATGCACCTTCGGATTTCGGTGTCACATTTTCCCTCATCTGCTAAAATACTTCCGAGATATTTAGATTTTTGTATTTGCTTGATTTTGACTTGTTAAAAAAATATGAAAGAATGGACCAATCTTAGGCATTCATTTCAAGGGAAGACTTCTTTCAAAATTCAAGGGTAAGTAGGATGATAAAAAAACTAAAATCTTTAAAATATCTCCCCCGATTCTCGGCTGGGTGTAATTTACAACCCCCTCGAGAAATTCCGCCAAGTGGATTACTCAACGAAGTTATGTTGAAACGTCATCTGAGAAAGCTGGCAAGTAATATAATTTTAAAAGAAGTTGAAAAAAAAAAGACGTTGATTCCATTAGATAAAATTTCAGTTGTCATTTGCTAAGAATGTTAATCTCGACAGTAAAGACACTTGATAAAATTATCTATCTATCTATCTATCTATCTATCTATCTATCTATCTATCTGATGTTTGTTTGGTGGACTCGTTAGAACGTTCGCATTCTGACAATGAGATCTGGGTTCGAATCTCAACACGCTGACTTCATGGTGTTATCACTCTCGAGAGACGATCCCAGAATTCCTGAAAACTATACCACGGGTTTCCGTTAGCCTTGTGAGTTGATAGAAGGAACTGTTTGAAAGCCATTGATGGTTGTGCTAGTACAGAGTGAAAAATCAATCACTCCATCTCTTTGCTCATTTATCTACTGTTCTCCATATGTAAAAAAAAATACTTTGCTAAGCTTAAATAATTAAGCTCTTTTTTCATAAGGAATAAAATATGAATCCTTTTTACCAATCAGAATTTAAGATGTTAATTATATATGTATATTATAATATTTGGTTTTAAGTATGAAGGTGATTAACAAGTTTTCGAATAAGGGCCATTTGGTGGACAACTATATATTATTACGAGGTTTGATCAAAAAGTATCGGGACTGATGCTATAGAATGTAGTAGGTTCCTTCTGAAGTCACAGACTTTATCTAGCTTTCTGGAACCCCCTTTTTGGGATAGCGAGCAGCTCCCTCGTCGCATTTTCTTTGATTTCCTCGCCGTCTTGAAATCTTATTCCTATCAAGTTGGATTTGATTTTTGAAGGGGAGAAAATCGCAATTGTTGGAATCTGGGAAATATGGTGTTTGTCTGATCTAGGGAAATGTTTTGCTCGTTCAAAAAGAGCCTCACAATCTATTGTCAATGATGGAAGCTATGTGGTGTGGTGTGACCATGGTGCTTCAAGCCTCCAAACATCAAAATTACCAAGACTATTGTTACCACAAGTAGTACACATTGGAAATCCGCTTATAATGAATTCTCAGGTTCAACAAGTCAGCCGTGCTCTCCAACAAGGACTATTAACATAATCAGCATAATTCATACTTCTGCCCGGAATTAGATGATGGAGATGTACAGAGTTCATCCAATGCAATGCATGTATCCCTATTAGTAATAAAAGTGCTGTCCAAAAGATATGATAATCAATAGAAAATTCGTATTTAAAAGGGAAAAAATAAAAGTCAATCGTAATTTATTGCTTTGCCAATAAAGTTTTCCGTGTTCCCCAGCCGCGTTTTCTTATTGAGCCAGTTCGTTCTTGTTGCTGTTTCAGTTCTTCTTCTTCTTCTTCTTCTTCTTCTTCTATTTGCCCTGTTCTTTCTGGACATTGGCGATCACGGCTCTCCACAATTTTCTGACCCTTGTAACTTTTAGTAATCTTTTTCTTTCCGTTACCTCATTTAATCCCTGTTCTGCCAACCATCTACACCTTTTCGTTTCCGTTTTCACAAAAACTTCCTCATTGCTCATATGTTCAGTCCATGATATTCTCAGCGTGCCTCTGTAGAACTACATCTCTATTGCCGCAAGTCTCTTCTTCATTAGTGAGGAGATTGTCCCGCATTCACTGCCATAAAAGTGGACCAATATGACGTCATAGTTAAGCATTCCTTTCTTTGTTCCAAGAGATATTTTCCTGATTCTTAATACTTTGAAAAAGGAATCTAATAAGCAAAGATAATTTAAGATATATTAACTCATTTTGTCAAGTTTTAAAATACCACAAAAGAGTCCCCGACATAAAATGGGTAGTGTGTTTGTAGTGGACTCTTCTGGAGATATGCTATGTTCATTCAGGACGTTGGTGATCATGGCTCTCCGCAATTTCCTCTTGTTCGTAACTCTTAATAATTTTTTCTTTTTTGTTATCTCTCCTGAACCCTGTTTTGTCATTCGTTTACCCGTGCTCGTTAGGGAGATTAAACATTATTTGCTCCTGTCCCTATTGCTTGCAGTCTGTCCTGTGAGTGTTAAATTTTATAAGCCCCCTTTTCTCACTATATGCCCTAGAAATCTCAGCGATCTGAGAATGCCCTTTTTGTTTCAATTTTATCAAAAACTTCGTCGTTGTTCAAGTTCGGTTGAGGTTTTTCTCAGCATCCTTCTGTAGAGCTACATTTATGTTGCTTGAAGTCTATTTTTCATCTGTGAGGAGATTATCAATCATTCACTGTCATATAAGAAGATTCATATTACGTAACATTTCAGTACTCTTTTTTTTTCTAACAAAATTTTCCTGTTTCTTATTACTTTGCTTTTCTTTTGAAAGAAATCTTTCGCCATTCCAATTTCAATGCCACATTTTTTTTGTCTTCTGTAAACACACTTCTCAGAGCTATTTAAATTGTATTCTGCATTCTTGCATTTTGATGCTTAGTCCTTTTTTCCCGCTTTCCTTCATTATATTCTTTAAGAGTTCTTGTAGTTTCCTTTCTCTGTCTGCAACCGATACTGCAATAAAAAAAATAATAAGAAAAAGCACATTATAATAGATATCTGCCGTCATTTGCAAACCCCACTTGAGAAATTCGGCTAAGTGGGATACTCAACGTTTTCATGTTAAGACATCCCCTGAGATAACTGACAATGGCATGAAATTGCGTAAGTTGCCATTTGCCATTTGTTGAGGCTGTTAATCTCAACAGCAAAAACACTTAACTCGATGTGAAAATCTAAAACAGATAGGGAAAATATATAAACCGAGAAAATACTTGAGTAAAATACATTTAAACATATGTAATGTATTTTGAAGGACTCCCCGAATGTATATTGATTTATGGCATTTTGTCAAGGATTGTCAGGAAAATATGCAGAAGAAAACAATAAGAAAGGGGGAAATAAAGGAATTACGTACATGCATAATGACTGCATTCTATTGTCAGAAGAACAATGTCTCTTTATTGATCATCGCACGACAATGTGCACTTCTATAACTCTTCAGCCCAGCCTCAGTTTTGCACAGTCGTTAGCAGATGTGATCCTTGAACTGTCCATTTTTCGAGGTTACTAGCTGAAATAAATCTTTGTTTATTTTAAAAATGTCTGATCAGATCACTAGCTGACGTACTAAGCAACACGTGGGACAGATCTGCTGCTATAGATGTGGTAGCAAAATCTTTTTGTAAGCTGCTTGTTTCCTTCTTGGCCTTATGCAACTTTAGGTAGTGACCAAACCTGCTCGTACACACCTTACTTTTCGAATATACTTACATAAATACATAAGAGCTGGCATACGATTCTGCTAGGTTAGGCAGTGTCACATTATATTATGTGGGTTATAAAACTGCATCTATGCAGAGTGGCCCTTAGTTACAGTTTCTGGGGGAGAGCGAGTAATCTGTGATGATCAACACTTTGGACAAGGCCAGCACGCTCAACCCCTCAGTCACGATGACTCGTCACTTCGTGCTAGCACAATCATTGATGGCTTCCAAAAAGATTCATGCATGCAATTTCACTCACAAGTCTTGGATCAACTCGTGCTAGTAGTTTTTTTTTCAGGAACTTTCCAAAGGTGGAACACGCTGGGATCAAGTAGATAGATAGTATCAAGAAACCACCTTCCCGAGAAATTGACCCTCGTGAGATTCGAGTTTAGGGTCTGTTGTGGTAGGATCCACCTAATTTGCATAGTGGAGTACCGACCATATAAATATGGGTTGGTACCGGGAAGACGAGGGGAGGAATCAAGAGATTCAGTCCAGAGACTCTGCCCGACTGCGACTAAGTCAACACATTCTCCAGGAACGGTCTTCCCAAGAATATACAAAAGACTATATGTAAATATTGTATACACTTTCTTGTTTCAATACATTTTGTTCTAAGTACATTTTGTGTTGTATTATTATTCCATGCATTAGTCAAGTTTCAACAGGGTCTCATGATTAGAAAAGAAACGTTCTAACTCCTCGGCCACACGTTCTTACACACGCAAAAACACACACACACACAAACACACACGCAAAAGCACACACATGCACACGCGTACACACAGACACACTTGTTGTGTGATTTATATATATATTATATATATATATATATATATATATATATATATGTGTCAATCAGTGGTATGTTACTATTTGTTTCCAAAGACACCCGTTTACCAAGGCGGCTAGCAAATTCCTATTTCATTGATTCGTTTTTTTACGGTTTAACCCGTCGTGGTTTATTTAAGCCAAGAAAATATTTCTAGATTGTAAGAATATTTTTCGAGAGAATAATGATATAGTGATACAAGCTTTACTAATTAACCCATAGCTGGGGTGAGAAGAGATGGATTCATAACTTTATTTGCCCGTAAGTGAATATAACGAACCCCACGGGAATTGGAAATCTACAATTAATAATTCCGAGCCATTATTCCTTAAACTATCCGCACATCGAAACTTACAGCACCTGCTATTCCCAAGCCGTAACCGAACTAGTTATTAATCAGGTTCGAAGTTGAACGGTGAACATACGGGAAATGGTGTTTCAACGTGAATGTCCGTAAGGCTCCCTATTACAGACGCCTGCACGGAAGCAACCTGTGGTTTATACTGCAACTATAATAATGATAATCCAACGTTATTACTGTATACACTTTTGACTCCCTCGGCAATGTTTATATACAAGAATATAAAAAAATGTGAACCAAATACAATGCGATATTTATTATTTATCTTTTATAAAGATTTATTATTTAACATGTTATAAAGAAATAAGTCTGATAATAAATGTTTTTTATTAAAAATATTATAAAAATTATAAAATTATTTGAACCAACCACAATACAATATTTATTATTGGGTTGGTGCATAATTATCAGGCGTTTTTTAAACAATATTTATTATGAAAAAAGAAACATAATAATTCAACAATAACATTTTTAAATGATTATTCCGGAGCGTATGATTATCGACATGCATTTTATTAACCTGTAAATGAAATAACATTTTTATTAAAAAAAGTAAAGAAAACAGCAATTTTTATTAACAAATCACGGTAACTGTTCCGACGTGCTATTTTCGCTAGTTCCCAAGCTGCATTTAAACGTGCCACTAGGTCGGCATCTCAGTCCCACTCTTTCACTGTCGAAACGGTTACATATAGCTGTCTCTTCTACTCCAATAAGTTCATGTCTCGCACTTCCCGACTGTGGAACTCCCTTCCTCTTGTTTCCCTGATAACTATAATCTCCAATTATTCAAATACAATGTCAGTCGACATCTCCAGCTGCCTTGACGTATTCTCCGTACTTCTATTCATCCTTTCCTCTTTCACGCGTCTTTACTTAAGATCACACTCTCTTTAACCCCTTATGTGATGGTGGCTCTCCTGCCTTGCTTGGGGCGAAAAGCTTAAAAAAACCCAAAAAACAAACAAACAAAAAACGCCTGATAATTATGCACCAGCCCAATATCTACCATTTTATAAATAAATATGAAAACAAGTCTTTTGTTGATAATTTTATAAAAATCTCACTGAACTATATTATATAAGAAAAAAATTTGAATGAACATATATTATCCATTTTTATTTTTAAAACAAGGGAACCAAAAATGTATACAAATTATAGCGGCGTGAAGAGAACGGTCCTTTTCGCACACCTGTTTTTGCAGTATGAAGTTTAAAAAAATCTACTCCAGTTGACGAATTTAAAAAATAATTTGCTTTCTTTTAAATTTTATTAAATCACGTTTTATGAGTATATTTCTTTGAGCTTCTGTAGAAAGATCAGTTTACATAACTGAATTTCAAGGTAAACTACCGTCCACCAATGTAAACCTTCCACTTCGTAATGCTCCACAAGTTTACAATAAGGTTAAAGTCGATCGAATAAGCCGGTTTCTTCAGTTATTTAAATAAGCATTAGATTTTTTTTTATACCTAATGCGATGGAGAATTGGGGATAAAATCATATTTCTGAATGCGCTTTGTTTCTTGAACCATGGCTTCAAGTTTGCTTAAAAAAAATGGGATGTATTTGACCCCCCCAACCACCACCACCACCTCTGAGGCAGTTTGTGACACAAGGTCAGTTTTTAACGTTCAATATAATCATTCTACTTCATGTTATCAGAAAACGTTAGTTCGAGTGTTTAATTGAGAAACATATAGATAAGAAAAATATTCCAAATTACGAATTTCAAATTTTGTTATTTTTTTTACATTTTAAGAAATCACATGGTAGTGTGATGAATTTTCAAGGGATTTATATCGCAAACTGGATCCCTTATTGACTTTATTTAAAGTTTGTTAACAACCATTTTTTTAGATTAGTAATCTAAGATAAAATAAAAAAAAATATCTCCATTCTCATTGCCAGTGGTGAAATTCTTCGATGTGGTGTGTCTCTTCAGGACGTAGGCGATCAAAACCTATTGCCTGAAGAACGATATGTAGTATTCTGTAATTTATACACATATTCAAAATAATACGTGAGCACTTCGTTGTGATGTAATGGTTAACAAGCTTGTTTCGCTAAAGCATTTACGTCAGTTTAGTGTGTTCAATCCTCACTGGGTGCTCCATACATTCGACCTCGTGCCACATTTAGGCTACGCTTACTAAATCGCTAGGGTAATGGTTAGTAAATTTGTCTCGATTACGAGTGACTTGTAATACGCTTAGTAAATTATCATACAAATTAGCAAAGTACATTTATTAAAATTCTCTTGAATGCCGGTATTTGGTTAAAAACATCTTTTATACGCTGTTGGGTAGACTGGGTTATTTAGACTCGCGTGGCAACCAATCTAAGAGAAGGAAAACTTTGAATTCCAAACCGTGTAGAAGACAAACGGAAAACACGTCATAGTCATATCCCCAAATGCATGGTAATTGATGGATAAAGACGAAGAAGATCATATTGAGAGCCATGATCGCCGACGTTCTGAAGTGACGTGGTACTTCATTTTTTTTTTTGCCTGCGTGGATAGTTTAAAGGTTTTTGGTGTGGAAAGATGAATCGGTGAGCTGAGTTCAAGCTCCGGCCTAAGCTTGTAAAAGGCATGGATCCGTTTCTTAATCCTAACTGTTATTAAATTATTGCATCCACTGGTGAACGCCCCTTTTTCTCTTCCAGATCCTGTCTCGGATCCGTGCGTAAGAGAGAACCTTTTGCAGCATATTTCTTTTTGTTAAGCCACGTCAGCGTTTGAGAAAAGGTGGTGGTGGTGGTGGGGAATAAAAACAAACGTGAAAATCTAGACCGGTTCCAAAATGAAACGCAAACAAATGAATTTATAAATACAAAATAAATATGTTAATTAAAAACATAAGCACGAAGCTTGACTTACATATTGTTCCGACGTTTACGATTCCCATACCAAATGGAAATCAAAGTAATGGTAATTCCAATTAAACAAAGACATGGAAACCAGAAAGTGATCTAAAAAAAACAAGTCTGAGAGAGAGAGAGGGAGAGAGAGAGAGAGAGAGAGGGAGAGAGAGAGAGAGAGAAAGAAAGAAAGAAAGAAAAAAAAAAAGAAAGAAAATCCCAGAACACGTCAAACAAAAGGAAATATTCTGTAAATAATCCAAATCTGTGATAGAGTAAGTGATAAGAATTCTCCTTTTTCACAATTAAAGCGAAAACGCCCCAGAAAAAAAAATGACAAGCGATACCATTTTTTTCAGAGTGTAGCCAATAATGTTTTTGTATGGGAAAAAGAGATATTTGAAAGCAAATATATTAAAAACAAACAAACAAATAAAATCAAAATATATCCGGTCAAAAATTGGGAGAAAAGTAATAAAAATATCTCCCTCGTGACTAACTTAGCTATGAATAGTATCCTAGTTTCAGAGGTCGGTGTTCATATATAGTAAAGAAGCCAGGATTTGGAATGTCGATTTTCAAGGCAAGCATTGCATGTAATACTTCCTACCTTGAATTTGTCCCTATTATGTCTTTTACCATCAAGCATTTAAATAAAAAAAAAAAAAAAAAAAAAAAAAAAAAAAAAAAAAAAGAAAAAAAAAGAATAGCCTCGTTGACAAAGGCGCTTAAAATGATACTCGAACTTGGCCTTATTGAGGTCAGGTTTTTCTTGGCTCATGTTCAAGGTAGCACGTCCTGGGGTCATTAGAGCAATACATTTGTGGTACTATATTGTTCCTTACCTTATTTTTGGTTTGATTCCCGACTAAGCTAAACTTATTAAATGTTGAGAGAAAAGTCAATTGATTGAAATGGAATGTTAGAATGTTTTTTTACAGGTGAAAGAAAAACAAAAGGATAAATTCGTACTTTGAATAAGTTTGTGGTAACAAGTTTTGAAGAAAATGGACACTGCTTTTCATATATATTTTAACTTGTTTGATTTATTCCAACTGTTTTTCTCATCTTACTTATAATAGATGTTATTAATGGCACAATTTTTCGGATAAATTGCCTCGGTATATTGCTCGATTTATTCGAACTGACTATTTCATTTTGATTATTGTAGATGTTATTAAATGCAGCATGTTGCGGAAAATTTGTTTCGGTATTATTGCTCAATTATTCGATTTATTTGAACTATTGAAATATAATGGACTTTACTCAAATGATACTGACAATTGTTAATCACAAAAATCAAACGACAGATTTATCAAAGACGCAAAAGGAAACCTATGATTATAACAATGTGTTGAAACTATTTGACATTAGAGTTAAACAAGCTTTAAAAGTACTTCGACACGAAGACTGAATGAATATATGCGTTGGTCGATTAACTGTTGCTCTCATTTTGTGGTTTTGAGTTCAATCCCTGGATCAGGTTATGAAATATTATACACTACAGGGGCAAAATAACACAGTAATAAGCATATTTACTATACCCTAAATAAAATGGGTAGCACGTGTACCTCGAAGGGAGGATAATGACATGATCAAAATGCCGATGGTTCACATTGGCCCAAACAAAAGGTAAGGAAGGAAACCCCAGTTCGTAAACAAAGCACGATTATCTCTCTTTTGTTGAGACGAAGTCATAAGAGCAACGTGACGGACGGTGAGTGATCTCAAGTTTTAGAGTGACGAAAAACAGTTGCTATTTATTACCTCTGGAGGCAAGACGTGTCGCTTCACACTTGTTGCTATATTGACGTCACAAGCCCACAGCAGTAGGGCAGACAAAGACGACCACATGGCCTCACCAGGTATATAGAAGACACAACTGGCCTACCCGATTTTCCCCGGAAAATATTACAAGTAAGACCCTCTTTCTCTCCGTCTCGCTCTATCAATCAGTTAAGTGCCATACATGATACATGCTTGATCCTGTCTCTTTTTAGTAGTGACTAACTAGGTATAAGATTTTCAAGTAGTAGGTTGTCGTTTCTTTCTGCAGTAGACTGGTTGCTACCCAATGATTTAGGATCCAGTCGGTCCTACTATTCAACCCATAGCTGCCGGGAGAAGAAATGGATTGATTCCCAAGGGTGTTTGTACGTAAATGGATTCCGGTTCTCCGTTTTCTCATTCCGAGCCATTGTCCATTACACCACACCGCTTGTAGTTTACATGTTATAGTTTCTTTGTGTGGGAGAAAGTTGTAATAAGTATATATATATCGGTAAAAACAAACTCTCTTTGAGTAGAATGAATGTTTGTTGTTCCGTTCTTTCAGCGATTCTGTCCCTTCTGTTAAGTTGTCATTATTTTACGCTTATACTGCATAATGGGGGAAATAGAAACCTGGAAATATCTCTTTTTCCTAGCACCCCCATTACCCACATTATTATTGTAAAGGCCGATAACAGCACCGAACTTGAGAAACCTATTTTCCTGAAAATTGTTTTAAGGGAAAGGTTTTACAAATTTTAAACAATAACTTCTCTGGCTGCTTGGTCAATGAATACTGAATGTTTTCTTATAAGGAAACTGCTAATATTGCCGTTACCATATCAACGAAAATAATAGACATCTGGGTGTCAATGCCTCGAATAAGATATATTTTTCGGCTAACCTAGACTTAGTACATTAGGTCAGATAATTGAAAGAATAGTAAAAAATGCCCCCTCCCCACCAAAAGTATGCAGGCGCAGTAATAATCAAATGTCGAAGCCATCTAAAATTAGAATTAAAGGTTCCATATTTACTACGATGGCGTAGTAGATATAGATTTTGGCTAATTAAATGTTTTTAATACTGTTCTTCGCCCACTACAAGACCAAACGGTTGACTCGAGACAAAAAAAAAAGGTTAATGTTGTAGCGATCGGTAAAGCAACCCCTCGGGAGTCTGTTCTACAAAGTAGCGGTTCTTGGTAAGAAGCTGTTCGAATAGAACATTCTTCTTACCAATGAAATACGAAGAGAACAGAGAGTATGCGTTGTCTGGCTGTAAAGGTCTGAACTTGTAGAACCAAGGAATGTATTTCTTCAGGACATTTGCCACGGAAATAGCAATGGAATAGTGAGAAGCTGACAACATTTTGTTTGTGTGAAAAGGATTGCAGGGTGGGACGTAATTAATCACCTACAGTGTTCCATAAACACTTTTGAAATCTGTCAAGGTTGAAAAGAGAGATCTGAGCAGTCTCATCTCAGTGATGTCAGCAATAGCCCGTTTTTGGTCTAATCTGATTCTTGTCAAAATAGAGCATGCCAGGAGGAGTCCGATACTTTTTAGAGCTCTAGAAGGAACCGAATATTTTTCTCATCATCTTTTGTCAAAGATACATAGCAGAATTACCAGATTAGATGTGTCAGCAGGATCCAATGCAAGGACTTTCCTAGTTGCAGAGTTGGTTCACTATAGAGCGAGAGACAATTTTTGTCACCAGAATCTGTCGTACACCTTTAGATGTCTGCAATATGACGGAACTGAAACTTGCACGTTACATTTAATGATCGCATTTAGACCCAATGTTTTTATTCTTATTCTATGTACGCTGATATATAAAACAGAAAGAAATAGAAGTCAATGGGACTTTTGATGAATGTTTTTCAAGTTATTTAGTTTGGTTTCAATTGCAAATAAGTTAAGTCCTAACGAAAGATTAAATTTCCTAACGTAATAAATTAATTTCTGGTATCAAATAACTAAAAAGGGAGATACTTTTATTTACATTATCGCTAAATAAAATGTCATTTGATTTAAACGTTGCGTTGTAAATGGGTGGTTTGTTTGTTTCTGTGTTGCTTTCTTTCTTATCAAACACGTTATTTGTCAGTTTTTTTTGTTTCTTTCTCTTCTCTTCAAAGTTTCGTTTTTGTCTTGTGGAGTAAAATTCGACCAGTTTGCAGTAAATTACAGGTTAGGTAAAATGAAATCAAACTAACACAACGGAGGTTAAATGGATTTTTATTTTAGTTTAAAGATAACAAAATAACTACGAATTTTTAGTTTGCTGGATAGATTGCCACAATCAGCTACATTGATGTTCGCACTCATTTGGTTTTAGAAAGTTCAGAGAAATACGCATATATGCATATCTGCATCTATCTATCTATCTATCTATCTATCTATCTATCTATATCTATCACAATTCTTTGATCCTATCTATCTATCTATCTATCTATCACTGTTTCTATCTATCTCTATCTATCTATCTACAATCTATGATCCTATCTATCTATCTATCTATCTATCTATCTATCTATCTATCACAATCTGATCCTATTCTATCTATCTATCTATCTATCTATCTATCTATCTATCTATCTATCAATCTGTTTCTATCTATCTATCTATCTATCTATCCTTCCTTCCTATCTATCTATCTATCTGTTTTTCTTTTATCTATCTATCCAACACACATCAACTATCTACATCTACATACATACATACATCTATCTATCTATCTATCTATCTATCTATCTATCTATATCTATCGGACTCATCTCCTTAAATCTGTTTAATATTTCAGACATAATTGTCCAAGAGACTCATCTCTAAACTAATATTTCTGATAATGTTTTTTTTTCACTGGATAGAACGTTGTACAGAGTGAAACCGCCTTTTCATCAAGATTGGACATAACGCCAGTGGCCCAACAAGGTCTGAGACAACCAGAAACAATTTACTTTCAGGTCATATTATGCCGGCTTTCCTTTCCTACATGTATGTTCCCAAAATTAACAAGATTCCTTCATTCTCAAGGGTGTTCTAATAAGGACTAGAAGTCTCTAACACCTAGTGGCCTATCCGCGTGCCTGGACACCAACTCAGGCATTTCTATTGGGACATGATCCTCAATGTTAACTGTTAAATCAGACGTATAATCAATTTAACAAGAGATTACTGTCTTTGTTTTTCTCCTTTCTCCTCCTTTTCTTTTATTTGTTTTACTCCCTATCTGGACTGAGTCTTGTTTAAAGGTAAGGAAGGGAATTTGGGGTCGCTTGACAACAAACAGAATGGCCGCCTATAAAATAGCAAGAAAGGAATTTGTGTATGCTTGGCAACAAACAGAATGACCTCCTGAGTAAAGAATCGGTCACCTACACTCACGTTACATACATCACCAAGTAGAATTTTGGTATTGTAATTTTAGTTTCCCGATGACCTCAGATGCCAACAGTTTACGAGAGAGACTCTCACCATACGATCGTGAGGGATGAGAAATATATTCACAAACCTATTCCATTACTTGCTATGTAGGAAATTTTGAAATTTCGTTCCGGATATCTTGGATGTATTCAACTATTTAATGGGTAAATGATAAAGGAAGATCATATCAAATGAATTCAAAAGGAATTATCGTAATTCTATCTTGGATGCAATCCAGTTAACCAAGGGAAAACGGAACACTGATATTATTCTGGAATTCTATATTTGACATTGCAGAATGAAGAACAGCCAACTTTTGTGAACATTCTACAGAAACTTTGTCTGTCATTACGAATATTCAAGCACCAAATTCCTGAAACACAATCATTTGAATTGACATGCAATATCAGTTAAGTGGTCTTTTATTAATTATCTGTCATTACCATATTTTGTATTTTATTTTGTTATATAAAATTTATTTACAAATGTTAATCTTGTGTTTGTTGTTCGTCTGTACCTGTTCGTGTGTTCCCATATGAGCATATCCAACTTTTTCTTTTTTTTGAACTTGTAGTTCATATCTTTACATGTTGCGAATTCGTAACAATATGCGCCCGACTAATATACGAGGTCTGATCAAAAAGTATGAGGACTGTTGCTATGGTAACGGAGCTAAAGTAAGTGGATCCGTTTGGTACATATTGATCTTTGAATTTTGTTGCGAACAAACACTAACTAATGTCATCGCTCAATTCCATTGTTTATAGCAGTGCTTGGAAGGAACGTGTGTAGAATGTAATTTTGTCATCACTCCAGAGAGGCTCCATCAACGACCACGGTTTGTGCAATAGTTTTTGTCCAAGCACAACATTCCACAGGTTCAACAATCACTATATTCAACAGATTTTGTCCCTTGCGATTTTTCTCTTTCCAAAAATCCAAGAATTTGCGGCGAGGCAGCTACACGCTATGTCAAAAAGAGGTTCCAGGAATGCCTAAATCAATGGAAACGACGCTGGGTAAAGTGTGTGGCTTTAGAATGGGATTACTTGGAAGGCGATTAAGTACCGAATTGTTATTTGTTGTAGTTGTCTTTTTATAGCACCAGGCCCAATACTATTTGACCTGATCTTGAACATACGCTTTTGTTTTGCGCATGTTTTAGCATGCGCAATCCTGCACCCAGACCAAAAAGACTTTCAGCTAAACAACGTACAGAGAAATGAGTGCATTTTTAAATACGATTATAACTCCTAAAACCCATTTAATAGTTTTGTTTTTAATATTAATAGAGATACCGCCGTAACTCAAGTTTTCTCTTCGGGAAATATTACAAGTAAGGTTCTCATTTTTTTTACACACTGGTTGTTGTTGCATATATGTTATAATTTCTGTGCGTTGATCGCGTGTATATATGTATATATAATTTGTCTATGATGTATTATTATAAAACTCTATTTGAGAACAAATCATGTTTGTCATTCCTTTTACTTTCAATTATTCTGTTCCGTCTGTGAAATGCGGTGTTATATGACGGATATGATAATGCCCATAATGGGGGAAATGAAAATGGCGGAATAAACCTTTCTTTGAAGCTCTCCCAATATAAATCGAACACTGAAAATATCAAAAATCCTGTAACTCACAAATGCTATAGAATTTTTTTATCTATTCTAATCTTTATATAAATAATAATCAGAATATATAAGTAGAAATAATAACATTAATCCATTAATACTAGGAATTATCATCACGAGTTAAGTCCATCTTCAATATTTCAGGACAGAAAAACTAAAAATAGGAAACAAAAAAGTTCAAATAAATCCTGCATACACTGAACAGCTATTTGTTCTGTAAGGAATTTTATTGATTACTAAATAAGTCCAAATCCTTATTTTGACAAACAAAAAATTTAGTTTGCATTTATTCATCCTCGCAATTTTTTATTTGTATCAACTAAAAAAGAATATTTAAAAAAAAATAATTTCTAGTTTCTTTTGAAACAGATAATTCACGTAATATTTAGAAAAAAATAAATAAAAATTCTCTCACAAAACTGCAATGAGCAAAGTTTTAAAATATGCTCATACATATAAAAACTTAATTAGAAAACACATTTTTAAGTGAGCTGGTCATTTTTGTCCTTAATGTCATTTAGGGCTAAGTATTTGCTACTACGTGGGAGTGTTGGGTATAAAAACGACACATTATAAGACTTATCAGTCAACCTTTAACCTGGACAGGCAGAAAGTCGTCTCCTCCATCGCTTTCGGTTAGTGACCATATAGTTTAATCCTATTCTTCAGTTAAGAAGAATATTTAAAAAAATAATGGCTGAGCCTAAAAGGAAAGCTGAATTGCTCTGGCCTAATATTTCGGGAACCATTGAATTTTTCTAAGTCACTAGCAGTCTCTGATTCGCCCACGCTACATGATGTTCTGTAACAAGTTTTACTCTTAAAGAAAGAGAATGCAACTCAGTACAAGACGCAAGATATTCAAGAAGTTACACATTTGGTTGTCAAAACAGTGTCACGTGCAAGTATAGAAATTACAGAACCAAGTACTCCAATTCCAAACAAGGGAATTAAACAGAAACTTAAGTTTAATCAGGAAGTGGGCAGAAAAAAAAACTGTCGAATAAGGCTTTCTTTAATCGCCTTGATAAACTTTTCAACATATTACATTTGATAATGTAATAATATATTACAATATATTACGTACAAAAAGCGAACAAAAGGGAAAGTTTAAAGCAAGGCAATAAGATAGAAAGGGGGTGATAAAAAGAAAGGCGTAAAAAAGAAAGAAAAAAATGGCGTTAAAAAAAGAAAAGCGTAAAAGAAGAAAAGTAAGTTGTGTGTCTCGGTGAGCTGTAATGGACGCTAACAGTTGAGATCAGCTTCATTTCTATTGTTTCTTTCTTAACGGAATTAAAGTAATTATAAAATTAATTTCTGTCGTGACTCAAAGTCTTACCTTTTTTTAGTTTATGCAAATGACTAAATTTAAAAGAAAATAAAAGAAATCAAATTAAGCTATGAAAAAAGGAAATGAAGCAAATTTAGAAAATAGATTGGAAATTTCAAGTTATTTTTTTATTACTGAGTATCAGAGGATTCTACTTAATTCGTGATCAATTGGAACCAAGGATTTATATCAGATTGGTAGCGCTGATGTAATTTGGTCCAGGAAAATTGCAAAGTCTTACGAACGGAAAATTCCAGAGTCTACATCAAAGAAGAGCATTAAACCTATGCAAGAATTGGTTGAAGATGACTTTATTTTTGAGGCTGAATGAATTTCTTTTAACTCGGAAGATGATGAAGTTGACAGAGATTCTCCGGAATCTTCATGTAACGATAGATCGAGAGATTTAGTCACAGACACAAAAGCAAATTTTAATTTGCCCCCAAAAGCGTTAGGTTTGGCGTTTCCAAATTTATTATACTAATATATTTTGATAGGGCATTTTATTTTTATCTGAGAGTAAAATATACAGTTATTTTAATTGTATGAAAATTATCGTCATTTCTAAATATTTGCAGTTTATCAATATAGTGTAATGTATAGAATGCTTGATGTCTAACGTACAGTCTGTCATCACAAATGTATTGTTACATGTTAAAGATAGACTTCAAGCTGGAAACGTTTACTTGGCCACTTGATACCAAAAAAAAAAAAAAGTGCAGACAATTAGCATCGCAACTAGGAATTGTCGCACTGATCACAATTTGGATAATAATATTTGAGCAGATTCTACACCTATACATACCGGTTGCAAATATGGAATTATAAATTTCTTGGAAGATAAAATGGAGTCCACAGTGGTTGTTAATATTTGAAAATTACATATAAAGGAACTTGATTTGCATCAGCACACTTCAGAAAATATTCGGACTCTTTCAAATAATACGTATTGTTGTCTTCGGAACAGCAATTTTTATCCATGTAGAAAAAATGATTTAAATCCGTAATTCAAACACATCAATGACACCAGTGGAAATTTCCATTAATTGCCGGAAGATATAAATGATAATCTTTCAGTAAGGATCAATTTTATGAATATAGAATCGGAAAGTCGATAATGGGTCTACTGATTTAACGCCATTTTACTGAGTCTGGAAGCTTGCCCAGTTCGTCACTCAGGTTTCCTCACAAGTGCAAAACCGAAGAATCGGAGAACCTAGTTCGAATTCCACTCGAATCCATTACATCCGCTTACATGCTAATACCCCTAGGAAAGGTATGAATCCTCTTCTCCATCCAGCTATGAGCAAAAAGCAGGACAGACCGGGTTCTATAGCCTTGGATGGCAACTGGTCTACCGCAGAAAAAATGGCAATCCACTGCGGGAAAAATCTGCCTCGTCAGTCATGTATCGAAAGAAACACGATCGCCTAAGCGTGTATCACGCATGGCGCATAAATTAATGATATGAGCAGAAATAATTTTATTGACACCCGAGAAAATGATGTTGAAATGATTGTGAAACATATTGTATAAATTTTATTATCAAGTGTCGTTTGATATCAAATGTAAGCAATCATTTTTTAATATGCCCCATCAAGTTTATTAAAGAAATGGCAATTGTTCGCGATGTTCTGACAAAAGAGATTCGCGACCTCGTGGAGAAACATATAAACCATGGAACCTGGCGTGCTTATTTCGAAAAATTCCTTTCCTTCCTCATTAGTGAAGATGATGCAGAAAGACAGTTTTAAGAATTCTTGAAATTCGTGTCAATTCCATAAAAGAAACCGGAGTATAAGGGCTTTTGTGTTTTTCAATTAAATTGGTTTGCAAAAAAATTATTGATAGGAAATTTCCTTTTGGGCCAATCAAATTTGTTGAAGAAAGAAACTGAATATTTTTTAAGCAAGCTAGTTAATATGAAGCTTATTCCTTGGCATTCTCAGAGAGTTGAGAGCATCGTAAAAGAAGTTTCATATATTCTGCACATGCTTAGGGATCTGTGAGACTGCAGGATTTGATTTTTACTTGTCGTTAGAGTCAAAAATTCATGCCAAAACTTGAAAATAAATCAGATTTGAAATGGATAATATGAATTCAATTTTAAATTCAAATGTTTTTGCATCAAATCATACATTTTTGTGTATACGTATTGTAAATTTTACAGTCAAATTTTAATTTCTTTTTCAATTTTCTACAGGAATATTGACATTTATTATCTTTTTACTAGACACAATTATATGTATTATTAACCATTGTCTCTCACACACACATACACACAAACATTCATGATTTGTATGTTCGTTTTCTTATATATATACAGGGTTAGTCAATTTTAAATATATTCAAAAGAGCTTTTTAATCTATATATATATCTATATATAATACTTTCAATTAGTTTATATATATATATATATATATATATATATATATATATATATATATATATATATATATATATATATATTGTAAATCCTTTCGACAAGTATCTTATTCATTTTCGCCTTGCAATTTTACCTGAAATTATCTGAAATTGAGAAAAAAATAACATCTGAGGATTGTAAATGTTTTTACCGAAATTACTTGAAACTAATATGGACCGAACACCTATTCCATTGTACAATTAATAAAAACAAGGATCGTTTTGTTCAGCGAATGGTTAGTGAGTTAATGTCTTCTAAATCTGTTAGAGAAGACAATTCGCCATTAATTACATTAACTTTATTGATTTATTCTTTGAATGACGATTTTACAATATTAAAGCTGCATTATTTAATAATAATAATAATAATAATAATAATAATATATGTGTATATATTTATATATATATATATATGAATTGAGAACAAATATGGATCGGAATCCGAAAGAAAGATAGAATAAGGAACAAATGAGCAAATGTTTATAAATGTTTCAGTTTTATTAAAGCTTCATCACTGAATGAAATATGAAAGAGAAAAAGTATAAAAAAAGAGAAAGATTATATTTTTTATTTTTGGGTTGTTTCTTTGTTATTGATAAAGCAGACGTGCATCTGTCTTGTCAAGGAGCGTTCGGGTGTGACAGTATTGTGTGTAAGTGTAACATAATTCACGTTTGTCTATGCGAGATTCGTATGTACATTCGTTGGTGTGTGTGTGTAGTAGTAGTAGTAGTAGTAGAAGTAATAGTAGTAGTAGTAGACACACGCAAAAACATATACATTATAATTTCTGTTTTATATACATTGGCATCTCGTTGTATATTCGTTTGTAGACGAACGCTACCTGACAACACAGATGCACGTGGAGTCTTCTTAACCAATGAAAAACAAACGACACGAAAGATAAAAATACCAGAACTTTTGTCTTTCTTTCTTTTCTCTCTGATGAAAAGTGAAACATTTTAGATTTATAATATATATATATATATATATATATATATATATATATATATATATATATATAATACATACAGAAAAGTTACTTAACTGTAAATATCAATTTTTGATGTTTTCCCGACTTCTTAGTTTCTTGCAATTATTCATTGTTCAAGAATTATGTTGTTTAATAAGTTTATTTCCAATTTTTATTAATATTTTATTACTTTATTTTTTAAAATTGGAAATAAACTTATTCAAACAAAAGACTCCTTGAAGAATGTATAATTTCAAGAAACTTCGAAGTTGGGAAAACATCAAAAATTGATACTTACAGTTAAGTAACTTTTCTGTATATGATAATATGACGGCTTTATTTTTAATATTAATATTATTTTAATATTTTTAATAATCAGCACAATATGGAAATATGTTTATTACTTTTGAAATATTAAATCTTCACCCCCATATATATATATATATATATATATATATATATATATATATATATATATATATCAAAAATACTTTTAAAAACCCTCACACCAAAACAAGGACCAAAAGCCCATATAAACATACATCTGCAAATCCTTCATTTTTGAGTTATTAAATTTATAGAATGTTTATGATAGATGGCACTGTGTTGAAATGTAGACTCGGTTACATTTGTCATTCGTGTATATTTGTACCTAGTCTTCAAAGTTTAACGTGTTTAGTAGTGAGTTAACTGAGAAGTGTTCCTTTTGACAATGGCAGGGTATTCATTACGTGACCAGGCAACTACGATTTTTACATAAGGCCATTTATATATCATATTGCATTTCCAGGCCGAAAGCAACTGAGTCATGTAAACTTTCCTGGCACCACAAACTGGATCGATGAAGACCACGAATAACACATTCCACAGGCTATCGGACACGATCCAGTTATCAGCACACGTCAAGTGGCCCTAACATGTCATACATCGCATAGTACTGAGCAAGTACACGAGCACCTCCTGTATCCGTATCATTTGCAACGTGTACAGCGTTTTTCGCTCTCTGTTCACTCACCACGGGAAAACTTTTTGCCGATGGTTTATTGCACAAACTGCCGATCCGTTATTTGTCTCTTTAAACTTGTTTACGGATGAGGCAAAATTTTGAAGAGATGGATTAACAAATTTACAAAAACAACATTTGTGATCGGATCGAAATCCCCATGTTACAATACAAGCTAGACATCAGCATCAGTCTAGGATTAATGTGTGGGCTGGAATTGTAGGTGTCTGTGTGGTAGGCCCATATGTTCTTCCTTCACGTCTTACAAGAGCTGTCTACAGGAAATTTCCAAACGTGCTAGTGGATGTACTCCTGCTAATACGAAGACGAATGTGATTCATGCATGATGAAGCTGCATTTTAGTCACATTGTTCGCAATGCACTGTCTAACGACTACCATGAAACAGGGATATGTAGGGGGTTCCATAGCCTGCACGTTTCCTCGACCACAATAATTTGTATTTTTATTTGTGGGGCCACTTAAGACAACTGGATTATGCAGAAACGCTTCATCAATGTGTTATGGGGGCCTGCGAAACCATTCGACACCGGGTGGGCCTATTTGAAATTGTTCAACAGTCGTTGATCCTATAGGAGCATCCATGTGTAGAAGTCATCGGAGCAAATTTTATGCCTTTTGGACATATGCGTATATGGACTTTTTGTCCTTGTTTTGGTGTGATGAACCCGCCCCTAAAGTTTGTCAAAGTATATTTGAGACACCTATGTATATATATATATATATATATATATATATATATATAGAGAGAGAGAGAGAGAGAGAGAGAGAGGTGGGGGTCATCATATATATATATATATATATATATATATATATATATATAATGTATATGTGTGTGTGCGTACAACAGAGGCTGACAGAGAAAGACAGAAAGTGAGGGCGAGATCGTGTGACTAAAAGTGAACTTAAAAATATAGTTTTACATCTTGTGACTTTAGTACTTAATTTTCTAATGAAAATAGCTTGCTAGATATATCTAGATTGCTAGATATATGTTTAATTTACTTGAAAAAGTCAGTCCCCATCGCAAATCCGCAATTGATAGCAGTTTGAAACTGAAATCATTAGTTTTTACTTTGAATAGAAGGCTCAAATTGAGATGTTAGCATGGACCTTACGAGATATTTCTTTTATCACCGCTAGAGAATGTCACTTAAAAAAAAAAAGAAATAGTAAAAATAAGAATTCTGATGCAGCAGAAAATTTCTCAGGAATTTCGTAAAAAAATCACCATAAGAGATGGTGCAAAAATGTCATTAGTTTAGTTTTTCGTGCTAGCAAGCCAAAATGGACCCTAAGGACAATTAGGAATAAAGGCGGTGTAAGAAAGATATAAAAGATAAATGGAATTTATAATTAATTGAAATTTGATATTACATGTGTTGTTGGCAGAGTCCCTATGAGTCAGTCCGGGCTTGGAGTATAATAGCTTCTCCAGTAGGGGTTAAATGGTTGGATACCTTTCTAAAAGGGGTCAGGCGTCATCAACTTAGGAGTGGATAACTCTAACAGTATATCCACGATCCCTTGACGGGCGATGGGAACTCAATTAGTTTGAAAGCTGAAGACGATAATATGCTCGCCATACTTTCCTTACAACTTCAGTGTTCCGGCGTCTTTCAATTTTTTGCGAACTCAAACTCTTCCAGATACACATTGTTAAGTTGTGAACAGGCTAAGTCATCAGTCAGAGAGCATGGAATCCTCTCGGACATATTAATTCATTATATATATATATATATATATATATATATATATATAGAACTACATATATATATATATATATATATAAAATATATATATACCTATATATATATATATATATATATATATATATATATATATATATACCTATACACATTGTTCATCAGTCACGGAGCATGGAATCTTCTCATATATATATATATATATATATATATATATATATATATATATATATATATATATATATGTAAGCAAATATATGGATATAGATCCGACAGTATGAAAGAAAAATATATGGAAAAAACAAACAAAAAATATATACAATTATGCTATTTTAATGTTAATATGTCAATGTCGGACGTTTCGGTCTAATAAACCATCTTCAGGCCATATTCATAAATTGTCATGTTGTATTGATAATGTTATATTTATGAATATGTCCTGAAGATGGTTTATTAGACCGAAGCGTCCGACGTTGACATATTAACATTAAAACACCATTATTGTATATAAGGGTTTTTGTTTGTTTTTTCCGTATATATTTATATATATATATATATATATAATAGCTGGCCTCTCTTATTCGAGGATACCCGTCTATTAGGGCGGCTAGCCAATCCCTATTAAAGACGCTCGCTCTGGCACATTTGTGGTTTATACTGGAACTATGCTGATCAGAGCTTAGTTACAGTTTCTGGGAGAGAGCGTGTTTTCTAATGTGATGAACAATCTGAACAAGGCCAGCACACTCAAATCATCGGTCACGAGGACTTGTGACTTTGTGCTTAGCGCAGTTATCGACAAGTCCTACGTCTACCCAATTTCACTCACAAGGCTTGGGTCAACTCGTGGTATGGTTTTTCCACTTTCCAAAGGTGCCGCACGCTGGGATCGCCCAATCTCCTCCAGACCGATTAATTTTCCTTGGGCCCTTAGGTCATATATATATATATATATATATATATATATATATATATATATATATATATATATATATCAGGTTTGTTGCTGTGGTAATGTAGCTAATGTACACAGAGTGAGGCGGCTTGGCACAGATTGACCTTGAATTCTGTTACAAATAAACACTATTATAATGTTCTCGCCCACGTCCCTTATTTATATCACTCTTTGGAAGGAAAGTATGTAGAATAGTCATCTCATCACACCTCAGAACTTTCCATCAGTTTCCATGGCTGGTGCAGCCGTTTTTAGCTAAGGACAATATTCTCCAGGTCCGACAACCACCATATTCTCCAGCTCCTTGCGACATCTGTTCTCTTCAAAACACATAAGCCACTTGAAAGGAACGCGATTTCAAGATGTCGAGGCAATCCAACAAAATGTAACGAGGCAGCTGTTCCCTATCCCGAAAAATGGAGTTCTAAGAATGCTTTCATCAATGGAGCTGTTTTAATTTTTATAGACCCAGAAACGATATATATATATATATATATATATATATATATATATATATATGATATTTATCCATACATAGATGGACTCTATCTAGTTACAAATAATAAAGGTACTGCTTTTAGAGTGTAGTTTCCAGCAGTCAGTGGGACTTGCTCGTTTGTATATGATTGTATTACTGTTTTTCTGTTAATATATTTGTTAACTCATTTCTTCTCTTTGTGTCGCTGTCGTGATGTTTCACCTTCTTATTTCTTTGATGTAATAATATTCATAGATATGTAGGGTTTCTGTCTTAGCTTTAGACGGGCGTTCATGCAACCATATGATTCCGTGTAGGGAAAGAGTCCGGTATTATGCCATAGAGACGCGCATGTGCTTTTTGTTCGACTCGAGTCGTTGAAAAGAAGTTGAATTGTGGGCTTTCTTCGAGATTAAAATACTAATTTCAGAGAATTGCGGCGCAAATTGGCACTTCGTAGTATCTGAATATTGTACATATCTCGTTGTATTTGTATTCATTTTTCCTCCAAGTTCATCTTTCATAAAATTATCTTTTTCTGATTCTGTTCCATTTTCATTCGTCTTTCCTTTTTCGTTCGTTTCTTTCTTTCTTTCTTTCTTTCTTTCTTTCTTTCTTTCTTTCTTTCTTTCTTTCTCACTTCCTTGCATTTTTATGTGATTTTCTTATATTTCTGTCTCTTATACTCTGCTCTTATTACCCCTTTCCTTTCTTCTTATCTATCTATCTCTCTATCTATCTATCTATCTATCTATCTATCTATCTATCTATCTATCTATCTATCTATAAAAAAGACAATAGGAAAACTGCAATTTTAGCCGACACGTTTCGTCCGATGCAAAAAACGAAATGAATTTGTTGAAACAAAGTATCTATAAACTTCAAACAAAATGCCATTAGCAACTAGAAGAATTTAGAAACGCTATTGTATATTCATACGATCAACTGAAAAATTACGTCAATTACTTTATATTTGAAGAGAATATTTTCACTGATTCCATTTTCTTTTTCAATATATCTATTAGATACATTAATATTTGGATAATAATCAATGGCGACATTTTCTATTTTTATGAGTGTAGCATTTATAAAATCAAAATTGTGGTTGAATTTCTCTCTCTCCACCCACACACATATATATAAGCTTCCTTCCTTTTTTCGTTCGTTCGTTCCTTTCTATCTATCTATCTATCTATCTATCTATCTATCTATCTATCTATCTATCTATTACAGTCTCTTATCTCTTTTTTTGCACCCCGAAATTTCTATTTATCCGTGACTCATTTTGTTCATTATAACTTTCCTATCGATCTGGCTAACCTTCCTTCCTTCCTTCCTTCCTTCCTTCCTTCCTTCCTTCCTTCCTTCCTTCCTATCTATCTATCTATCTATCCCAGTCTCTTATATCTCTTTTGTACCTCTATATTTATCTCTCTCTCTCTCTTTCTCTGTCTCAGTCTGTGTCCTTCCTTCATTTCTATCTTTTTGCGTGTTTATGCTGTATATAAGCATATTATAGTTGTCTACTTGTCAACATCATTTGTTATTTAATAATCTATACCCTCTTCTTTCCTAACATTTTTAATGTAGAATTTATCTGTGTTTCCCACATACGAACTGAAAACATTTTCTCTTCCTCAACAGACTTTTTTCGTAACACATTTCAGTAATCACTAAAGTGTATAAATTTTTTAACGACCATTGAAAACATTTTTACGGGAACCACCCTTTAGCAAAATAATTTTTCATATGTTCATGTCTGGACATTTAAAGACGAATCATTTGCATATGTGCCAGTAGGGATTTACGAAGCTTAATTTGGTAAAATTGGTAATAAAGTGGGTCTGGCATGAAAATCAGAATTCGAAATGCTGTCTTGTAGCTGCGATCGAACAACGATGAAGAACGTACAGTTATTGTGATTATGAAACAGGTTTGGTTTGCTTTATTTTGTTGTACGACATATCAACCTCAATGAGTTATTTAATGCCGACATTTTTTATTGCTGATAATATTTTGCTTTGTCAAAAATCTGTTAATAATTTTTTTTCAAAAAAGTATTGCTGGTAATAGTTAGCTATCTGCCTATAGCTGGGACCCTAACAGGTGCTACCACCCTGGGCCAGGGTGGACCTGGGAACACCAGCCATTAAGAGGTGGTTCCACGCTCCTCAAAACCTCCTGATCAGAGGCCTTGCTGCTGGATGTAGTTTATCGTCTTACCCAGAACGAGCTATGAAATAAGCCCAGGTATAGAAATATAATCGCATATTCATTATTTCATAGTTTCCACATTTTTCTCTCCTCATAGTTATTTTTGTGTGGAGAAAAACAGGTTTTAAATCTTTGCATTTTAGGTAAATTTTCTGAAGAATATATATATATATATATATATATATATATATATATATATATATATATATATATATATATTCACTTTTAGACATGTCTGATTGAATAAACTACAAACATTATGTGTGCTAATTTTTAATAAAATCAGTTCATATTTACAGACATCCTCCCGTGCATTGATGTTAAAAGATGAGAGAAATGTGTTATAGCTGTTTAAATTTATTTTATTTTCATTTCCCAAGTACTTCGATCTTTTCCCAAGATGATCTTGGAAAAGGTCGAAACTACTTGGGAAATGAAAATAAAAGAAATTTAAACAATATACTGACTGCGTTTAGAAAATAAGACATTCCTATAACATCAAACATATATATAAAAAACCCACACAGTCAATTAAAAAAGTTAAAAATAACAATCGCCCTTGATGGTCAATTTTTACAAACTTCGTGTCAGAAAAAAAAAAAAAACCTTGTACGAACACAAGAAAAACCAAATAGCCAGCTTTAAGTGCAGTATATATATATATATATATATATATATATATATATATATATATATATATATAATAAACCCAACAAGACCTGAGATCGGCAAAATAGTTAAAAAAAAATCCTAGAAAGGATTGAGCAACAAATTAAAATGTAGGGCTGAAACTTTGGATTAATACCAATGACGTGATAAACTTGTTTGCTGATATTAAAGATAAAACAAACTGTACACTAATGCAGTTTGATATTGAAAATTATTATCAATCAATATCAAAAGAACTGTTCATGAATGCGTTGGACTTTGCTACCCACTACACGGATATTACTGAAGAAGAAAAGAGCATTATTATAAATGCAAAAAAATCGGTACTGATACATAAAGGTCAGCAATGGATAAAAAAATTTTACGACTACTTTGACATTACAAGCTGAGTCTTCTGATCTTATATGTCTTTCTATATTATACAATCTCACAGCGTACGGTGAAATTAATATAACTGACATTGGTTTATACAGAGACGATGGACTTATGGTTAAAAAAGAACTCTACTAACTTTAAAATCGATAAAATTAGAAAGATATTATGCAAAGAATTTAAACGCCTGAACTTAAAAAATACGGCAAGCACTAAATTGAAAAAAGTTAACTTCCTTGATATAACATTAGATTTAATGAAAAATGTATACATACCGTATAAAAAACCCAATACTAATCCTTTGTATATACACCCTAAATCTAATCACCCTCCATCTCTAATCAAGCATATACCTTTATTTATCGAAAAAAGAATAAGTACAAATTCAGAAAATGAGAAGATTTTCAATGAACATATTAATTTCTATAATAAAGCTCTAAAAGATAGTTGTAACAAAAGCCCCAAACTAATTTACATAAAAAATGAAAATGGAAAGCATAGAAAAAACAAAAACAGAAAAATAATTTGGTATACACCCCGTACAACCAAATGGTAAAGAATAAATTAGGACACAAATTCCTTGCATTAATCGTTATACATGTTCCTAGAGATAGTAAACTTAGTACTATTTTCTATAAAAATACACTAAAATTAAGTGGTAGCTGTACTGAAAACTTAGAGAAGATGAAGATAAACAAAAATTATGTAACTGAAGAAATTCTCATAATTGTCCTCTACAAAATAAATGTCACACGGAATCATTAGTATACCAATGCAATATCATCTATTGAGAATCCCAAAAACATAAAAATCTATATAGGTTGCGCAAACCATGAGTTTAAAAATAGATTCAATCAACATCAAAGTTCATCTAGGATAAATAAATACCGAAATCAAACGTCCCTATCAAAATATTTCTGGCACTTAAAAGAAACGAATAAAACAACTGCGGTAAAATGGAAATTAATAAATAAAAGCTAGAATCTGTAGGTCATTAAATGACCCATGTCCTTTGTGCATACATGAGAAACTATATATTACTAGGTTTATAAAAATAAAAATTCACTGAATCATAGACATGAAATAGGTATTCTTTGTCGACATTGTCAAAAAGTGTCCTTAAATAATATTTTAAAAAATAAATAAGCGTAGCTGGTGATATATATACTTATATTTGATATGCAATAATAATTTTTTTAAATTTAAGTAATTCTTTTACGTTTATTTGTTTTAAAAAGAAATATAAACTATAAACAATTAAAAGTAAATAATAAAAACATTTTAAAATTGTAGTTGAATACAACGGTTTCTAATCCAAACACCCCTTTTAGAAAGAATCTGTATGTATACAAGTATGAATTAATGAATAAAATGCCGAAAAACTTTTTGTTGTAGAGACAAAAAAAAACAAAAAAAACAGACGGCATGAGTTGAACGGATGTCAAAATTCATTGAAAAAAGACACCCCTACTCTACCTAAACTTAACCTCTTTTCGAACGTAATTCATAATTGATAGAATAATAGTTAATAAAAAAAGAACACGCTACCGCCTCTGTCTTAATGATTGGATTTCTATGTATCCTTGGAAACAAAAATTACGAATGTATATGCTATTAAAACTCAGCAAATTTCAAAATAAGTTATTCCAAAATTCGCTTGAAGATGAAACAGAACTAATGATTTTGATTAAATTATGTAATTGAATTTGAAGTTTTTAGTTTCTGATTTTGAAACATGGTAATTCCTGTGTAGCGATGAAACCATATTATCATACCAGTTAATTTATATATATATATATATATATATATATATATATATATATATATATATATGTGTGTGTGTGTATATATATATATATATATATATATATATATATATATATTAAAGGGATCCACCCCTTTCTATACAAGTGGACTCCCAGTGTGTACTTGTACTGCTGTTGGTGAATACCCGGAAGTGAGACAGTGAAAAGTAGAGTGTGAGGGAACCGCTTTTTAGGAGTCAAAGTTGCGAGCACGTAGACTCAGAAGGAAGTCATACTTCGATACTGAATTTCCCAGACTGTATATATATCATTATTGCTACTAACCACATTTCTGGATCTACTAACCGTATTACCAATTGTATTATTACGTCAATACATTTATTTGTTATATTTCATTCCTGCGTTTGTCATTCATTGAGACCGGATTTCATCCGGAATCGCAACAATAATATATATATATATATATATATATATATATATATATATATATATATTAATCGTTTCATCCCAAGTAAAAGCGATAATGGCACTAAGTGTTACTGGGAGTAAAAGAGAATGAGAAAACTTTAGGAGGAACTGGAAACCCGATCTTGGAATGGAACAACGATAATCAAAGATAGGGTATCAAACTCTATTCCTGTCCAAAAAAACACGAAAGGAGTCAGTGGGCATGAAGTGTTCACCGATATATTTAAACAAGAAAAAAACTTATTTTGAAATTTATACATGTTATATCGCTTGCAACTTGACAGAATTATGACCAAAGTAAATCCGAAAATTGAAAATATTTTTGAAATGCGACCTAATATTGTAAAATTATGCACAGAAGCGCAAAATTAAAATCCTAACAATTATCCAGTTTCTTCCTAAAATATCCAATATTTGTTTCTTTGTTTTTGCAGGCAATGATGCCTGACATTTTTCAGTATTTGCGTTCATTCTTCATGTTTTCTTAGACTCTTGTATTGGACTTTTACATCTCATTATCAATTCTCCAGGAATCCAAGGCAAACGACTGCCTGGGTCATTCCATAAATTATAAATATTCTTCTTTTAGAAGTCTTTTATTCTATGCTCAGAATCAATGTCTTGTTGACAGTTCCGACGTCTTGCCAACTTTAAGACCTTAGAAAACTATTGCAGGTGTTCAGACGAAATCTGTCAATATGTAGCCCCATTTACTTTCCATTTCCTCACATGACACACGCAAAATTCGTCTGAAGAATCCAATTTATATCATTACTGTACTTCGATCGAATTTTAGAATTTGGTGCCATTTGGCTGTTACACAGAATTATTTTCTTTTTCGATCTATGCTCACTTAATTTCGACTGAATAATTCTATTTTGGTTTCATTTGACCGAATTCCAGAAAAGACATCGGTTTTTTTTATGCATATCAGACGATGCTGAAAATGTATAGATTTGACTTGTGGAGGATTTTGGGATGTTCGCTAAGAATCTTACATGTTTTGGTGAGGATCAAAATATGGAAACATTTCAAACCTCATTAGGTGTACGTCAAAGATTTAATGTGTGTCCCAGTTTACTGAATCTTTTCTTTCACTATGCTTTGTGTATTTACAAACACAGATGTAAAGAGATGGGCACTGGTCATTTACGCATTCCATACCATATCCCAATGAATATCTGTTTTTAATCATTTCACCCCAAGCAAGGAAGGAATTCTACTGGTACGTAGGACGTTACAGACAGTGAAGGTGAGAGAAAAGACTGAGAAAAGGGAAGATTGAGGAAAACATAAAAATAAACGGGATTCAAGAAGACAGAAGATGGCGATTGAAGTTGCATTTAAATTTTTGAAAACTAGTTTTCAGGGAAGTAAGTTAACAGAAGCGATTCCCACGGGCGGGAAAAAGCAAGAAAAGAAACTGTTCGGTTAGAAGTGGCGGGTGCATTTAGCTAATTCAATAGTAAACGTGTGGGACCTAGATGCCAATCTAGTAGCACGTTTAAATTCATGTAATCGGGGCACCAGGGGAAAAAATCTCGTCAGAGCAGTTGGCATAAAAATATTTGTAGAAAAGACTGAAGTCGGGATGCGAAATCAAGATCAATTACACTGCAGACAGTTTCTTTGGTTTTTGTCAAGAGCTTCAAGATGTATAACAGGAGCACCAGACTAGATATAAGCAACAGTATATGTCACCAGAATATACCAATAGAAGACGAGTGACCGGCTTTCTCTACCGAGGTCAAAATACTGATAACGAGGGGCTGAGCTATGCTGATGACATAGGTATTCATAGGTGGGAGATAAGAATGATCTTGAACAGAAAAAAAAAAACATTTCCAAAACAGAAACTTTGATTTGAAGTTGGAATTAAATCAGTAAAATCACATACGCTTAATCCATCATAATAAGCCAGAATGTAGAATTTGTAAATATTAAACACCTGGAATAATTGATAGTGGATGTTAATATTATGTTCAAGATCATTGTTATCCCAACCCTGAATACCTGGGTGATCAGCATACCTCCCCCTTATCAATACTTTGACCTCGGGAGGGAAAGCAGGATCGTTGGCTTCTATTGGTAGACTCGTTTGGGAATGTTTAAATGGTCAGTGACTATCAAATTCCATTTGTGTTTGTAAACGCACAGGGCAAATCTATCAACACGACCCAAAACAATTGCTGATGGTTGAGTTTGATTTTAAATATACAGGGTACCCCGCAAAAAACAGGGAATTTTAGATTTACTATATGATGAAAAAAAAAAAATGAACATATAAAAAATTAACTATTTTAGTTTGAACACCACATCATTTCTGCTCCTATTCTGTTTTAAGCTACTAAATTTCTATCTATTTGTTTCAAATAACTGTAACACAAATTCCAACAATGACATAAACTGCACAAAATTTCCTGTTTTTTTATTTTTGTGGAGCACCCTCTATAAGTAATGGTTACTTACCATAATACGTGTGTTATGGGCACTAAAATAGAGAGTTTGATACTTATAGAAGGCTCTAGTAGTGTACCCTTCCACCAACATAGAATAAGATTTTTTTTATGATTTCATTCCAAGCAAGGAAATAAAGCCACTAATACGAAAATATTTACTGAATGTTAATGGTTAAAAATATGAGAAGAAAAAGAAGAAAAAAACTATTAAGGAGAGAAAACAAAACAAAACAAAACAAAAAATGAAATAAGAAGATAACGATTGAAGTCGCATGTAAATTTTGTGAAACAAATCAAAGAGTACTGAAGTGTTATGTAATATCAGTCCTCTCATATGGCAGTGGATGCTAGAAATCTTCTCACAGAGGGAGAACAGACTGGAAGCAACAGAAATGTGGTTCTACAGAAAGATGCTGAGAATACATGTGAGCAACGAGGAAGTTTTTGAGAAAATGGAAACATAAATGGATTTTATACTTAGCATTAGAAAGAAACAAATGAAATCTCTAGGGCACGTAATGAGGAAAGAGTGCTTGGAAAATTTGATACTCACAGGGCAGATTGAAGGCAAGAAGGACAAAGGAAAACAACGCATAACCTACTTAGCGAGTTTGAGTAAATGGACTTTGGAAAAAGTTTAGGGGAGTTTATTAAGGGCTACAAAGGACAGGAAATTGTGGAGCGCCATGATCGCCAGCAACTTGAACGAACACGGCAGATAGAAGATCAATGTTGGCTGAAAAGCAAGAAGCCGGATGAGAATTCCACAAGTGAGAAGTGCGACAGAGGAAACTGTTAGCATAGAACTTACCATTACATCTAGCAATTTCAATTGTAAAATGATGAGACCTAGCCGCCAATCTGGTATTGCTCTTATATTCGTAAAGTCGAGGTATCAAAAGAGAAAAGCTCATCAGAACCTTTGTTAGTCTATAGTGTGCTTGCTGTAGGTTTTTTTTCTAGCAAGCTACAATTGTTGTAGAGTAGTTTCTCAGTGGAGGCTTGTATTTTACTAAGTCGGTCCTAAAAAGGTTCGACGTACAAAACGTTAGGAACTTGAAATAATAGTTAATGACGCAGCAATCTAGTTGTGGTGGTTGATACTTTAATGTACGACATCGACTGACTGACCAACTCACCGAGCTCACTGGCGACTGCTACTACCGCTACTACTTATTATATGTGGTAGAGTCTATTAACAATAGAATAGGTATGTTCCGGTATAACAAGGATGCCCAATAAAAAAGCGGCAAAATTTATTATCACTGTTTTATCTTTCAGGAATAATTGATCTTTAATAACCTTAAATAAATTTCTTGAATATTCATGACCTTGAATAATCATTACGCTCTCGCATAATTACTTAACTCTGATTGGTTCTTTTATGATTGATTAATTGCTGCTCGATCTTGTGACTCGTCATTTAAAGGTTATTTGCAGACAACTTTCGTCTTTCGTTCTTCTCTTTTCGTGTTGCTAAACAACTCACTGATTTTGAGCGTCAAGTTATCGTACTTTTGAAAGAAATCATCCGACATGGGCATTGACGAAATGTTCAGAAATTCTTGAATTTTTCAGTTACATCAACGGTTGTCTCGCGTCCTTCTGAATTTACCGCTCTTTTTTTACAGCGCACCCTGTGGAATCGAGTTAGATCCGCACAGAGTGACCTACTACTTCGTTCCTATGTCAGATGCAAGTAAATAATCTCAGATAATTTATCTAACGATTGTTATTCTACAAGTTTCGCAAGCCGTTGGAATTAAAATGTATACTTTTTGATGGCTTAATTGATTTGTATGCTAAATTTGGTTTGGCCCGATATTCGTATAATGGTTAAATAATGATTGTTTAGTTGGGTATTATATCATAATAATGGGGTCCTAGTGTGGAACTAACTTATTATAAAGGATATCTGAGAAAATCTGGCTAACCATTAAACTGCGACTAGGTGCGCAATACCTAATTTCGTTATAAGAAATAAACTTGCGTCCATTTTTAGCCGACTAAAGAACGTATTGATTTAATATTAAGATAAACGTCAAAGCATTAAAGAATTAACGCCTAAAAAGAGAATACGGTGTTTTTTGTGGGGAGTTGATATTCTTAATTTTGGTGTTTTTTTTTTAGTTTTTATCTTAGTTGTTCAGGGTAAAATGAGATTTTATTCTCTGCTCGGTCATTGAGAGCATTAATGAACAAAGGCCGCCATAAAATACACCATTAACGCCATGAAGAAAATAGTTATTTTATAGTGTGACTTAGAAATTTATGAGAAGACATATTTCGGCTAAAGCTCCTAATTTCTTATCCGTAGGAAAAGAAAGAAAGAAAAGGACATGCACACAGCCCCCCACCCCGAAATATGAAGAAAAAAAAAAAAATTGATAAATTGGTTCCGCAAGATAAATTGACTGTTATAATTCTTTTCATTCTACATTAGTTTTCAGTATGACGATAAACTCCAGGCCTCTGATAGGTGTGGGGTTTGAGGAGCCTGGAACCACCCCTTCATTGCTGTTGTTCCTAAGTCTATCCTGACCTGAGGAAATAGCACTTGTTTGGGCCCCGGCTATGTGCAAATAGTGACCCCCCCTAAAAAAAACTATGAAAATACAAAAATAATTTTTTATATAAAAAATACCAGCATTACATTTTTATATATTGGGTTGGTGCATAATTATCAGGCGTTTCTGTAGGCGAGTTATTTGTTAATAAAAATACTGTTTTGTTTACTTGTTTTAATAAAAATGTTATTTTATTTTCGGGGTATGATACTACTTGTCGATAATCATCCTCAATGTTATTGTTGCATTGTTATATTTCTGTTTTCCTAATAAATATCTTTCAAAAACGTCTGATAATTATGCACCAACCCCATAGTAATAAAAAAACCCCAACAGTACCTATTTATATTAAACAATAAACAGTTCAAAATTAAACCAACTATAGAAGAATGGCATCAGAAATGCCAAAATAGAACAGAAGAGATTATATGTTTTAAATGTTCTATTATGTAATTTATAAGATCTCTCGGTTTTAACTCGCTGCAATTTATTTATTTTATTTATTTATTTTTTATTCGTAAACAGTTTTAAACGTTTCATTATATTTATAAGCACCCACGGCTTAATTCGCTGTAATTTATTTATTAATTTTAATGGCCGTTTTTTTTTTTTTTTTTTTTTTTTTTTTATCTCTGTAAATAGTAATTATTAGCTAGTGAAATGAAACTTGATGGGAAGTGGGTAAAAACGGAAAACATAATTACTTTCTAAGTATCCGATGAAGGGGTGTCCACTGAAAAATGAAAAAAAGAAAAAAATCACCCGTAAACGGCTTCAATAGATTTCGCACCGTTGTGATTGGCTGTTGGTCAATCTCCAATCAAATGTGTGATAACGGGGTATATTTATAGAAGTCAGTGTCTACAAGCATTTTTTATAGGGTGTTTCAGAGTCTGATCAGCTCTGGGGGGGTCGATTTGGTGAGGTCAGTATGAGGTTTGAAAGACCCGAAACTGCCCAATGATCCATCTCCAGAACATCACTGACGACGCCCTCTAGCGCTAAAAGAGCGTATATTCAAAGTATATTCAGGTTTCATATTCGACATACTACCATAACCCATTCGTATATCCTAAAAAAAGATTGTCCGTTATGTTTAGCATGCCAAGAGATATTCCCCATAAAACACAAACTGACAAAGTTTAATTTGAATTCAATCCGCTTAAAATATTACCAAATAACAAACTTCAAAAAGCTTTTCAAAAGACCGATTAATTTTACACATTCCAGTTTCTAAAAGAAATTAAAATAGTTTCTAAAATATAATTAAAAGGAAAAAATTATAAGCATATCTAACAGCAGTCCTTCTATATAACATATCATGTTTTCTGACAGTTTAAATACAAGATTTTTTAAGAAAAATATTCAACTTCGGCATTAAATGACTCAATGAGTTGATATACTGTAAACCAAGCCAAGCCAAGCCAAGCTAACCATTCTATATACATATACATACATATATGTTTCTTTGCAGCTTTGTTGCGCGCGTGGTCGAGTGGTTACCACATTCGATTTTCAGTCACGCGATACAGTTTCGAATATAATCATATTCAATTTACCAAGAAGTGGTCCTCTTTAAGTTATCATGTTATCATATTCTAGCGCGCGGCACAGATGGAAAGTGCTTGAAAATCATGTCACTGGTTGGCCCAGGCCTTGTGATTAAAATTACATTGACGGAATTATACGTCGACGGGTCTGGAAGTCATCGTGCTTTGAGGGTATTGGCCTTATTCAGATTTGACTCTCGCCAAATTCAATCGTTATCTCTCAGAAACTTGAACTAAGGTCTAGTAGATTTGCAGCATAAGCCACAACTGAACTGTTTGAGTTTTTAACAAAAATGTTCGTGAGCTGTAACAGGGATTGGCTAACCGCCCAGGCATACTAAGATACGAGTGAGCAGCCATTATTATTAATATAGATGTAATACCTAGAGTGTACTCGTGTTCAAGTTGAAAGCCTCCTTTTTTTTAAAGGAATGTTAAATGTGACACTATTTAGGGTTGCGTGGAAAAAAAAGGCGAGAATTAATTTAAGTGATAAGAAGCTATCACGAAAAGACACTGAGCGATGTTATTTTTTATAACAAAGAAAAGTGGTAAAGATTTTATTTTCATTAGCGAAGAAAGAAAGATACCGGATTTAATTTGATTTATGTTACGACGCGGCGAAAGAAGATAGCAATCTGCCCATGGCAATAATAAAAATTTCAGGTTGGTCAAGTGGCCTACAAGGCAGAATGCTAACAGATAAAAATTAATTGGGTTTAATTTCTGACCAAAAAAAATGTCCGCTGGACCTCCCACAAAGTACAAAGAAGGAAAGATTAAACCATTAACTATCTGCGGAGATATCATATGAGAAGAGCACCTGTTTTGTGTCAGAGCTGGCTATGATGGAAAAACGACTTGTTATTCTTTATCGAAAGTCACCAAGACATGACTGGACAGAACATTTATAGTCAAATTGTGGGAAATGGTATGAAGAACATTTACATTCTAACTCATCAGAGCTGATTCGACTTGAAGACAAACTGTAAATAAGTGTGGTTTCTCATCTTTAGTATCTCTGATCATTTCTCACCTATCTGTTCAGGATCGATTGTGCTGCTTCTGAGCCAAGCTGTGGTTTAAACTGCAACTATGCTGAGCAGACCTTAGTTACTAATTGATTATTCAAAACAGTTTGATGCATTGAAGAGACGTCTTTTGAGCAAGTGGAAATGATCTAGTTTTCGTAATGGGGCCTCCATACATATTAATTTCATACCTTCTCTCATCTAAAAAAGTTTTTATTAAAATTATAGCGGATAATTTCTAATTCATTTATATCGTGATTATTAAACGATGTT
The DNA here is from genome assembly GCA_903632075.3 of Acanthosepion pharaonis. NCBI lineage: Eukaryota > Metazoa > Mollusca > Cephalopoda > Sepiida > Sepiidae > Acanthosepion > Acanthosepion pharaonis. Next base: position 1,001,844 of record CAHIKZ030004683.1, read on the forward strand.
ATGATTTAACAACAGAAGTTCAGTTGTCATCAATAACAACTTAGAAAAAAATCGAAAATACCACAAATAATAAGATAGACTGTTGGCTGAATATAACAAAACTTGTTTATACAGGGTGCGATTGATAAATTGTCGTCAAAATTACGCAAAAATGAAAACAGCACTGAGATCTCATTTTAACATATCTTTACCAAAATTACACAAAACTATATTGAAATACTAAAGAGTAAATGTTTCGCAGAAAATCACCATTGGCTTCAACCACGGCCTCCAGATGATTTTGGAATCTCTTGTAACTCTTCTGGACGGTCGCCACTAAGTTGGTGAATGCTGCCATAAATCTTGCCTTCCGTTCATCTTACTTGTTACAAGGAGTTTTTTTTTTAATCTCCCGCTCAACAACGCCCATACATAAAAATCAAGGGGTTTGCAGTCTGGGGAGTTAGGTGAACAGATGAAAGGGGTGATATGGTCGCAGAAATTGTTTGACAGCCATGACTGGGTTCTCCTACATGTGTGGCGTGGTGCTGAGTCCTGTTACCAAACATAGCGTCTTCCAGCAGCCACCCTCTTGACCCAGGGCAGCCTTACCTTTTCAAATAACATGATGTAGGCCTCCGTGTTCCATTAATAACTGCATATAAAATATAAAAATCGAGAATTATAGGAAACCAATTACTGATACCAACTGACGTGCGGACGGTAGGTTCGACTACGAAACTCTGGATGCTGAGGTTAACGTCAATCAACTAAGTGAAAAACGTATTATATATATATATATATATATATATATATAATATTATATATATATAAATATACACATACATACATACACATACATATATATTTGTATAAAAAATAATTCCAAGTGGATAGAATCCAGGTAGAACTCAATGTCCAGGACAGAGTAAGGATATAATAAAAGGGCTTAAACACTAATATATTCCATAGAATAGTAGTGTTTAAGCCTTTATATATATATATATATATATATATATATATATATATATATATATATATGTGTGTGTGTGTGTGTGTGCGCTCGCGTGTATGCGATGTCAATGTATAAATGTCACTGGTACTTTGTATCCCGGTACAACCTGCCTCATGTTCAAGTCATCGGGAACTACATAATTATTCCCCACAGGCCTTTCCTGGTGAGAATGATGGCTATATATCACGGCAGGATTAGGAACAATATATGTCAAAGGGTACATTAATCTTCTTGTAGGTTCAATAGCCATCTAGGACAATGCTGGTAGACTAGGCTCCATTGTTATGTGTGCAGTCATTCCGGCGATATGAATGCATTGATGAGCGGAAGCCAGAAGCCAGGCTGTAGAGTTTCCCCGCATGAGATCAACTGTGAATAGGGCGGGGCTTCAAGTTGAAGGACATCAGCGCTTTGACCTCGAGAGGGATGCGCTTTGAATGAATGAATACCTCTCCCGCTTTCAACACATGTTGAAGGAACTAATTAGGGGCTTAGCGACACTGTGATTGGACTGATGGTGATAATTCTTAATCCAGTTGGATGTGAGAAATTTAAGTAATGAAGATAGAGATTTTTTAAAGAATATTTACAAAATTATTTGAGAAATTTATTATCTTTATATAGAAGAAAACAAAAAAGAAAAAAAGGCTATCATGCGTAATCGAATTATGATTTGAATCTTATTCTTGAAATTGATTATTTTCTTATCGAATCTTATTATTCTTGAACGTGGTTATCTTTTTTATCGAATCATCTCATTCTTGAACGTGATTAACAAAATTTTATTCTAACGTTCGTGAATTTTTTTCTGACATTATTGATAAGAAACAATTTTAAAATATATTTATACATTAAAATTAAAAGTATGTTCGTATCTTTTTTTCAACACCTGCATAGTTATTTTGTAAAACCTTTTTTATTCCAACTTCTTTAGTGACCGTTTGAATTTCGTTCACAGATTCGCAGAAGATTTTTCTTGATATTTTGGGTATATTTCGTAGTCTGTTTGGCGATGTCGTATACCAAAGACTTTCCTTTTTTTTATTTAATCCCTGTAAGCTTAACATACCATCCACATAAAAAATAAAATAAAGATTTTTTTTATCCCTGAATTTGCAAAATTTATTCAGTTTCTTTTTAAAGGAAATATTTGTTTAATTTTTAGAACGGCTTAGTTTTCACTCATTTTAGCATTCGTTCGGACATCTAGTCTCTCTGTAACACGTATCAACGGAACAAAGATATAATCTTGCACGCATTCCTAGTGTGATCCTGTTTATTTATTTAGTTTTGTCAGATAAGTTGTTCGTTTGTTTATTGCTGTTTTCATGAGACTTTAGCATATATTTCACCTTGTTTCCTGTTTTTTTCTCGGCAAAGGAAGAACATTTTCTTGAATAAAAGCATTTTGGCCAATACTGATGTTTAAAAAAATGTATTTAGTAAATAAACAGAGCGTCTACTGGAATAAGAGTATCCACTAAAATAACGTTTAACTAATATCTATCTATCTATCTATCTATCTATCTATCTATCTATCTATCTATCTAGCTAGCTAGCTATCTAGCTCTTCTCTCTCTCTCTCTCTCTCTCTCTCTCTATATATATATATATATATATATATGCGTAGTGTAAAGTGTCCCCATTTTATATTTTTAATTTCGCGCATGCGCGTAGTTTGTTTTTGATCTTGTCGACTGCACAGTATAATAGGGTCAGTTGGGCACCGTCTGTAAGAAAAAGAACACAATGATGCAATTCGCTCCACTAGAAATTTAGAAAGGGTGTACTGCTTGGGATTCACGCCGGAAGCTCCAATACAAACATTTCAGAGTGTCTGGGAGTCAATCTGAGGATTCGAAAAGAGTTGGATGAGTCTACTGGTAATTAAAAAGGTGTTTAGAGTGCTTACTGGGGATGAGTAAGTTATGCCTCCATTGATTTTCACACAGGGTCTTAGAATCAACACCGAGGCCTTCATCAAGTGCCTTGAGAAGGTAGTGCTGCCCTGGGTCAAGAAGGTGCCTGTTTGAAGACCTCATGTCTGGCAACATGAGTCTGCACGATGTTACATAAGCAGGAAAACCCAGCGACAACATCACTGCGACAAGATCACCCCTTATATCTGTCCACCTAACTCCCCAGACTGCAACCCCCTTGATTATTATGCATGGGGTGCAGTTTAGCGAAGGGCAACAAAACTCTGTGTAACAACAAAGATGAAATGAAGGCGAGGATTATGGCATCATTCACCATCTTAATCAAAATGACGATCCAGAATATTTGCAGGAGATTCTGAAGTCGTCTAGTCGTGGTTGATGCCAATGGCGAATTTACTGAATAAATTTACTTTTTAGTATTTCAAGATATTTTGTGTAATTCTGGTAAATATGACTGTTTAAATGAGATGTCAGTGTTATTTTCATTTTTGGGTCATTTTGATGACAATTTATCCATCACACTTATATATATATATATATATATATATATATATATATATATATATATATATATATATATATATATATATATATGTGTGTGTGTGTGTGTGTGTGTGTGTGGTGTGTGTGTGTTTATTTGGGCTGCAACATTTCTTTTAAACATCTTCCGTTAGACATGACAGACAAGGAAAATTTAATTAATTCTTTTAGATTTTCCAGTTCGAGTAAGGGAGTTCAAAAATCTTCCATAATGACCACTGGGTACACGGGTTTGACTTGCCATCGCTTAAATAGTGAAATTGGTGCCGCTTTCGCATGTGTCCTATCGATCAATTTCTACTTTAGTGAATCCATTTTCAATTAGTAAGGTAGTCACAGTGCTTACACTATAAACAAAGTTAGCTAAAAGATCCCGAAAATACGTCTGGGTTTAAAAATATAAAGAAATTGTTGAAATGGCTAAAATATATTTACAATGCCTGGATAATGTAAGATACAAATGTGATTGTAGGACACATACTAAAGTAGTATGGTGAAAGTAATAGGAACTGAGAAATAGAGAAAAAAAAAACTGTTTTTTCTTTTTTCATTGGGGCGTGGCCAAACAGGTAGCGGTACGTTTTGGTTATTGAAGTCGCTTCTATTATAATAATATTGTTTACTTGTTTTTCTTTATTTTTATAAATTAATAAAAGCTTTTTATTCTATAAAGTTACGATACTGACAATTGAAGTTGACAGAATAATTTTTACATATTAAACGAAGGAAAACAAACCAGGGTTCAATTTCTACCTTACATTTTTAAATAAATATATAAAGAACAAACAATAAATAGATTAAAAATCCGTTTTTATTTTAATGATTAGTCCATGAAGTCACTATATTGTCATATTTTTTTCATATCACATTAAAAAAGAAAGAAACCAAACTTCGATTTTTTCCTTAGAATAAATTTTCTTCACTAATATTTTCTAAACGAAAATTATTAACAATTTTTATTTGTTGCTATGTTATGGTAAATCGTGTACGTTTCATTACTGAATTTAAAGTCTGTAAAATTCTTTTTATTTTGATTGTGCAAAATTAATTGAAAATTATTTTCTTCACAATAAAAAATCGATATGATTTTAATTTGTATGTTTTATTTTATTTTAATTATTCTGTATTAGTAAAGTTACAATACTGACATTTTTGTTGTGCAGAAAATGAAAGACAAATTTTAAATAATTGTAAAAATTTTTTACATACATAGCTAGATGGGAAATTTAGCTGAGTGTTTGAAGTTTTCTTTTTTGGTTAACTTGTTTCTTGTAGTAATATTATTTTCCCTAGCACAAAAATTATTCAAAAGAACATTTGAAGAACTCCAGACAAGCATTTCTTTTCTAATTTTTCAATATTGTGACCTTCACCACAAGATTCAACATGAAAAAGATGATCTTCCAAAACATAAGGTTATATGCATGGCTAATTGCCTTTGATTTTCTGAATGAAGAAAAGAAGAATTTTTTGTCAATTTACCAATAAATATACAATTATAGATAAACAAAATTTGTAGTAATATCATTAGGATACAGCAGAGAATCTCTATTAATCTCCTGAAAATTGCTGTTTACTTCAGGTATTTTGTCCTCATTATAACTTCCAGATATTAAATTCTTGAAACTGTTGCATTTCATTTTCTTAAAAACTGCATAACAGCAATAACCTGCTACGTATAATATAACAGGAACAACCTCTTTGCATTCATTAACATTCTTATCTGTTAAATCTATGTTAAATTTATGAATATTCAAATTTAATCCCCCGCTGCTTAATCCGAGCTAGTTTGTAAATTCTTTAAATCAATACTTTCGTTATTAAGTGGTAGGCTCAATTTTAAAACTGATATCATTCTGAATTTTTTTCTCACTCAAAGACTTGCCAACGTAATTGACTTTGTAGCATTTCCGTTTGGGATCCACTTTCAATTCTTCAGTACGCTTTCTTTTTCTGGAACTTGTCCTTGTAGGTTCCACGATTTGTTGTGATGGAAGCACATCGAAAACATCATAAAGCATTTTTTCCCTTTTACCACATAAATCAACTTTCCGATTCTTGCTGATATTATGCCGTCTTCCAACGTTTATTTACCATCCATATATGCTTTAAAGAACACTTCATCGCTGACCTTAAAACTTTTGCTATCGTTTTTCTTATCCGTTCGTGTTTTTCTTTAACTTGGAAATAACTTGTCAAACACCGATTCTACATTTCTAGCAAACATTAATTCCGTCGGCAACATACCTGATGATGTATTGGAGTTAGGTGTTACATGGTAAACTCTCAGAAAACTTTGAAGTACTTCCTCATTTACTTTCACAAGACATGATTTCTTCAACGCTCTTCTGAACGTTTCCACAAACCATTCCGCTTGTCCGTACGACCTACAAAGGCGAAGTTGTAATATGTTCAATGGAGAACATCTTACAAAAGTCTTCGAATTGCGTTCCGTTATCAGAGACTATGGTATCTGGTACACCATATCTCCCAAACAGTTCATGCAAGAAATTCACTGTCATTGAAGATGTTGGATTTTGCACTTATAAATTTCCAACCATTTAGTGAAACTATCAACTACCACAAGATAATGTGATCCATTCATAGGACCTTCAAAATCTATATGCAGTCTTGACCATGGCGTGTTTCTCTTTGGCTAAGGTTTTATCATTGTGCTAAGTAGTTTTGTTGCCAGAGAAACCTCTGCAAGCTTTCACTATTTTTTTTTAATATCTTGTTCCATTCTGATCCAATTTATGAAACTTCTCATCAGGGACTTCATTTTTGAAATACAAGGATGTCTGTGATGAAAATCCTTCATTATTCGCTTCTGTAACACACTAGGTATTATTTACTGAAACCTTACATAGCGAGTAAGCGTTATTTCGTTCTTTGTTACTTTCGTTTAATTGTTTTTTTTTCGCAATAAATACGTCATTTTCCGCTTTTTCTTTTATTTCTTCCAGTGTAACTGGTAAGTCTCGTGCGACGTTACACAAAATGTTTTTTTTTTTTCATTTCGCTTTTTAGTACTGTAATTACCATGTCCTCAAACGGTTCCGCATTTTCCGATAATAATTTTTCAGACGGTTGGTACTACGTCATAAAATCGTAGTTTAATATGATGTAGTGTTTTAGTCTATTAGCTAAATACTTAGATGTTTCTTTCTTCAAACCATATATTGTTAATAGAGGCCCGTGCTCTGTTTGCAATCTAAGATTCCTTCCATGAGTAAATTTATCGAATGTCTTCACAGCAAATATAATTACTAGAGCCTCTTTTCCCATCTGCCTATAATTTTTCTCTTTTAGTAGAAGAGTGTGTGAAGCATGAGCGAAAGCTTTCATTTTACCGCCATTGTATTTGTGTAAAATGACCGATCCAGTATCGTAGTCCCTAACATCTGACGCTACTACAATTTCTGCTTTTGGATCGTAGTGTGCTTATGATAAATCTGACGTATGTCTTTTTTTTATTTTGTCAACCGCCTTTTGACAGTTATCAATCCAGTTTCACTTTACTCCTTTTTTAGTAGATCGTTCAGCAGAGATGTCAAATTATGTATATTATGTACATATATTTCATAGTAATTAGTCAGTCCTAGAAAAGATTGTAACGTAGTCATGTTTCTTGGTGGAGGCATATTTTTAATTGCACTTGCCCTCGACAGATCTGGTTGATGACCATTTTTATCAATAATTTGACCAAGGTATTTAATTTTCGTTAAAAACAATTTGCATTTTTCTTCACTGAGCTTGAATACTGTTGAAACTTGACTAATGCATGGAATAATAATACAACACAAAATGTACTTAGAACAAAATGTATTGAAACAAGTAAGGTACACAATATTTACATATAGTCTTTTGTATATTCTTGGGAAGACCGTTCCTGGAGAATGTGTTGACTTAGTCGCAGTCAGGCAGAGTCTCTGGATTGAATCTCTTGATTCCTCCCCTCGTCTTCCCGGTACCAACCATATTTATATGGTCGGTACTTCACTATGCAAATTAAGTGGATCCTACCAGAACAAATACTTACTTTCTTAGTTTTTCCAAAATTGTTTTCCCATGCCCAACATGTTGTTCTTTCGATACACTTTGTATTAAAATGTCGTCCAGATACGCCAGTTGCGAAATCAAAATCTTCAAGCATGGTATCCTTAGTTTGTTGAAAAATAGCTGGTGTCACCTTTCTACTAAAAGGAAGTCTGTTACATTTATATAAACCTCTGTGCTTATTTATGGTCGTTAATTCTGAACATTCATTTTCAATCTGAATTTGTAAATATGCTTCAGAGAGATCCAGATTTCATAATATTCTTCCGTCCTTTAACTTTGAAAAAATTTCCTCTGAACTTGGTAACAGGTATTTATGTTTTTTCTAATGAATTGTCAAATCGTCATGAAATCAGCGCAAACACCAATTTTATTACCTTTTCCTTTACAAACACTTTACTTATGTTCTCAGGTGAAAATGTATTTCACATAATTAAGAAATGAATTAAAAGGGCAACTGTACCCTAATTTAAAACGCTTGTCAAAATCCAAGATAGTAAAAGAAAAAAACTCCATATGTTGTCCATATTTTTATTGAAAATTTCATTAAATTGCTAAAATAATGACTTTTGTAGGTGTTTTAAAATTCAGTAACAAAATTCAAAACCATTTTGAAATACTAAACACATTGGCAAAATCCTTTAGAAATACTAAACACATAGGAAAAATAATTTAGAAATACTAAACACATTGGCAAAATCATGTGTAAACTTAAAGCAAATTTTATATTTACACATGCATATTTGTGGACATTTTATGGAAATATTTTTTTACAAATAAATAAATTCAAACGTTTGATTTTTTAAAAAATGTTTATTAGAAATTATTATAAAAATTTCCTTTAAGTATTTGTATCAAAAATTTTATTTCAAGAGGATGAGTTTAATAATTTCATCCACAGAATTCAATAGATTTTTTAATGTTGGAAGATACCTCCTTACTTTTTTTCAATTTATTGTGAATTATAAAGTCATCAAATGAATTTAATCATTAAGTTTTAATGCTTTTTGCAAATAATATAAGAGAAAATAATATAAAATAAATGACTAAATTTTCTATTTTTGTTTGGTAGAAAATTTTCTCTTTTGATAGCACGTATCCATGCATCAGATAAACCCTTATCTTTTGGAAATGAAAATGCATCCTCTTTTGGTTTGGGACGTTTGGTCTGTTTTGATAATTTCCTTTGCATTTTGGGACAGCACAACTATACAGCATTTTTTTTTTTGTAAATTATTTCAGTGAAAATATTAAAAAAAATATTTACAAAATAAATAAAAAATGAAGCCGAGTAAAGAAAACTCAAACAGTAAAAACTAATGAAAGTATTTCTCCAAGTTTATATCACATATAGTGACGTTAGAACATAAGTCCTGCCCATCGAACAGACCTTCTATCTCGGTGGTGTTGATTGTAGGGATAGAAAGGGGCATTATCTCCCTTTGGTTGAAACGAAATCACGAAGGTCATATGACGACCGGTGAGTAACGTTCCTTCATGGAGTAACGAAACCAGTTGCCATATAGAGCACAATCGAGGTAAGATGTATCTTTTCAGGCCAGTTGCTGCATAGGCTGCGAAGAAGATAGATGTCATAAGCCCACGGCGTTAGGGTGCACAGAAGAAACAGGATTTCATCAGGACACCACCTACTTCTCTCATTTCCCATTGGGAAATATTAAAAAAGTAAGATCCTATTTCTTTTCGCCTCTTTACACTGCTTGTTGCATACATGTGTTATAGTTTCTCTGTATGGGGCAAATTAGTAACATGTATGTATATACCAGTATAAAAAGTTTCTTCGTGAATAATGTATGTCTATAATTCGTTTCTGTGAGCTTTCTCTCCATTTATTAAGGTATTACTACATCTCGGATATAATAATACCCATAATGGTTTGGTTTGGTTTATTTTACGGCATATCAACCTCAATGGGTTATTTAATGTCAACAAAATTTTTGTTGCTGGTTATATTTTTTCCTTCATAAACCTATTTTTGCTAATATTTTTTTTCTTCAAAAATGGATTGATAGCAATAATTTTTTAAAAAAGTATTTCTGGTATTAAAATCTAGTTTTACACTTTCATAGTGTTTTGAACCCAGTTTGTAGGTTAACTATTTGCCCACAGCTGGGACCCTAACAGGTACTACCACCCCGGGTTAGGGTGGACCTGGGAACACCAGCAATTAAGAGGTGGTTCCACGCTCCTCAAAACCTGAACAGAGGCCTTGCTGTTGGACGTAGTTTATCGTCTTACCCAGGATGCGGATGTAGGTTATCGTTATACCCAGGACGGAATACCCATAATGGGGACATATTACCGTGAAGTATTCCTTTCTTGCATAACATCCCCATTAGTATCAAGGGCTGGATCTACCGAAACACGTCACTATTCGACGGCAGATACATTGCACCTCTCCGTTACCATTTGCAACTATTCACAGCCAAGGGAATTGGTATACTCTTATGAGGCTCCTTTCTTTGGGACTTAAGTTTTCTCCCCAGACTTCAAGTGGAAAGCATATATTCTAATCGTTAAAGATGCTGGTTACTTCTACCATTCCAGAAAATACTTGATTCCTCATACCATGCTCTATATCTAGAATTAGAATCTACCAAATGTGGAATACTGATGCAATATCTGGAGCTGCTCGTTCCTTACATTTCAGCTCTAACAGAGTTAAAAATTGTCAACATGGCCTTGTGGGTGATGAATTAGTTTCCACCCTACAATTCCTTCATCACAGACGAAATGTCGGAAAACTCTTGCTACTCTAATGCTATTTACATTGCAGATGGTCTTACGAGCTACATTCCTGAGTTCCACCAGTTCAGACCTTTACAGCTAAGACCCGCTAAGACATCCACATTCACTTTGCATTCTATTGGTAAGAATGAATTTGTATTCAGGAAGTTTCTTCTCAACAACTGCTGCTTTGTGGAACTGACTCCCGGGGCGATACTTCTCAGATCGTTGTATTACTAACCTCTTCAAATCTTGGATCAACCGTTATCTACATAAATTTAATTTAGTAATACTCTGTCATAAGTGGCTCTTGGGCCTTGTATTGGGTAAACAAAACTACAAAATAAAACAAAGCACCACATGCTATTGTTGCAGATCCCTCTTATAAATATAAGCGATATAAGCGAGAGAACATGAGATTTTGCCATTGTTTTTGGACTCGGGATCACGTCAAGCCATATTTACAAGATACTAGGCTCCTGTTCCATGGCTTCAGCACGTCAGTATCAATCCCAAAATTTATTTTTAGTGGATACTATTGTGTGAGAGAATATTTTCTTTTATTAAGTTTTCTCATGTGCGCAGGCCGATAGACGTTCAAAATAAAAAAAGTGCGCCTATTTCATACACGGGTATGCACTAAAAATAACGTTTAAAGTAATAAAATAAATCCATTATATATATATATATATATATATATATATATATATATATATATATATATATATAAAGGTTTTATTGCCACAGTCGGCAAAATAATTTTAAGGACAAGGATCATAATTTTATTATTAAAATAGATACTATATATATATATATATATATATATATATATAATTTTGTATAATTTTATATATCAACAATCAGAAAGAAGAAAAAATTCTTTCAAAAATATTCTTTCAAAGATTTTGAAACTACCAACGTCTCCCGTTTCGTGCGCATGTGGAGACGTGAAACAACAATAACAAACCCAGTTCAATGAAATCCGAACGGATGAAACATGTCACAAAAAACTTTCTTCCAATTTGTCATACGATTATATATATATATATATATATATATATATATATATATATATATATATATATATTCAGAAACAGTATATCTGTAAAAGGATAATATGAATAAAGACAAAAGGAAAACTTATCTATACCGACGCAATTTTTTTGAGGGCTCAGTTGGCGTCCTCCATAACTTGCCTGACATTTCGGCTAACTTGATGAATATTTATGAGAGTTCTTAAATTTAAAAATTTTCAAGAACCACAAACATTTTTTTCTCTTCGAGATAAAAATTGTTACAATATTAAGTCCTTGCATTTGCGTTGAGGAAATCCTTCGGAGTACAAAAGGCGTCGCTTATTGTAAATCTAAATTTTCCTTTTGGTTTTATACACACAGACATAAAGACACAGACACACACACATAGATATATATATGTATGTGTGCGTATAAGTATACATATATATCAGGTCATCCCATAAGTTTTGTCCGAATTTTGAATAAAGAAAACAAGTGACTAAATGTTAAGTTTAATTACAGATTCAATCAACAATGTATTTTCCCTGATTATCTATGACTTCCTTCCATTTAAATTTCGATTTAAATTTCGTTCATTTTAACAAAAAGTTAAAATTCGGACAGAACTTATGGGATGACCTGATATATATATATATATATATATATATATATATATATATATATATGTGTGTCTGTGTGTGTGTATGTGTGTTGGGGGTGTTCACATTCAGAATATATGACTACCTCTTCTTTTTGTCAGAAATCGGTAGTAATAGACTTTATGTTTGCCAATAAGAGTAAGCAGGTGGCTGTAAATTAAGAAATTTCACTCTCCTTTATTGATTTACTTTCAAGGTTAACCCCCCACTCTGCTCGGCTATTTTAAATATAGATGAGACAAGGGATAAAAGGGATTGATGCCTTTCTCAAGAGCGTAAGTATAAAGTTAGTGCAATAGCCTCGGTCGAAATTGAACTCGGTCTAACGATTCCATTTACATCGACCATAACCTTACATCCTCCACACCCACACACAGAATTGTGCGTTCTCAGATGAAACATCTGACAGAAGAAATTATGTGCTTAGTTGGGATTTATGTATGAGAACGTGTGCAGACGAAAATTCGCGTGGCTCTTTTTGACAGACACAGATGGCAATCCTGAAATCCTGGCACCAGAAATGTAAACATTTAGGATTTATGCAGAAACACATGTCCAATTAAACTGATTGCTACCACGTGTAATATCTCCAAGAAGCGAGAATGGTTTGATTATTTTTTTTAACCAAATGTTTCTCGAGACTGCTTAAGAAAATATTGATAATATTATTAATTAGCAAGACTTACGGATATTTCACGGTGGATTTTTATAACTTACAGAATAGAATAAAACTTAGCTGAATCAAATGAGAGGAAGAAATATTGTTTAAATTTTAAATGTGAGATTTATGTCGATAGATGATTAGACTCTTTACTTAATGTTGGCGAAATTTTTAATTTATATAGCCTTGTGCCAAACTAAGTATTTAACTCTGTCACCTCACTAAGACGAGTTGTGACACAAGGTCTTTTTTTAAGGAGCGCGTTACACTCATACCAGGAACAAAAATTGCCCGCAGCCCACGCAACCGTCAGTTTTGCTGGCCTCGGTACGAGCACCGATCCCTCTCTCTGGTGCAATGTGAAGGTGGGCCCTCGGGTAGCTGTTCTCCAGGGTTGGGAACCTCTCAGTATAATTTTCCTCAGTTGCGAATTTGTCCTTTTTGAGTGCAATCTGCCCAAAGACAGAGACGCAACTGAGAGGTGATAAATAATGTGTTACAAACTCCTCGAGAGGAATTTACAGACTATGTTAAATTTAATAATGGTCTCGCAGATTTAAAAAGAAAAACTTCGAGGGACTTGCTGAGTTGCTGAAGTTGTATTTTTTATGTGAGCTCGTTGTCCGTGTTAGAATCCAGATAAAATCCTGCAAAACCTCAAAAACTGATTTTCATGATAACCAGGTCCTCTCGACTTCAGTATAGTCTGTTGACTTTTTCCCAGTTGTTGGTGAAAATGATCAGCTTTAAATAAAATGAGGATTATAGAAGAAAAGCGAACCATTATATGTTAATATTAGTCATATTATGACGTTTATTAAAACTAGTCGTACTCGTGAGAATTTTGCGGTTTTCCGCTTTTAGTATGAACCATGATTGTAAGTTAATGATTAAATAATCTCCTTGCCAGTTGTACGACTGCAAAATACCCGCGGATATTCCGCTACTGCATTTCTAAATATTTGAGCTAAACAACCTTAAGAAAATATTACAATATTTTCTTAAAGAAAGTATTAGGTATTTTATTAATATATTCATTTTATACTTCTTAAATATTTGTTCAAGAAAATATTACCATAGCAACCATAAATGCAAATTTAAAAACAAATAAGAAGGTATAAATTAAAAGATTAAAAAGTGACAATTTCACAGAAGCAGACGTTATATGTATGAGAGCATTATCACATCCTCTTCTTCCCTTTCTTTATTTCTTTCTTCATTTTTTCCTGTCATTATTTATGCTTTCTTTTTCTCAATGAAACCAACTAACGTGTCTGCTATATATTGCATTTTTCGTGGGGCACCTTAGCGTGGTGTAATGGTTAGCAAGCTTGTCTCGCTAAATCAGTTATAACTGGAGATTGAGCTTGATCCTCACTGGGTACCCTATACTTTCGGTCTTGTGCCACATCTAAGCTAAACTTTAAAAAATTCAGTATTGTATTTTTCTTACACGTTTCATCGCTTTAAAAAGTAACAGCCAATTATGTATCTGAAGTAATGGCAGAGGGTGTAACGATGGCACTCTCTTATTAACGGAGGGACAAATAGAATTCTAATATGACGATATTACTTGGATGAACAATAATGTACTTCATTTATGCATTGTTAATATAAATATTAGGAAGATATTGATTGGATAGATATACTTTTTAAATATATAAGACAGTTTGGAAAATTCAGAAATAGTATTTTGTTTCAAAAGAACAAAACAATGTATTACAAAACAGTATCCATATTGAATGTCTGATTCAGTCTGCGCAGCTGATTTTTACTTTAACTGTATCGGTAACGAAATGTGTTTTTCATTTGACGGAGAAGCTGGTCTTTTTTTATTGAAAACTTTGCAAATGCATTTATTTATTTTTTTTATCATTTAATGTTTGAAGACTTTTGAAGAAAGAAAAACAAGAATTATTGACTTCGGACCTTGGCAGTTATAACATTAATGTATGTTGTCTCCAAGAAACCAAAATCAAAGAATGAATTAATATTAATATTGGTGTTTGACATCACAAGTTAATAACTTTGGAAACAGACATTAAATATTATGGAAATTGTTTTATCATCAAATACCAAACGGGTGAATAACATCCATAGATATTGGACGAACAATTATAATAGACAATTTGAACAACGACATTAAATGAATTATCAATAAAATTTCATCATTCCCCGTAAAAAAAAAAGACCTACAATAGTTTCGTGAGTTATCAAAAGAAACAAACTTGGAGATGGATGATAAGATTTATTTATAAAGTTGTTAAATATAGGCAATGATAGTGACTTACAGTGTGCCATCGTTGAATCAGCTCTCCTGATGATGATATTGAATTTAGATTTAACTAATTTTCAACTCATTTTATAATACAAAATTCCTGCTTTTTCTCCCGGAGCTAATATAGTGATAATGATGTGCTACAATGCGGAGGTCATATTTGGTAAAAGAATGATCTTGAAGAAAAGAATCAACATCCTCTTCTAAGTTTTCCAAGAAATAGAATTCAAGATAAATATTTCCAAAACAGAAACTATGATCTTGAATTGAAATGAGAGCAGTGATCGCACCTAATCTGAATCCATAAAAATAATTAAGAATGTGGAATAATAAACATCTGGAATACTTGACAGAGGATGTTGATTTTCTGTTCAAGATCATTCTTATCCCAACTATGAATACCTATGTCATCAGCATTACTTCTTCCCCTAAACATCAGTACATTGGTTTCGAAAGGGAAAGCAGGAACGTTGTCATCTATTGGTTGACTTGTTTGGGGTGTGGTATGCAATGTTTAAATAGCCATCACACCACATCTGTGGTTGGGAAATCTATCAACCCAGCCCAAAATAATTGCTACCTTGTAGCCATCATAAAAATTCAATATGTGCAATTAGCATATACTAAACCATTAAATACGACGTTGTATGAATTAGTTATTAAAATTGTATAGGAGATAAGGAAATTAAAAACGGAATAGACTGCGATTGGTGTAGTTTTGCACAACAACGGTCCATGCGTTGATGCATTTGAACTGTTTATATATATATATATTTAGTGTACTGGTGCAACTTATCATTATTCATATCATTATTAAACAAATTTTATCATACACGCCCAAAAGAAAACCTAAGAATTCGTGTCATGTTCTTAAATCGCCTCGTCAGATGGAGACTTAAAGATGGATGTCATGCATGGCACCAGACACGTTCAGAAATATCTAAACTGTCAGCTGTATACAACTTCTTTTTCATATAAATAGTTAAAGGTGGCTTCGAGTAAATTAAGTGTAGGTCATAGTGAGGACCACGTTTCTTCGAACCTCGTTCACTCACCTTACAGAATCACAAAGAACAGTACCAAATAACAGAAACCACATCACTTGAGGACTACCAACAGCCACTGACAGTTCAACCGACAGTAGCAGTGATTGCTCAATGAATGAATGCCAGATGTTTCCTTATAGGGAAACGGCTAATTTTACTACCATCATTAAGTTTTCTGATTTTGTAGCTCGGTCTATAAGATCTAATGAAGGATTGTCTTCTTTAACATCTACAGGGTTCATTCACTTTAAGCCATTTTGAATAGCTGATAAGAGAAAATAGTTGTAAAGGATGTTTCATGAAGACGGTCCAAAGTCAGTAGTAAATAAATCAGTGTTATTGGTGAAAATTTATTTATTTCACTATTGGATCATGTTATTTAAGTCATGGCAATTATGAGTTGAAAATAATATCGCCCAAATGTCTGCCAAATCTGAAAGACAAAGAAAAAAATCATTAGACACTTAAATTTAATTCACATTTAAAATCGGTCCAAGTTATTGGAACACTCTTCATAATATAGCATTCTGTTTCGAATGCGAGGAAAAATGTATCAGAAAGTTTGTTTGAATTTAGTGAAAAAAAATAAGCTGACATAATAATATTGAAGGAAAGAAAGAAAGAAAAAAGAGGCGATGTCATTCGCTTGTTCCTATCGTCTGCTTCAATGAGATGGAAAACAATGTCTATTTTAAATCTTTCTTAAATTCAAACAAACTGGGTCGGTGACATGTGAAAATTTCATTGCGTGCTCGTTTACGCCGTTCAGCTAAAAACATTGCTGCAGTGCACGAGAATGTGACCGAAAATCCAGACACCTCTATTTGCCATCGCGCACAGGAATTGAACCTTTCCCCAACAACGTTACATCGTTTCCAATTGCACTCTCGGTTGGTCGATTATGTTGACCAAAAATGTCGCTAAGTGCGCGAAATGCATTTCTGTTTGAACGTTCATTTTCGTAATCGGCTTCGATAACTTTAACACGTTGTTTGATTGTTAATCATTCCATAGCTGAAATTGCCAAAGACTTAAGTTGTTAAATCTGAAAGAAAAAGAAAATAAATCATTAGACGCTTAAACTTAATTCGCATTTAAAATCGGTCCAAGTTATTGGAACACCCTTTATATCGCGGATAGTTTAGACATTTCTGAAGGGATTGGACACAATACATGTCATCAAATTGAGAGTCTAGATCTGACGAAGAAATTTATATACAAGACTCGAGTTCTAAGGATAATGTTTTGACTTTGTAGCATCTTGAGGTGTTGGGTGAAACTACCCTAAGCGCAAACAATCCTTATCTTCTATTATAAATTCGTTATAATTGGTCCATGCGTCGATGCATTTGAACTGTTTATATATATATAGTGTACTGGGGCAACGTATCATTATTCATATCATTATTAAACAAATTTTATCATACACGCCCCAAATAAATTCATATTACGGCACACCACTGCAAATGACCTAATCTGAGGAAAGAAAGAAATCGATTACACCCTTTTACTCCAGTGACACTATGGTAGACGCTGCGTTTGTTTCAAACAGTATTTATTTTGACTAGTGCAGACAATGTGCACACCGCTTGGATTATAACTCATTTGCAGAAAGAACCGCACGTGTGAGTGTGCATTAAAGGCAAACTAAAACCATGCTTGATTGTGAAGCACTTCGTACATGAGCCGTAATATCATGCAGTAGGGGGGGTGTCATTCTGAAAAGCTGAACTCAGATTCGAATTCGAATCATGCCAGTAACACATCCGGTCTTAAAGCATTCGTTTGTCTAGCCGCACTGAGGAGCTGTGATACAGCGAAACAGTACTGTCTGATAATGACACACACACACACACACACATATATATATTTATATATATATATTTATATATAATTTCTGCACGCACATCTATACATACACATTATTCCGTAAGAATAATATACATATTATTACTTAGGAATAATATGTATATTTATTATATCTCTGTTATATTAAATCGAGCACTATTCTAGTAACACAAGCACTCAATGAGAAGCTTAAGAATAAAGAGGCCCGCCCATGACTGTCACTTATGTGACAGGGGGAGTGTAGTGATCGAGTCGACAAGTACCGTGAGGGAAAGTTGAAAAGAACTTTGGAGAGAGAGTTCAAGGCCCGCGGCGGGTGCCAGGCCCATTCGGTGCGGACGGCGAGCGACGGCCTTCGATCCGAGAGTCGGGTTGCTTGGGAACGCAGCCCAAATTGGGTGGTAAGCTCCATCCAAGGCTAAATACCGGGACGAGTCCGATAGTCGACAAGTACCGTGAAGGAAAATTCGGGCAGTTTTGGCTACGGCGTTCGTGAGTTATTTTCCTGACGCGTTACAAGTGATTTTCTTTCTTTGTGTTGTGAAAGCCACAAATTTGCTTTGAGAACGCTTACTCTTCAGTGGTATATATATATATAGTCATCGACAGACATACTGTTTCGTTGTATCGCAGCTCTTCAGTGTGGTTAGACGTTCGATTGCTTCAAGCCGGCATCAAACCCCGACCAATTTGGTATCAGTCAGATATTTTACCCTTATCGTTGGACGGCAGAGAGGAAGGTAAATTTTAAAGTTTTCTATGCGAAATACGTCAGTGGCCCGGAGAGCTCAATTCAATTCAGTTGAAGAGCAATGCGTTAATATATATATATATATATATATATATATATATATAGTGCTGTGCAAAAGTAATTGAAACCCTAAGACAATATTTTATAAAATTGTCACTTTTTCCACATGATCAACAAGCCTTAATTAAAATATATATTCATTAAGAAAATTTTTTTATTAAATCAATTACAACCACTTTCAATTTTTTTATCAATCTGGAATAAAAATATTAATTAATAATGCAACCCATCCTACGTTTAAATTCTTTATCGCATTTTATCAAATTTATTCTAACTGATCCGGACATCAATTTATTTAAAATGTCTACAATTCAGCCATTTAAAATTCTGGATTATCTACGGTTTTTAAAAATGTGTTATTGGTAAATATATAAATATATATTCTTCGCTTTCCTCATGTGTTTCTATTTTCGGTGAGTTTATGGTTCTGTAATAAACCAACCCCCACCGGCGCACCTTTCTTATTACATGAAAAAGTGAGCTTTTTGTGGATACTAACGCCAGTATGGAAGTCGTCACATGGACTCTTTTGTCCTGGGTCATATGCACGCATATGGGCACATCCCGTTGACTGTCAGCCAAGAGATAACTTATGCCTGGCAGTGTTTATTGTGATGCCGGCTATGAGCTATCTCGTGACTGGGATTTTCTGATATATTTTCAGCTGCAGGCGCCAACAACGAGTTTATTCGCAGTGATAATTTGAATGTTAAAATTCCGGTTCAAGCTATAACTCATATCAATTTTCTTTTGTTGTCGAAGTTGGTTATTATAATGTCGGCGTTTGAACTCAGATTTGGTAACTGACCTTTGACAGTCAACTGTGTCATATCCATCTGCTATGGATGGTCGGACAAATACCGGGTTCCGCAAACTTTTTAGTAAAGCTGTCTTTGAGGGTTGAAGTTGGTACAAAATCATAGTCTAGCACTCTGTGGTTTTAAAATGTTTCTCCCACCATACCAATTCGTCCGGTTTCTTAGTAAAAATATAGTCTAAAATGTATGTATATCAAAGAACAGAGAACAACCACGTAGTATTTTTTTTTAGTAATTTAATGTTATTTTTATAATTAGATGTAGGAAATTGACCCTTTCCAGCAAGTAAGTTTAGGCATAATTTCAGAGTGACACGCCCACATATCTTTCTCAATTAACAGACTTGCACAAAAATTCTTAGGTCATACACATTGCTGAAAAAGAACGTATTCATAATGGTAACTAGTTAAAAAAATGTGTGCGCTGCACACATTTTTAGACAGGCTGTTAAGAATTCGCCATGGGATTTTTTTTCTATGGTGCCGTGTCACTTTAGGTTGTGGGCAATCATGGTACTTCACAAATTCATCTCTTTTGTAGCTTTCAGTAAGCTTAGCCTATTTTGTAGCCCTTACCTCTGTTCATTTACACAGGCCCAGTAAGTCGGTTATTCGCGGTTTTCCCCCTTGTCTCTCTTGCCTTCAATATGTTCTTCATTACGCGCCCTAGAAACTTCAAAAGTCTCCTGACTTGAAATATGTGCTTTATTTTTTTCTGTATATTTTTCTGAAATGAGTCATTGTAATTATTTACACTATTTACATTGTTCGGACTATTTTCCCCATTTTGTTGCCATATTCATGACGTTTCGGCCGTCGTACGCTCTGGCCTTCTTCGGGTAATTGGAATTTCGAACTGAACCTTTTATTTCCTCCACCGGGGTAGATTGTTCTAGTTCCACGTGCCATGCCTCTTCCGGATGTCCCAGTTATATTTAACTCAGCTCTCTATGTTTTTGTTCACCACAATTACAGCCAGCTATTGAACTCACAACTCTTTCGGTCAAGTTACTGGATCCAACCAACGCTTTGTAAGCTTTATTTTTTTCATTTTGTCTAAAACTTCGTCGTTGTTCAAATGTTCAGTCTATGTTATTCCCAGCATGTTTCTGCAGATGTACATTTCTATTGCCACAATTCTCTTCATCTATGAGGAAATTGTTCAGAATTTACTGCCATATGTTCATATGAGGTACTGCACTGTACTGTACTGATGCGGCATTCACCCTGGGCGGATTGAGCCGGCTTCTTCCTGTTATGAGAAGAAGATTCTTGGGATAAATTACAGAAGTAGGGTACCCAGGCCTACTCGGATAACGTTCTTGCTTGCCGCGGGGTTCCCACAGACGCAGAGACAGGAACGACCAGAAGCCGCCGGTTACCGATGCAGACGCTCCTTGGATTTTCACCAGAGCCCTTGTTAGCCAGCGTGTGTGTCAGACCTGTCCGCCTTGGGTGGCCCTACCAGGAACGAAGTTCCGGGCGGCATAGCTCTGACACTACCGTTTACACCACCCCACCGACTATTCATATGAGGAAGAATATTACATTAAAAAAATCAGTATTTTTTCTTTGTTTCTAACGAATTTTCTCTGTTTATTAACACTTTGCTCAACTTTTGGAAGGTACCTTTCGCTATTCTAGTGTACCTTCGGATTTTGGTGTAGAAGGTATATCAAAAAGATCTTTAGCCGTAAATACATTTAAAATTTCGCCAAATTAGTCTTGCAGATGAGAGCAGGGGTAGAGGTCAAACGTGTGGGTAGACATGCAGACCGGATATGCCTGATTATTATTTTCATTGATAAGGTTTTGGCAATTGTATGTTAGGTTTGTAAACACACAATTTGCTTTCAGCTAGTTGTAATTCAAAATGCCATTCTTCTTACAATTCTTTATTCCCTCTTCATAAATTGCAATTAAAAAATTTAGGTTTCTTGGGAGCTTTTGCTTAAGAACCAAATACAACGTTCCAGAAACTCCTGCTGTTTTGTTTTAACCAGCAACGTTAAACTTTCACGACTCCTTCGCATTTTCACACGTGATGAAAAATGTGTTTTGCATGTCAACAGATACTGAAAAAGACGGTGGTTCTTACAAAATGAATAAACCGTGCCAACACCAAAAACCAAGATTTCAACCAAAAAGATCCTTAATTTATATCTTCTGGAATATGGACAGTGTGCCCCATTACGAACTAGTAGAAACTCAAATGAAGAACACGCGGAAATACTTGTTTTGCGTCTGGAGGAATATGAAACGTATTCCTCCATTACGAAGTAGTGGAAACCCAAATTAGGAATCCACAGAAGTCTCTGTTTTCTATTTGGGGGAATATGAAAGGTGTCATCCACTATGAAGTAATAGAAACCCAAATTAGGAATCCACAGAAGTCCATGTTTTCTATCTGGGGGAATATGAAAGATAATCCTCCATTATGAACTTGCAGAAACCCAAATTAAGAATAAACAAAAATACTTGTTTTGTGTTTGGTTTCATATGGAAAGTGTTCTCCATTAGGAACAAGTAAAAGCCCAAACTAGGATTTCATCCTCCGAAGTCCTTGTTTTGTGTCTGGGGGAATATGCAAGGTATCGTCCATTATGACATAGTTGAATACCGAAGGACCATTCCTGTAGAGGTTTATTCTCAGCATCTCAATCTGATAACCGAAGGATTTTGTAGAAGAGCAAAAGACTTTCCACATTTTGTTTTCGATAGACACGTTTAGACCCTAGAATATTATTGGGGAAGAGGTTTTAAAAAATCATGGAGCCATTCAATGTTTCCACTTCATTATAGCTTCGATATCATTTTTCAGATTTTTTTTAGAATTGATCTGAAAGTAAAGTTTGTCAGTTTGAAATCAAGATCGCATGATACATTCTGCATTTGCTTGTTTCTAATTTCCTCAAAATTCAATTTCACAAACCTCACGCACCTTCGAAACTTCTGTTATAGATAGGTGCACGCATAGTGAAATTTGGATAGGGGCTTCGGTAACAATACTAGCTTTCAAGCGTTCGCTGGGGGTTTGGAGTTTCGACCAGAATTAGTAACAAAATAGGCGATGGAAAAAAAACTTGCTATAACAAACAACAATATATAGCCAACTGTTGTGGTGTCCTCCATCTAAAGAATCTATGTTGGACTCTTTCGCCTACTATAAGATTAGTAGGAGAGAAGGTCTTGGGGGAACAGTCGACCAGACTGTTCATTTCTGTCGACCTCTCTGCCTCGGTAGAGAGGAACTCGGACGAAGCTTTGCCGCAGGGCAAAGTTTTGTCCGGGGAGGTAGACACGCCCTGAACCCATTAAGGCGGGTTCAAGGGGAATATTTTGTGCCCGATTCTAATACTCTGTAATACTCTTCTGTTATACTTACTGTTTAATATATGATATATCTGTAACACTTGTTTTGTTATTTCTTTAACTATTTACTTGGTCATAACACCAACAAAATACACAGAAACATAGCCTTGCTTATAGAAAAGATTATTATCATAACGGACAAATAGGTATGTTTTGTCGGATAAGGGTCAGTGAGTTTAACCCACACCGAGTGCCTTATAATTGTGATCTAAGGCAATGCTAAAGTAAACTTTGTAAATAGCAACAACTGACAAGTCCTATGGAATTTTCTTCAGGTGACCAAGATTTTCTGACATATGTAGAGAGCAATAAAATTTGAAAAAAAAACCCATAAAAAACGTGTATTTAAGTTGGATTTAAAACATGAATTCAAATATTTTAATCCTGGAATAAAAACCACGAAAAAAAAAAAAGAAAGAAAAGAAAAATAAACACTCAGTTGGCGGGTATACTCTCCATAAATCTGAGGTACAAAAAGTACACGGGAGATGTGAATTTGTCAGCTTTCAAATGAACTTATAGCTCTATGGTCGAATGCGAACCAGATGTTTAGTCTTATTGAGAGGGAACACTAAATTGTCGGATGTCATCTCAAACTCTTAACGGAAAGACGCACCGGAAGCGGGGACATGTGTACATGTTTTATTTGTTATGTGTATGTGTCTGTGTGTGGAACTTGAGAATTGTCTGGTGATAGTTTGAGAAATAGCGGAACGAATTGACTCAGCGATATTTCTCTGTTGATGCATGCGTATGAAAAAGTCGTATGGAAAGGACCGTGAACATGGTGATCGTCATCCAGAAGAAGAAGATTACAATGTGGCTGAGATAGTTGCACGTATCCTACTGGCTATAGCGGTTGGTGTTCGAAATATATGTTATGTTTTGCATATATCTCTACTTAGTAGTGGTGGTAGTACAACTCTCCGTGTCCTGAATAGCAACTGCATTTGCTAGGCATAGCTCCCTATGTTCACCACTTGTTCTCTATTTATATTTGTCTCTCTAATTTGCATACGATACTACAATATATATATATATATATATATATATATATATATATATATATATATATATATATATCATAATTTTCTGTCTGGTACAGAATTTTATTATAGCAATAAAAAAGGGAACGACTAATTTGACTTTTTATTATTAAAAAAAAAAAAAGCGAAAAATAAAACAAACACAGCCGACCTGTTTCGCCCTCACTCAACAGAGCTGGATCGAGGGATTATATATTGCAGATACTCCCTCTGTAAACAAAGGGAGTGTCTGTTAGAACTTAACGTGCCTTCAGTTTAAATTGTATTCCGCTTTTATTTTTACTGGTTAGATGCAGTGACTAGACCCAAAGAATTGTGAGTTCAATACCAGGCTACAGCAGCGGTGAACCAAAAAACTTGGAGAGTTGAGTTAAAGGGAAATAACTGAGACTTCCGGAAGAGGAATAACACGTGGAACTAGAACAATCTACCCAGATGGACGAAATAAAGGGTTTGATTTGAAATTCCAATCACCTGAAGAAGGCCAGAGAGTACAACGGCCGAAACGTTGTGGATATGGGAATAAGGATGAGGATAACAGTCCGAATAATGTAAATAATGTACATAATACATGTAGTTGAAGCTATGAAACTACGTCCGAAATATTTAGATCTCGTCATTAAATAATTTATAGAGGTTGATATACCGCTAAAAAAATCAACCAACCAACTACTAATTCCTTGAGGAATGGAGAGGAGAAGACGGATTCAAATATTTGCAAGGGTATTTGTGTGAAAGTAAATGCAACGGCGTTACTTGGAATTTGCACACGATACAAAACCAATCTCCCTTTTCTGGCGCATTCATTGGTTACACTTAACTGTATACTTAATAGCAATTTATTTTTATTCGGAGATAGGGTAAAGATATTAGTTTTATTTTTTCTTCTGTGGGCAGATGCCAGGTGTCCTTGCTAGGTCGGTGCTGATGAAGGCGAATGATCTTCGCTTGATATAAATACACTGCACCTGCTTCAACCTGGTACTCACGCAATCTGACAGAAAATTAACGAAGCCTAGTAGCATCACCAGGTGCTTTGGGTGGGGGAGGCGTTCTCCGACTTAATGGTAACAATCTTTTGATCCCGAAACAGTAATTGACCCCAGGATTGTCAAACGATCAGGGTAATTTGAAAGCGTCACTTTAGTTGTCGCTGCAGCAGTTGTCGTAGTAATTTATATTAGGTTGTTACACATGAAATGACGCATTTTGGGTTGGTTGTTGATCCGACTGTCTAACGAAGTAAACTTCTTAGTATATATAAAAATCTTGACTTATTCCTGATTCTTCTTCTTGCCAGATAATTTTTCTTTCAATATATTGTTACACATAAGATGAATGAAAATGATTACAATGAAACAGTAGTAATTTTACTGTATGAGTACAAACTGGGTAAAAAAATCATTTTGGCATGGAAACATTGCATGCGACGATAAATAGATACTCTTTAACAACAGTAACTGTGGTTAGATACAAGTTGATCACCAAAACAATGCCAAAAACCTCCACTGCACCCTAGAAATTTAATGGTTATTGTATGGTGGTCTTTCGAAGGGGTTATTCATTATTTATCCTTGACTCAAGGGAAAACAATAACAGCGACCTCGTATTGTGGAGAAATTGTGTGTATGCACGAAAAATTGTAAAAGAAACATCCTGTGATAAGGATGACCCAATTTTGCTGCATGACAACGTAGTCTGCACGCTTCTCAATCAACTGTCCAAGAGCTGCTTAGCCTGAATTATGAAATTTTGCCTCATCTTCCATATTCACCTGATATCTCTCCTCCTGATTATCACTTATTTAAACAATATATACGCAATAAAACATTGTCCAATAAGGAAGAGGAAATCGAAGCATTTTAACTGTTTATCACATCAAAGAATCAATTTTGTTAAAGATGGGATTAAAGTACTTAGAGCTACGTTGGAGAACAGTCATTCATCAACATGGTACCTATTTCACCTAAAGAAATTAGTTATGTAACATTTCAGAAGCTTTTAATTCATTTCCTTTAAAGTGCGTCATTTCATGTGTGACAACCTAATATATTGATGCAAGCGCGTTTCCGTGTGTGTTAATCTATTTGCCGGGATTAATACAATCTTTTGAGTCGAAACGGCAAGCAGATTTACTGCATTTTATTTAAGCAAAAATTCGATCGGTTTATTTATATGAAAGCAAGAGAGTTGGACGGTCACTGCTTGCCGATGAACGAACGTGTTTCTTGAGGTTTTCGCTCTTCGTAAATCAACCTTGTTGAAACTCATTCGAAGCACTTAAAGTATTAATGTCTTCCATTATCAAGTCAAGAGCGATCGAAATTTTAAAGATTCGACCGTCCAGCATGCACACAGCCGAACATCACAGTCAAAATTGTTCGCAATGGTCGAGATATAGTAAAGGGGTGGGAAATAAGGAAGATATAAAACCTATACAAAAACACAAGAAGCAGGAGACATTTCCTAAAAAAACAAAAACTCAGTTCATGGGAGAGTTAATGCTGAGGTTTGAAGTTAAAGTTGAGAGAATTTGACTTATTTGTTTGAAAGGAAAAAATATCTGGCTCTATTGATGGGTTTGGTTTGGTCGGGAAAAGTAAGAAAATAAGAAAGACTAAAAGAATAAATGGGGAACGAAGAGTGAAATTCTAATGCGAAGAAGAATGTAGTAACAATAAAAGCAATGGGGGTGAAGTGAATAGATAAAATTGAAGGCGGTGGGTAAAAAGAAGAAGAAGAAGTTAGAGACGAAAGTGAAGAAAAACAAAACAAAATAAAAGAGAAGAAGAAGACAGAAAGGAAACGAAGAAACATGAAGAAAAGAAAGAAAAGCGTAGAAAAAAAAAAGAGAAAATAAAAGCTTTCAAAGTATTTTGTGACGTAAGGTGGCCGTTAATGATTAAACATAACTCAAGACTTCAATGTTAAGATAAAAAAAGTTTTTAATTACATCCGCAAATAAATACTTAACAAGAACAAAGAAGTAAAAGTCAACCAAAGATAATTAACCATTTCAGTGAATACCTCGGCTTAACGTCCTGTAAATCCTAAATCAAACCCAAATCATCGACGCACAATAATTCACACTAAGTCGACTGGAGAGTTCCACTCAATAATCACTGCAGTCAGCAGCCCGACACCGCTATTTATACACCTGGCGAAAAACATCTATCCATAAGTCCAAAGTGTCACGCTCGAACCTTGGTGTCGGTACTTACTCATTTTCTTCCTAGGAAAATTCTAAGAAAAGACGAGAGCAGTAAAGATGTATGAAAATAAAAGAGAGATAAGAAAGGAAAAGTGAATGAATTACTTCAATGATGGTGATGAGGAGGGGGGGAACTTAAAATAAAAAATAAACGAAAACCTAAGCTAAATAAGCGATGAAAGAAAAATGAACGAACGCAGAAAAAAAGTGGAAGAAAGATGGAAATTAACAATAAACGGATTTACATATGGACGAATATGGAGTGCAGTCCAGAGACCTCAAGACTAGAAGTGACCCGCGGGGACAATCTAGTCTTGGGACGCTCATAAAATAATAAAAAAAAATGATATAAGAACATATGAGATTTGCTTCTTTTCACATTTAATGGGGCTCCTTTGAACTAATTTGAAAAAATTTAGAGTATTTGGACCTCATCTAAAATATATATCTTTTTTTATAGCCACAGAGGTAGCGAACATACATAACGAAGGGTCCTCAAACAGTCCAGGGACTTCATAAGGCTCAAATTCGGTCTGGAGTAAAGGTAATGGAAGAATTTAGGCAAGGATATTTTGCAAGGAAGCAGAAAAAAGTTGGAAAATAGAAGAAAATAAATAGCAAAACAGAAAAAATAAATTTTACAGCTAAACACTTACAAACAAAATTTTTTTTTAACAGAACGAAAAAAAGGGATTAGGCGAAAAATATGGGATGCTTAAACGTTAACAAGAAGAAGAAGAAGAAGAAGAAGAAGAAGAAGAAGAAGAAGAAGAAGAACAAGAACAAGAAGAAGAAGAACAACAAGAAGAAGAACAAGAACAACAACAAGAAGAAGTGGATTTAGAGGCAAAGCAATACGTAAGAAAAAATTCAACAAATAATGGACAAGAAAGAGAGGAATCGTAAGAGAAGGGCAAAGGAAATAAAAAGAAAACTAAGAGAGAAAAGAAGACATTTAAGGTGAGAAGAGTAAAATAATAATAAAAAAGAAAAGGAATTAAAAAAAAGTTAAAAGAAAGACAGTGAAAAGAGAATTAAAAACAGAATAAGAAGAGAAGAGAAGAGAAGAGAAGAGAAGAGAAGAGAAGAGAAAAGAAGAGAAGAGAAGAGAAGAGAAGATGGATGTCTTTGTGGGAGTGGCGAGAAAAAGAAGACATTAAAAGAAAAGCTATGAATTTGAGTATTAGAAATTCAAAAGAGACTAGTAGGAGGAGAGAAGAGGAAATAAAAGGGTAAGTAGTAGTAGGAGGAGGCGATGAGAGGAGAAATTAAAAGAAGTAGGGGAAAGGAGAAAATGAAACGGAATATAGGAGAAAGACAGATGCAGACAATTAAAAGCAGACCAGAAGGAAAGAAGGGGAAATTAAGAGGAAAGGAGGAGGAGGAAAAATGAAAAGTAGAGAAGGAGGAGGAGGGGAAATGATGAAATCAAGAAGAAAAAGAGGAAGGAAATAGAAAAGAAGAAATTAAGTAAAAGAAAGGGTAAGAGCATAACAAAAGTTGTGTATCGAGAGGAGAGGAGGGGAAAATGAAAAACAAGGAGGAGGAGGAGAGAAGAGGAAACGAAAAGGAGTTTACGAGAAAGAAAGGAAAGGAAATTAAAAGAGAGCAGGAGAGAAGAGGAAATTCAATCGGAGTGTAGGAGGAGACAAGAAGGAAGGAAGGTAGACGAATGGAAAGTTGAGAAGAGAAGGGGGGGAATGGAAATAAAAAAATATAAGATAGTAAAAGGAAATTAAAAGTCAGTAGAAAGAGCGAAAAGGGGAAAAGTCAAAGGAGATAAGAATAAACTAAAACAGGAGTAGCAGGAGATGGGCAAATAAGAAGGAGAGTAGGAGGAGGACCGAAGAGGAAGTGAAACAGTGAGTAGAAGGAAGAGGATAGAAAAGGAGATATAAAGAGGATTAAATAAAGAAATGAAGAATGTGAGGGAGAAACGAGGAGGAGATAAATTTTAAGTATGGCGGGGGGGGGTTCTTAAAAACTACATATAAGGGATTGGAAGTTGGTAAAAACAAGTGCTTTGGTCAGAAACTGAGACGATTATGTACGTTTTAAGAAATGCAAAAAAAAAAAAAAGAAAAAAGAAAAGGAAACGAAAAAAAGAAAACTTCTATTAAGTGGAATTATATTACCCCAAAGGAGTTACTGTCTGACGTTATAGTCATCAGTAGAAAATAGCTAATTGCACACCGAGTTGCACTTTTTGCTTCTGATGTTCACTTGAGCCCTAATACTCTTGGGAACCAATTTCATCCAGCTCTTTCCAATCATCGTAATCGGTATGCCATAATGGATGACGGAGAAAACAGTGCGTCACTGAGGACTTATACGAAAGGCGCTTTTTTTTTCTCACTTCCCTGTTCATACAGTTACCGGTGTAGACCTTTCATGGCGGATTATTAGTCCATACGGGATCGTCATGATTTTTCATAAGTAAGTCATCTGGATAGACCCTAGTTGGCAGTGGAGGAAGAACTCTGCGTGTGACGTTCTAGAGGGCGTTACTTTCCTCGTTGGACCAACCCAGCTGTTGTGGCTTGGTCAGCTTCTATGTAAAAACATTGCCGATTGCCCCGATCACCATTCAACTGTTCTAAGGAAGATAGTACAATTCTTCAGGATAGTCCTGAAATGGTTCTTGTATCGCTTGCACTGACCATCGATATCACTTTTGGTTGACTCGAAATTTACCGAACAAGCAGGTGGCCGGTTTTGTATCTCAGGCATATGGATAACTTGACCCACCGAACGTATCTATCTAACTGCAGGAAACGGTTTATTTCGCAGAATAATAGTAGTGCTCCCTTTGTTCTGAATGCAATCTTTTTGTGAGTAGCTTCTGTGAAGAGTTTAGCAGTCAGATCTTTATATGCCAGTCTCTTCTGTAGGTGTGGCAGATGAAGCTGAAACAAAGGTCTGAGATTACTACCTCTGCTTTCCACGTTGTCTTCTAACCTCTAGTTGTTGGCTTCGTTTTTTTTCTCACTCTTTATGACTTCTTTAATAGCAATAGTTGACTACGGTTGTCCGTGAGCTGTTCCCAGCTCCCTGGATCCCCGGATCGATGCCTGTGTGCTTCAGATCCTTCTTGTAGACAACATTGAAACGTATATCAGGGCGATTGTTGGACGGATGTACCGTACCCAGCTCACCGTACATAGTGCATTTTGGTATACGTCCGTCATTCATTCGGGGTACGTGAGCCAGCAATCGAGGACGATGTTGATAGTGGCATAGTAACATTCAATATAAATCTCTTGTTTCTATTGACAACGTTGGCAAGTTTTCTAGTTCCCAACAAAATACATAGGACCCATATTATGTGATGCTATCCAAGAGGGAGCGGCACTACAAAGTGAGGCGCAGATTCTTACCTAGCCGGATGACACATTTTGTTTATTAAGTTTTTCGGAGTGCACAGGCCGGTAGACATAATATACGTCTTTGTTCCGTGTCCCTTCAAGATGTATATGATCATGGCTCTCTACAACTTCTTAACCATAGCTGGGCTCTGTGGGTGTTGAACAAACACCGATATTCCTGGGCAGGTGTCTGCAATAAGTCTAGCCGCCCGAGAAGACAGGCATATTTGGATACGAGCCGCCAATCATTAGTTTATGTATTTATGACATTATTTTATGACATATTATATATTTACGACAATACTTTATGACTATCTATCTATCTATCTATCTATCTATCTATCTATCTATCTATCTATCTATCTGTTGATAACTATCTCAATCTGTTCGCATCTATCTATCTATCTATCTATCTATCTATCTATCTATCTATCTATCTATCTATCTATCTCTTGATAACTATCTTAATCTGTTCGTATCTATCTATCTATCTATCTATCTATCTATCTATCTATCTATCTATCTATCTATCTATCTATCTATCTAGCCTTGTTAATATATCTTTCCCACATCTTTCTTTCTCACGCTATGCTCACATTATCTATCTATCTATCTATCTATCTATCTATCTATCTATCTATCTATCTATGTATTATTGTTGATATCTCTTTGTCTCAGTCTATTCACATCTATCTATCTATCTATCTATCTATCTTTCTATCTATCTATCACTGTTAATAACTGTCTCAGTCTGTTCGTATCTATATTTCTCTCTCTCTCTCTCTCTCTCTCTTTATCTATCACTCTTGATAACTATCTCAATCTGTTCGTATATATCTACCTAGACAGTGATAGATCGTCAGATAAATAATGAAATTGAGATGAAAATCATGAGCATTATTAAATTCATAAGTGAAGTCACTAATAAGCGGAACGAAGTCAATAGGAATTCGACTAATACTCGAGCAACATTCGTGCTCTGAGGTATTATACTAAGAACATTCTGTTAAGCCATCCAATAATAGAAAGGACCAAAAATCCCCACAAATTGGTGGGAAAACAGAAAAAAAAAGTAAATGAATTTTTAATGATACCAACAGATGTGTATCTGATGCTAGGGTGCCGGTGTCGCCAGAATGCATTTTTCACACTGACTGCACATGCTTTGGGCAATGCTGTCTTGTGTTGCTCTGGTCGGCATTTACTGCCGACATATATGAGATTCTGGGGCATAAAACGATTGCATTTCTTCAAGAAATTCCGACAGCAGTCATTTTGGAAATAAAGAAATAAAGCGTGGGAACCTTTTTTTTTCGTTCTCTATGTCTTGTTCCGTTAAAATTCCTCCCCCTAGCCAAATCGAGTCTCGATCTGTTTTCTCTTTCTTCTCTTAAAGTTACTGGATTTCCAAATTTTATTCGGAGGAAATGTCGAAGTCCTTCTTTAAATTTGTTACCCCAGTTTTTGTTGCGTGTTTAACACATAAAAAAGCGGCAAAATATATTTGTTGGAGTCAGGTTAATTTTGATGTCAGTTCTGTGTGACTTTCTTTGCTTGGTAATAAACAGAATTGGAGAACGTCTCCGTATAAGGATTAGAATGACTTGAGTGCATGCACATGGTTGGCGGAAATTGGTATGTCGTCTGTATATGATGCATTGCCGCAATGGATTAATCCATTTTGTAAATAAGCAGTAATTTTATTGAGGGTATAATGGGAGAGTTTACTTGTTCGGATCGCCTCGGGGTCACTATTATAACGGGAGCGATATATGGATGAAAGATTTATTCTCCCTTTTATGTTGCTCCCATTACCGACCTTATTATATCCATGATATAATAACACCAAACTTCACGGACGAAACTGAATGGCTGAAACGAAAAGGAATGACAAACATGACCCGTTCTCAGAGAGACCTTTATACAACTAAAACATATACAAAACCATATTTACACACACACACACACACACACACACACACACACACACACACACACACACACACACACATGTGTGTGTGTTGTGTCTTACGCGGAGAATAATATATGACGTATCAAGCAGACTGTAAAGAGAAACAAAAAGGGTTTTATATATAATATGGAGATTCTGTGTTTCTGGAGAAGCCATGTTTAAAACTCTAGATTCAAAAGTGCAGGATTAATCCCTGGTGAGGATGTATTCCGTAAACAGGAAACGCCGAGTCTTGGGTTTTCCCAAATGGAGGACTGCGAGAAAGAGATTCTTTCTATATCAGAGGAAGATATATTCCCAAAGGTAAACGGCATCATGAACCTGTAAGTTGTGTCTTCATATCAATAAGCTTACTGACTGAATGACTGGCTACTCTTGTCACTGTATGTAGTGACGTCACTAAACAGCTGTCACGTGACCCATGTGAATTATCTCCACCAAAGGAAGATAATCACTTTCTGTATCCCTCCATGCGTATTTTGTGATGTTGTAAAGTTGATTTGCTGAAAGGTTTTGCAAGTACCACCACGGAGGACTTTAATGGTTCGAACGAAAATTTTGATATTAATAACTTTCTTGTAAGAAATAGACGTGATAACTACTAGCTATTTATGTTAACTGTGATATCACTTGTAGTATTTTTAATCGTTTCACCCCAAGCAAGGCGATAATACCACTAAGATGCAGCGGGTTACAGGGAATGAAATTGAAAGACAATGAGAAGCCTGACAATCGTAATTACCATATATATATATATATATATATATATATATATATATATATATATATATATATATATATATAAGAAAAACAGACCACTTTAAGGTACCATTATAATAATTTATTTCACCAGAGCCCTTTTAAAGGACGCCGGATCATCAAATAGCACTTCCAAAATGAAATGAAACGAAAATGAAATTAAAATTGATGGGTAGTGTAAGTTTTTGTAATTTAACAAAGAGTGTAAAAGGGGTAGATAAAGAGACAGGGTATAGTTTAGGGAGGGATTAATTTCATATCTCTCTCAAGCATACTTAGTATCCGGGGAGGAGGAGTGACCTATTTAGACGGTTAACTTAACGGAAGTGATATATTGAAATGGGAGGGGAGAAAAGAAAAAGAAAAAAGAAAGAAGAGGGAGCGGGAAGTAAAGAGAAAGAGGCTATAAATGGGTTTTAGTAATTTATGTAAAGAATAGATTTTAATGCTTGATGTCTAAAAAAAACCCCGAAGAAATTAATTTGATGCTTTCTAGCAATTTAAATATTTAATTTTTTTTACGAATAGTTTAGGCATTTAATATAAGTTAAATACTATATTTATTAACACATTTATAGAGAACATATTAAAAAAAATTGAATTATAACAGTTTATTTAACCGACCAATCGTACTTTTTTAATATTGTAAAAAACAGTTACGGTAACATCTTTATCAGTTTGAATCTAATTTATGAATGTAATATATATATATATATATATATATATATATATATATATATATATAAAATAAATTACAAACATTATGTATGTTTATTTTTATCATAATCTTTTCATATTCACGAATATTTTTTCTTATATGTAATATCATAGTCGAGCGTGCATTAAAGCGTGAAAACTGTTCCTTTTATAGGCATTTTAGAACATTATTACAGTATTCGCAACAGATTCTATTCATTGTCGGCTTCAAATATTTTAATGAAGATTGTCTCGAGGATGTGTAGTTTGTAGGATAGTTGTGTTATCAATCAGTATTTTTCTATACTGTGAATGTGGATAGGAATGTTGTAAATTTCTCGCAATGGATGAGGGGTCAAACATGTGTAGAGTAAGACGTCTTGATAATGTAGTTGTCGTATACCCAACATATATATTTGTTTTTTTTTTTCTGTCGGAGAAACATTCTCCCAAGGAACATTTGAAATGATATATAATGTTGTTTTTTTTTGCGCTTGACCATGACATTTCAACATAGAAATTCCATAATGGATAACTTTTCACGTTCTGATGCATAACTGTCAGCCATAGCACTTAAACGTAAAAGAAAAAAAAAATCAATAATGGATCGCTACACATAGTTCTGCCTTACGAACTGCACTTCTGATGATGATCTCAGAAAAGATGGAAAGTACATGGGAAATAAAAGTGATTCTCACTGTTACAGTGTATTTTTTTATTTAACGTATATACGGAAAAATATTCGTGAATATGAAAGGATTATCATAAAAATAAGCAGAATGATGTTTGTAATTTATTCAATCAGACATGCCAAAAAGAGAATTGCGGTGTAAGCCAAATTACTATTTTAAACAACAAATTTCCCATGATTTAAAAATGTAACTTTGCTAATCAGCCGCTTCCTCTGTAGCTAAATGGTATAGCACATCAGGCTATCTGACGTTTCCGTATAGGATACGGGTTCGATACCTGTCTGCGGACACATATTTTCTGTGAAATTTCTCGGACATTCATGCCGGTAAATGTAGCTGAGCATTTACTTAATTATTTTTATTTGTAAAAATAACGTATAAACAGAAAATATATTAAAATGATTGTGGGACTTAGTCCATTTTAATATATATATATATATATATATATATATATATATATATATATATATATATAATAATAATAATAATAATAATGGACTCTCCTGTCGGTTTCGACGTATGAGGATCTGACAGCTTATTGATTCAGTTATGAAAGTTTAATCTTAAGTGGCATTTAAGACCCGCTAGTGATTTACAAAGGAGACCATATATGGAGCAAGTGTGAGGATTGTGAAATAAGATCACTATTAGATTGGATGACCTTTTAGATCTTGTTCTCGCTTCTTGAAGATAATTCAGACAAGCAGATTGAAAATTGCTGAGTCCATTAAAACACGTTGATCTCCATTGTACCCGCTCCAAAGCTAAGCGCTCAAGGATGTTATGTGGTATATTGACTGCTGACAAGTTGCTTTTCAGCTTGTCTTTGTATCTTAGCCATGGGCGTCCTACATTCCTCTAGCCTTGATCTAACTGGCTGTACATTAGGATCTTGGGTATCCTGTCATCAGACATTCTCAAGACATGACCAGTCCGCCGTAACTGAGACTGTATGATAAAAGTCTCGATTACTCCAATATTACACCTGTTAAACAGGTCTACGTTAGATGTCCTATCTTGAAGCTTAACTCCACAGATTTACACGCACACAGCTTTTATGGAAAACATCTAGCTGGCGTATGGAGTACCTGTATGGAGTACACGACTCTGAGCCATACAAAAGGATGGCAAGTACAACAGCTCTGTAAACCCGAATTTTCGTATCCAGTCGAATAACCCGCTCATTCCACAAGTGATAGCGAAGTTTGCCGAAAGCACTGGTAGCCGTAGGAATCCGATGCATAATTTCATCATCTAAAGTTCCACTGTAATTGACTTTGCTACCAAGATAGGTGAATGTCTTTACATAGTTCAGGGTTTTTTCTTTTACTTTCAATGGTCTCTCTGGAAATTTGTAGAGTGGTGGGTTTTGTTTCTCACCATGCAATTGCTTCGGAGTAGGACAAGGTTGGTGCACAACTTCAGATTTCTTTATGCTAAGTGTAAGACCAAATACTTTACATGCAGCAGAGAAACGATTTATTATATATATATATATATATATATATATATATATATATATATATTAAGAAATGGACAAAGTCCGACAATTTATTTATTAAAGACATTTTTATGTTTAACGTTCTTTTTTTATAGATACAAGTATTTAAGTAAATGCTCTGTTTATAATAAACAGTATTAAATAACATTTACCGGCCTGAATGTCCGAGAAATTTTCATAGAAAATATTCGTCCTTTGACAGGATTCGAACCTCCATCCTATACGGAACCGTCATTTACGCTGACGTGCCTAAGGTCGAATTTACTGCTTATAAACTTCAATATTCCATGAATCTCGTACATTCATAACTGCTCTGGCGTATCAAATGTAAACAGATGACGTCATATATTATGAAATGGACAAAGTCCGACAATTTATTTATTAAAGACATTTTTATGTTTAACGTTTAAAAAAAAAAAGACGGTTAAACATAAAATGTCTTTTTAATACACACACACACACACACACACACACACACACACACACACACACACACACACACACACATATATATATATATATATATATATATATATATATATATATATATAAATAAAGAAAGAATAGACAGATTAAGAATCCAGCGTTCTTAGCATTTAATTCTTTTTTTAAAAAAGTGCTCGATACAACGTGGAGCAAAATTAATATTTTATTATAAAATATTTTATTTCTGCGTTTCGGAACTTATTACCATTATCAGGCGATGTTGGGTAACTTATGATAAAAATGATTAACTTGGGAAATCAGAAAACAATTCGTTAGCTTATTTGAGAGATAAAAAGGAGAGGGGAACCAAGATTCCTAAATTTTGTGGGTAATGTTTTGTTAACCAATCAAAAGACGGATCAAAGCTAAAATAGAAAAGTGAAAAATTAGGTTAGAAGTTAGGGGTAGGTAGGTTTATTCATGTTCCGATAAATTGACACTTTTAAGACACGTCAGCAAAGACGACATCCGGTTAAGTTATATAAATTTAAGATATAGTGAAGTAGACAGAGAGATATATTTAACAAAAGGTTAATTTTAAAGAATTTCAATTTAAAAAAAAATTATATACTTGAGAACGATGTAAAATCGTCCTCTAGTGTGATTAAATCAATTTTATAAATATTATTTTGAACCCAAAATACAATACTTATATTGAATGGGCAATAAAATATTGCAATATTAAAGTTGAAAATCAAGGAATAAAATAAATATTTTATGGACCATTATATATTAATAAAATGATGTATCTACAATTGCAATGCATAGATTTTTTTATAAAAAATACTATTAACTATATTTTAAAGTAAACATTATACAATGCCTACAAATTACTGTTAATACATTTCGCTGAAATAGGAGATCATTATTTTTAGGAAATTTAATAATATGCAGCTTTTCATGTAGACACAGGTGACATAAGTCATTTAAGGACTTACAAATTCTCGTTTTTTAATGTTTTCCATTTTACGGTGGGGACTTTATTGATTTCTTTTAAATGCCAAAATATTTAGAGAGGGATGTTCGGTTACGTTGCACATTGTTGTTAAAAGAAGATATATGTTGATACCACCTTTTTTTAAAGGTTTTTTTTTTGCTACAAATATAAAATTTCTTAACGGTTGGATTTTCAGTAGATGAAATGGTGCAATGGTAAACAACTGATTCTGTAAAACATCTATTTTGCCATGGATAATTTATAGGATTTCTACAATTACATAATTTATTATGAATATTATTAATTTCTACTTTGGAATTATTATTATTACTATGGTTTAAGTGTTTATTTAAAATTTTTATTATTATGTTTTTTAATAATTTTTTCTAGATTATCAGTACAACTGTAACTTATTTAAGCGTATTTTTATTGAAAATCTTGCTTAGAGGGTTATTACTTGGGAAATGTTTCTCAATCAAAGCGAGAAACTTTTGCCCTAAGTTTTGCATTGGTTGAATGAAAGTGTGCATCAAATGATTTTTCTATTACTATTTTTTTTTCAACCTATCATTATTATATTTTCTATATTTAATATCAGGGCATTTATAGCAACTATTATATATATATATATATATATATATATATATATATATATATATATATATATATATATATTGCTGTGGCCTTGTTAGGGCCAGAAATAATGATAATGAAAGAGAGGAACTGAGTTAAACAAATATATTAACAGAAACAGTAATACAAACATATACAAACGAGTGTTACAGCAAGAATGTTCGTTTCTGCTGTCAGAGTTGGCTGCTGGAAACTTCTCTCATCAAAAAGGCAGTACCTGCTCTTATTTATAACTAAGAAAGCTCCTGCGTGCATGTGTAAATTTTCATATCATATATATATATATATATATATATATATATATATATATATATATATATAACCTTAAAAGAGGCCGTATGAACAACTCAAGGACTAAAATGTACGATAAAGAAACAAATGAAAACTACAGATAAAATTCATTCTCTTCAGAAATTCATTCATTCTTGTACTTCACTGCTACTAACAAGCCGAATTTTTTTCTCTTGATGGCCAAGCTGGCCGGAACTAGTCAAGGAAACTAATTGAAATAATACCCCCC
This sequence comes from Acanthosepion pharaonis, assembly GCA_903632075.3. Classification (NCBI taxonomy): domain Eukaryota; kingdom Metazoa; phylum Mollusca; class Cephalopoda; order Sepiida; family Sepiidae; genus Acanthosepion; species Acanthosepion pharaonis. The sequence continues at coordinate 1,040,451 of CAHIKZ030004683.1, forward strand.
CCCAATATTAATATACGACCCGGTGTGTCTGAAAATTTAAATTTTTTAATTTTCAATATTTTTTATTGTTCAATATATATATATATATATATATATATATATATATGATGAAATGTTTATCCCTTATATGAGTTTGTGTCAAACTTATCTACGTCAGTTGAAATGCTTGGTGACGTCCATTCCCCAATATCTCTATACTGATAACATAGTAGAAAAATAAATTTTAATTATTTTATACTAGATTACAAAATGTTATAATTTATTCATATTTTCTCTTCTATTTTCTACTAGATTTATTTTAGTCAGCAGATAAATATATGATAATTTCGCAAAAGCGTTGTATTTTTGAAATCTACAAAAACATGATAAACTATTACTAAACCTTTGTAAAATATGAAATTAAGTACGACTAGAGGAAACAAAGTAGAAATATTAAGCCCCCTCACAGAAGAATTTGTGATAGCCAGTAGTGAGTATTGCTGAGGCTTTTCAAAGGACGACGGAGAAATATAAATAACGGGGAAAAAGAATTTGATTATTTTATATTATTTAAACTGTTTGGACTGTGGTCCTCATTTTTTATTGTGATGTTGACGACGTTTCGGTCGTTGTACGCTCCGGCCTTCTTCAGGGGATTGGAATTTTGAACTGAATTTTTATTTCTTCCACCGGGTTATATTGTTCTCAGTTATCGCCCTTGAACTCAACTCACCAAGTTTCATTTTTGTTTACCACTGCCGTAGCCAGGTATTGAACTCACAACTCATTGGGTCAAGTCACTGGATCCAACGAATGGGCGAGGTGTCCTTGAGGACATCAGTGAATTATTTTTTTGGATTTATAAACTTAATGTCGCAGTAAGCACATGTCATATTGAATCTCGTTGTTATTATTGCTCTAGTACACTGTATGACAGCAGTGGGGAACAAAAACAGAGAGTTGGGTTAAAGGGAGATAACTGAGACATCCGGAAGAGCCATGGAATAATAATAATCGACCAATCACCTGAAGAAGACCAAACAACGATACAACGACGGAAACGTCGTGAATATGGCAATAAAGATTAGGGCAACAGTCCGAACAGTGTAAATAATGCAAATTATTACAATACCTTATCTCAGAAATATAAGCAGATATTGATTATTTTAGTCATTAATTTTTTAAACTTTTGAGAAATAAATAATTTTTATAGGTTAAGCGCTAAGTTTTTTTCCTTATTACATTTTAAGTTTTTCAAATCTCTTTTTGTTACATTTTAACGCCATTTTTCTTGTTAATGTTTTCAATGTTTTTCTTGATCGTTCTCTGAATACTGTCCACATTTCTAGGATTTTTCAATATATTGTTTCTTTTAATAAATTTACAATATCTTCCTTCGCTTTCCAGGGAATAGTCTTCTTAGGGTCTATGGGAATATTTATTAATGAAATTAAATATATATATATATATATATATATATATATATATATATATATATATATATATATATATATAAGAACAGAAAAGTTACTATTTAGAAAGTGTTTTAACAAAGAGCGGAAAATGTGAAAACGAAATCCGAAGGGGCACTGAGAATACAATCTCTTATCAAATGAAAAAGAAAAGGTAACAAGTTTAGTTCTGCTCAAGGATGCTGAGAATAACATGGATTGACATTTTCGAGAGCATCTTTCGCTAATCGGATGCGTGTTCACATTTTGATGTCAGATTTTCCATCTTTACCCTTATACGCAAGCCACCAATATGCCACTGGGTGGCATTTCACTAGCGTTCATCGCTGGTGGCCCACTGTCGTACCACCTACGTGTTCGTCTCGGCAATGTTACCACTGGTGGGCTGCTAGAGGCTCTCCGGTGACCTGACTGTGACTGGCATCAGAGGAAAGGCGTTGCTATAGGCGGCCCACCTGCTGGCCACTAGCGACTTGCGTGTTGGTTAGTTAAAATACTTCCCAGGTATTTAACCTTCCGTAGTGTTCAAAAAGCTAGGTCATCCTTGTTTATTTGGCAAGGATATTAGGACAATACAGAACTTATATTGAAACAAAAACTCCTGCATATGATTCTAAAATGAATTAAATGATTACACAAAAATAGAAAGTGGTGTAAGACAAGGTGTGTCTTCTCGCCGGACTTATTCAACCTTTACAGTGAAACGATCCTGAGCACATTAGAAGTCCTACCAGGATTTATTATTGGTAGACACGATATTTACAACATTAAATATGCAGATGTCATAGTGATGATAACAACAACAACAACAAAAAGAAAAAGGAAAATATTAAGACTCCTACTGAAGGTGGCGAAGGAAAACAAGAAGAAAAGACTAAATATTAATTGTAAGAAGACAATGTATGGTCGTCAGCAAAGGAAGCAGCTCAACTTTTGAATTACAAATTGGAACTACCAAAATCAAACAAATTTAAATATCTAGGGAAATATTATACTTTAATAAAAGAAGAATAAAAGGTGACACCGAAAACCGAAGGGTCAATCGGATAGTGAAAGATGCCTACCAAAATTTAAACAAAGTATCAAGAAACAGGAAAATTCCGATAGAAACAAAAAATAGATCTAAACTTTGGCGTAATGTCGGTCCTGCTATATGGCAGTGGATGCTGGACGAACTCCTTAGAAATGAAGAATGAACTCAAGTCAACAGCAATGTGGTTTCACAGAAGCATGCTGAAAATACCATGGACTGAACATGTGAGCAAGGAGGAAGTTTTAGAGAAAACGGAAACAAAATGGATACTTATATTAAGCATGAACAAGAAACAGTTGGAATTTCCTGTGCATATAATGAGGAAAGAGGGATTAGAAAATTTGACATTCAGAGGGCAGGCAAGAAGGACAGAGGAAAGTAACGAATCACGTACCTAAAGAGCTTATCTAAATTATTGGCGGAACAGGGATTAAGGCAAAAAGCAAAATGAAAAAAACTTTATTAACAGCTACAAACGAGAGAAAATTGCGAAGTGTCACACGTCTTGATAGGTGTTGCGATTTGTGTCGTATTTGGATCCTCACGCTACTACATAAAACAGTAACAACGAAAAGAAGAGATTGGTGGCAGATTGGATGCAGAGAGGCAGCGCGCGGGGGGATTGACGTGACAGGAACGCATGCTGCACGTTTGTTCAGCGTCCTTCCGCGGGTGGTCTTAGCCAGTTTCTAACGGGGGGGGGAGTCGTAAAGACGCTTTAGAATTCATGCTGCCCTCTGTTGAATTCGCATCGTTTTATGGACTTATATCCCAAACCTAGACGAAGGCAATCCATCACTGTCAGAACACCACGCCCACAAAGCACTTCGGCCAATCGCTAACCATTCTGGCCCTCGCCTTCCCATTTTGTAACATAGGACATGCCACATAAAACATGAATCATCAATGACTATATATCTACATGTATATATATATATATATTAATATTAATACACAACCCATTTTATTGTCCAAAACAAACATACACAAACATATACACACACACACACACACATATATATATATATATATATATATATATATATATATATATGTGTGTGTGTGTGTGTGTGTGTGTGTATGTTTGTTTGTTTTGGACAATAAAAATGGGTTGTGTATTAATATTCTTTCGTTTTTATGATTTCAGTTAGATTCCTCGACTAGTTTCGGCCAACTTGGTCATCATCAGGAGAAACAAATTCTGCTTGTCAGTAGCAATGAACTACAGAAATGAATGACTTGATGGAGAAAATGAACTGTTAATGTAGCTTTCATTTATTATTTTATTTTTTTAACATTTTGGTCAGTCCTTGTGTTGGTCAAACTGTCTCTTTTAAGTTGTTATTTGAGATAAGAGCTGGATGGATTCATGCTGCTCCGAATTCCCTTGGTCATTTTGACAGTTTTATTGGTTCCTGGAAATGGAATGTGTCTCTGTTAAGTGTGTGTGTTATTTGGTTCTTAGGGAGTGAGGGAGTATGATGTGTGTAAGTGTGCATATTAGCATGGGTGTGTGTTATAATTTAGCTCATATATATATATATATATATATATATATATATATATATATATATATATATATATATAATTAGCCACTTAGTTTTTAGGATATATATATATATATATATATATATATATATATATATATATATATATATAGAGAGAGAGAGAGAGAGAGATAATATATAGAATAACACATATTGTATAATAATATATCACACCAGCAAATAAGGTATTTTTTTAAAAAAAGCAAATAGTATAAATTGAATTTTACACGGACTATTTTTCATATTAATATAAGCAAATCCAGAATATTTTTTTTACTTACGGTGGTTGACTAATACCACTTTTGTTGTGAAAACAATATTATTATTGTGTATATAAAGATATACATCTGATGTTTCCAACTACATAAACAGTATAATGTTGTCTGTCTTTTTACAACAGAAAGACGACAAGGAAAATGAAGGCGTGTATTGGGTTTGCGATGTAATATTAAGCTGCTTATTAAGTAGAATTATTTTAAGCTGGAGTCATATGTCCGTGTACATTTCCTGGTGCCTGTTTTATTCTGCTCATAAATATAATGGTTTTTAAAACGTTTGCGGCGAATGGCAGCAAAGATATGTTACAGTTATTGCGTTATACCATAAAGTTACTTATTTATTTCCTTTCCATTTTGTTTTTAATCCTAGTATGTACTAATATCGGTGGATTGTTAGCGGGAACGGACGGTGCGAATAAGTTCTGCACTCGGGATTGTCCCACAGAACAATGGGTTATAAAATCAAAATGAGTTAATGAGTCTGGAGGCAGGATAATTGTGAGTTCAGAGAAATGAATATGTGTGTGTATGTGTGTGTGTGTGTGTGTGTGTGTGTGTAAATTTAATTTAAATGATGAATGATCAAACAACGTGGTAAAGTTTCAAGAGTGCAATTGGAGAAATTGCTCGTAAATTCAAACAAACTGGTTCGGTGGCAGATGTGAAAACACCACTGCCTGCTCATTTACGCCGTTCAGCTGAAAACATTGCTGAAGTGTACGAGAATGTGGCCGAAAATCCAGACACTTCTATTCGTCAACGCGCGCAGGAATTGGACCTTTCCAAAACAAGGTTACATCGTTTGCACTTTCGGTTGGTTGATTATGTTGAACAAAAGAAATTGCGATGTATTTCTGTTTGAACGTCGATTTTCGTAACAGGCTTCGATAACTTTAACACATTGTTTGATTGTCCATCTTTCCACGGTTGAAATTGCCAAAGACTTAAGTTGTTAAATCTGAAAGAAAAAGAAAAAAATCATTAGACGCTTAAACTTATTTCATATTTAAAATCGGTTCAAGTTATTGGAACACCCTTTATTAGATTAATTCATAACAACAGACATTTTGTGTCGATTAATTTTATTGATCGGCTTTTCCAAACTATGAAAAATCCTTTTCAGGTAAAGAGGAAATTCCGTCAGAAATTGTCCAAAGTTCATTTTGGAAGAAATATAGTCCAAGCTTTTGACTTTCTTAAGCCCTCATTAGGGGGTGGTAGGGACAAATGGTGAGTTTTTTTTAAAACTGGTGAGTGAAAAGAGGACCTCAGAAAAAATTCAGTGTTAAAACAATAGAACAAAATACCAATAAAACTATGTACTGAATGTAAGTTGGAGACTTTCCAAAGATGTTTTCTTTGCATCGAATTCTCGCAGTGAAGATACTGAAGTGTATCCATTGATAAAAACTTCAGCCATAAGTAAAAACTCCACTTAGATATGAATTAAATTTAATGAAAGAACGAAACTTCTCAACGAGATCGTACGTGGTCTCATCCTAGCTTTCCAAACTACATAATGGAGAGCTAAATTAAGTTTTTCTTTCAAAATTAAGCAATAATAACATACATTTCTTGACCGGAAATTCTCTTTCCACTCCCCACCCGAGACATCTGGAGGTGCCCACACGTGATTTCCACCTAAAACGGAAGCTCTACTGAATGATATACGTATAACCTCTGCTTTTTCAGGTATCATTATAAAACTAGACTCCCACAAATTAAGCCGATGTGACGGTATTCTAGCTGTCGTACTAAAGAAACGTGCCCCCGAGCTGGCCCCAGTTCTCCCCAAACTGTGCAATACTTACCGCGCTGCTTCCTGCTTCGAAGCTTGTTGGAAGCCCTCCTCTGAAGTTCCTGTTTTTTAGAATGCTAGAAAACACTCTGACCCCTCAATTTGATGCCCTATTAGTTTTTTTACCGCTTTTCAACAAAGTATTCGACGCTTTAATCAATGCTAAAGTGGTTAAGCATCTTACTTCACACGGTGGAGTAATGGATAGCGGCTTGGATTGAGGAATCGGAGAGCCGACTTCGAATTCCACTCGAATCCATTACATTCACTTACGTGCTAATACCCTTGGGAAAGGTGTGAATCCTCTTCTTCTCCCTCCAGCTAGGGATAAATAGCAGGACAGACTGGGTTCTATATCCTTGGATGGCAATTGGTCTAGGAGAAGGAAAAACTCTGAATTCAAAACCTGCGGAGGGTCGTTTGGGGACCTTGTGGCACGTAATCGGCCCTTTAAAAAGTGTGGATGGTCCTGCACGAAACCTTCACCACTATAATCAAATCTCATGTGCGGGTTGGGGACCGCTTGTGAATTCCAAATTCCCATGAAACTCCAATATTGGAGCCGGCTCAGCCCATCTCGGGTGAATGCCGTTAAAAGAAAGAACAAGAAGACCGCCTCTCGGACAAACAATATGACTTCTGTTTCGCCATGTCTATCGGTGATCTGTTAACTGCCATCACTGAATTTGTATATCAAGCTCTGGATAAGAACGGTGGAAGTTGTGGTTCTATATATATCCAAGACGTTTGGCAGGGTTTGGCATACTGGTCTTCTACGTAAGCTCCAGGGCCACGGTGTCACAGGAAGAATGATTTAATACAATATTTCCTATAAATCGTGAGCTGAACATGCTAGCTACCAGATCTTTTCACACGAACGTGGATGTCCTCCAAGTTCCTATCCTGGGTGCTAAGCTGTTTCTGGTCTTCATCAATGGTTTCTCCGATGTCATCAGTTCCCAACAAGGCATTTATGAAGATTACACTTCCGTCTCAATAGTAAATACGTCAGACCTGACAATATAAACTGGCAGCTGCTTTTTAAAAAGACCGACAATCAGTGGTTAACTGAGGCAAGAAATGGTTTGTAAATTTTAACGGCTCCAAAATAAAACTTCTTTTATTTAACCACTATAGAGAATCTTTTCTGCCTGCCATTAGAGTGTCTGACATAAAGCTACAGGAGAGCAGAACACTGCGTCTTCTTGGCCTCAATTTTTCCACTGATTTGAAGTAGAAAGACTACATCGAATCAATAACTGTATCTATTACAAGTAATGATGGTTCATTGTATTGTGCCAGAAAATTTTTCTCATTAGAATCCATCTTGCGCATTTATATATCCACCATTCACCCGTTCATTAAATACCATATCTGATCTGGTGCTCCTGCTGAACATCTTGAGATTCTTGACAAAAACCAAAGAGGATCTGTAATGCAATCGATTTTGACTTGTTATCTCGATTTCAATCATTTTCTCACCGACGTGGTGTCGCTTCCTTCTCTGTCTTTTCTACAAATATTTTCATGGTAACTGCTCGGACGAGTTTTTCTTTTCCTTTCTGCTTGGACTACATGAATTTAAGCGTGCTACCAGGTTGGCAACTAGGTCCCAATGTTTTACTGTTGAAATACCTAAATGCAACCGCAACTTCTACTCTAACAGTTTCCTTTCTTGCACTTCTCGACAGTGAAACTCCCTTCCGTTTATTTGCTTCCCTGATAATTGTAATCTTCAAAATTTAAATGCAACGCCAATCGGCATCTCCTGTTTTCATGAATCTCGTTCATCTTTTGCCCTATTCTCAGTCTTCTTTTTCACTTTCACTCCATGCAGCTCCTTCCGCGTGCTAGTGGCATTCCCAACTTGCTTGTGTTGAAATGATTAAATATGTATATATATCATAATGTACAGCCAATTAGATCAAGACTAAAGGAATGTAGGATGCCCATGGCTTAGATACAAAGACAAACTGAAGAGCAACTTGTCAGCTGTCAATATACCTTATAACACCCTCGAGCACTTAGCCTTGGAGTGGGTAGAGTGGAGATGAACGTGTTTTAGTGAACTCAGCAGTTTTAAATCTGCTTGTCTGAATCGTCTTCAGGAAGCTAGAGCAAGATCTAAAAGGTTAGCCAATCTAACAGTGACCTCATGCCACAATATTCACTCTTGCTCTATATGGAGCCTCCCTTGCAAATAATTAGCGGGTCTTAAGTGCAACTTAAGATTATTGCACAAAATTCATAACTGAATCAATTGGTTAATATGTCAGATCCTCATACGTCGAAAGCGATGGGAGAGTCCAATCTATCTATCTGTCTCTCTCTGTCTCTCTCTATATATATATATAAGAGAGAGAGAGAGAGAGAGAGAGAGAGAGAGAGAGAGAAAAGTATGTTTCTTCCTTTAATCCAGTTTTCAGGTCAGGCGAAGATTGTGTGTTCAATTGCCGGTTAGGGTTGACTTCAGTATCGACTTTTAGATTTTACATATGATTTATCTCTGATGGTGAGTAGTTTTACTTATAAATAAAATGAAAATAACACTGACATCTCATTTTAACAGATATATTTAGCAAAATTACACAAAAATATCTTGAAATACTAAAGAGTAAATTTTTTCAATAAAATCGCCATTGGCGTCCACCATGGACACCAAGCGACTTCGGAATCCCCTGCATCTCCTCTGGGCGGGTCTCCTTGTTTAATTTGATGAATGCTGCGATGAGCCATGTCTTCAGTTTCTCATTGTTGTTACAAGGAATTTTGTTGGTCTCTCGCTCCACTTCACCCCACACATAATAATCAAGGGGGTTGCAGTCTGGGGAGTTAAATGGCCAGATGTAAGGTGTGATGTGATCGAAGAAATTGTCTGACGACCAACACTGAGTTCTCCTGCCTGTGTGGCATGGTGCAGTGTCCTGTTGCCAGACATATCATCTTCCAGCAGCCACCGTCTTGACTTAGGAGAGTACTGCCTCCTCAAGTCACTTGATGTAGGCTGAGACCCTTTCGAAAGATAAATGCAGGTATAACGTCGCCATAATTAGTGATCACTCCAAACACCTTCGTAATCACCATTAGACTCATCCGACTCTTTCTGAAGAGTCTCCACTGTCTTCTGATTGACACCCAAACACTGAAATGTTCCAAATTTCTGACGGAGTGAATTAGGACATGGTGCTCTTTTGTCTCATAGACGGTTCTGAACTGAACTTATTATACTGTGCAGTCGACAAAATCAAAAACGAACAACGCGCATGCTCGAAATTAAAAATATCAAATGGCGATAATTCACCTTTTCGAACCCTATATATATATATATATATATATATATATATATATATATATATATATATATATATATATATATATATATATGTTGTGGATTCCGGGATGAAATCCGGTACCAATAAATAACAAACGCCAAGAATGAATATAGGAAAATAAATGTATTAACGTAATAATACAAACTGGTAAAGAAGGTTAGTAGTTCCAGGAATACGGGTTAGTAGTGAAATATCTATACAGTCTTTGGTATTGAAGTATCGCTGTATGACTTCTTACTGAGTCTACGTGCTCGCTTACTGTGACTCTTGCTCGCTACGTTCGTTCTGTCTGTCTGTCTGTCTGTCTGTTACCTTCAACCTCTGTTGCTCTCGTCTCTCGGGTCTTCACGTAGCAGTAGTATATGTATATACTGGGTGAGTCCATTGTATAAAAAGGGGAGGGCCCCTCAACACCCCTTCCTTAGATCCCTTTTTATGGGGAGTTAATATCTTTTCCTTTTATGATCGATAATCAGAGGCTCTGTAAATTTTCTTTTCCTTTTAGTCCTTCTAATTTCTGTCTCTTCTTGTGGTCTTTTAATCTCAAAAGCTTCAAAGATCGCCTTCATCGAATCATCATTTTCAGCGGGTGACGAGCTTGGCTCTTCAACCCGTCTTTTTTGTATTTCGTCAATATGTCTTCTGTGGGTAAATTTTTCTCCTTGTGTTGTGTACATCACGTTTCCTAGTCTGTTAATTATTGTACCCGTTTCCCAGTAAGCCATATTGTTCCTGAACATCCTAAAATAGACCCGTTCTCCAGGTTTGAATGATCTCTTGAGTACTGTAGGTGTATGCCGGTTTTTATTCTTGTTAGGCAATAACTTATCAAACACAGACCGTATTTTTCGGGCAAACATCACTTCTGCTGGTGAAAGACCAGATGGTGTGTTCCCGTTTGGTGTTATTCTGTATACCTGGAGGAACTGCTGTATAGCTTTTTCTGTCGGTATGTCCTCTGCTTTTTTCAAAGCTCTCTTTAGTGTGTCTACAACTCTTTCGCCTTGCCCGTTCGACCGCGGGTGATACGGAGTTATCTTAATATGCTTTACTTGGTAAGTCTCACAGAATTCTTGGAAGTCATTTGAGGTGAATTGTGTGCCATTATCAGTTACTAAGCAGTCCACGACGCCGAATCTCGCGAATAATTCATGCAGACAATTTATAGTATTTTCCGTTGTCGGGTTTTTAAATCTGAAGACTTCTGGCCACTTACTAAAGCTATCTACCGTTATTAGATAGTAGTAACCTTCTATGGGTCCTGCGTATTCCGCATGAATTCTGGAACATGGTCTCTCCACCATAGGCCATGGTTTTTGTATAGTCGGTGGTGCTTTTGCTGCAGCCGCACAGCCTTTACACCTTTCCACCATTTACGTAATATCATTGTCCATATTTGGCCAGTAAACAAAACTTCTCATTAATGTTTCATCCGGTTTTTTCCCGGGTGCCCTAAATGAAAGTCCTTCAAGATCCGCCTTTGTAATGATTTCGGTATTACCACTCTCTCGTTATACAATAAAATGTGGTCACAAATTGAAAAGCTGTCCGCTAAGCTTCTTTCCTTTTCTTTTATTTTTTTCTTGGTATTCTGAATAAATTCATCCTTTTCCGCTTCTCTTCTTATCTCTAGCAAAGTCACAGGTAGTTCCTTTACTGTATTATGTAACACTACTGATTTCATCTTCGGCTCGCAACGCCGCTATTACTGAGTCTTCCAGAGCTTCGCCTTTCGTAGGTACCAATCGCGATAGTCCATCAGCATGCCCAATTTTCTTCGATGGTAGGAACTAAAGTTTGAAGTTGTAGTTCAATAAAATAGTTCCCCATCTTAGAAGTCTGTTGGCTGTGTATATTGGTAATCCTTTTTTTCGATCCAAAAATCGTAAGAAGGGGTTTATGGTCCGTTTGTAGACTAAACTCTCTTCCATAAATATATCTGTGAAAGCGAGTTATGGCGAATATTATTCCTTTTCAATTTGTGAATAATTCCTCTCTGCTGGTAATAATGATCTCGTTGCGTGCGCTATAGGCTTCTTTGTGCCTTGCCGCATCTTGTGTAGAATACAAGCTCCTACTCCGTGTGAGCTCGCGTCGCTAGCAATAATAATTTCTAGTTTGGGGTCGAAATGTGTCAGTGCTAGCTCCGAAGTTAATTTTTGTATTATTTCCTTAAACGCTTTCTGACAGTCTTCCGTCCAATTCCATTTGCTCTCTTTTTTCAGTAACTCATTTAGTGGGCCCCTCAGTTTATGCATATTTTCGATGAATTCACCGTAGTAGTTTGCTAGACCCAGGAAATTTTGCAATTCTGCGACATTTTTTGCCTCAGGCATATTTTTAATTGCAGATGCCATCTATGGATCTGGTTTCCTACCACTTTCATTAATTATATGGCCTAAGTATTTGATTTTCATTTAGGAAAAAATCACATTTTTTTCTTTTACTTTAAACCCCAAATCTTGAAGTCTTTTAAAAACTTCCTTCATGTGCGATGCGTGATCTTCAACATTGTCGCTTTTAATTAGAATCTCATCCAAGTGCGCGGTGGCAAAGTTCTGGCCAGTGAATATTGTATCCATCGTTTGTTGAAAAATTGCCGGTGCTACCTTTACACCAAATGGTAATCTGTTGAATTTGTACAGTCCTTTGTGCGTATTAATACATAGAATTTTCGTACTCTCTTCTTCTACTGGAATCTCGCTTAGATCTATTTTGGAAAATACCTTGTCGCCGTTAAGCTTGGTAAATATTTCTTCTGGGCTTGGTAATGGGTAATGATGAACTTTTATAGCCTTATTTAGCCCAGTCGAAAAATCTGCGCAAACACTGACTTCTCCTGATTTTTTTTTACATAGACTACTGGTGCCGCCCATTTACTGAACTCACTTTTTGAAAGGATCCCAGTTTGTTCAAGTCTCTCTGATTCTTTGTCGATTTACTCTATGGTAGCAAACGGCACGTTCCGCTTCTTTTTAAATACTGGTTGGACGTTTTCTTTTAATTCAGTTCTAGCTGCAAACTTGTTACATCGTCCCAACCCGCTCGAAACTACCTCGGGGAATTGATTATGTAATTCTTCCTTTAACTTTGTCGCTTCTGATGGTTCGTATTCTATCTTTTTACAAAAAGAGCTGATAGGTAAATTCCATGTCGAACTTTTGCATCCAGTCTGTGCCCACCAGATTTTCTGTATCTTTCATTACCAATATTTTGAGTTTTCTTGTTTTCTCGTGAAATTTTACATTTAGGATTACTTCTCCTTCGAATTTTATACGCTTTCCTGTAACAGACTTAGCAATTTTCTGTGTATGTAACATGGTTGGTCTATTAAGCTTTATCCATGTCTGTAGGTTAATTATCGTTAGATCCGATCCTGAGTCTAGTTGCAATTTTATCTTTTTATTTAAGATTTCAAGTTCCACATATTTCCTTATGTTACTATTGTCTTCTAGTAGCTATTATCCTACTAGTAGATTTTCTGTTCCTACATTGGGATGCCTTGTGACCCATTTTTCCACACACAAGACAGTTTTTATATTTAAAACGACAATCCTTATTCCAGTGTAGTCCTCCATATCGATAACATGTAGATAGATATTTGCTTTGATTTTCGTCATTATTTGCCCTATACGTTATCCTTTTTTCATTATTATAGAATTTTTGTTTTCTTTCCGGGGAGGGTGAAAATCTTTTTTCATTATTATAAAATTTTTGTTTTCTTTCCGGGGAGGGTGAAAAACGTAAACTTTTGTTTAACTTACGAATATGTGATACTCCTGACTCCTCAATATCCATCGAGTCTTTCTTCGTACTCAGACATTTTTAGCAGTCTTCCGATAGTTTTTGTAGCGTTTACCCAGGTTCATTTTGCAGTTTGGAAAGCATTCTTTTGCGCATTTCGCTATCCTTTGCTGAGACTCACCTTTGTACAAAAATAAGACACTTGAATTTGTCCGGGGTTAATTCTGCCAACGTGGATTAGTCCTCATTTTCATTCTTTACGAGGTTAAGACATTTCCACCTTTTGTGAAAAGTGACATTTTCGGACTGAAAAGCTCCGTCAGGCATGTAACTGCTTCATCAAACGTTAAATCATTTGTCTTCTTTGGCAAAATGTAATCCACAAATTTTGTGTATTCATCCGTTCCTAATTTCCTGAGTAATAGTCGTAGCTTTTTTGCTTCTGTTCAGTTTTGACAATCGGTGTTGAAGATGTCTTCATGACGTCTGAAAAAGTCCCCGAAATTTTTATCCTCTTCTAGGGAATATTTGAATGTTTCTATCGTGTCCCATACTGCGTCCTGGAAAAAAGTCGACTTTTTTCAATATTTTGTTGTTGTGTATTATTCGCTACTTTTACAATTAGCTCCTGGAGTTGCACTTGTCTTTCCTCATTTTGCATTTGTCTTTTATGATTTTCTTTCTGCGTTTGTAGTATTATTTTTCCATTCTTTCTTGGAGTTGTAATTGCTGTTTATTTTGTCTTTCTTGATTTGGTATTTTACAAGTTCTACTAAAATACTTTTAATATCCTCCATGATAAGAGTCTTACAAAAAACTCGATTTTCCGTATTTTAATCCTCGTAACTCTTTGTTACCCAGTTGTTGTGGATACTGGCAAAAACGGCAATTTTCTCTTTTGAGTCTCCGAGAAGTGCAAATTCTTGTCGCCCAAGCTGTTGTGGGGAGAAGGGAGAATTTTTTTCTTTCTGTGTAGGTTCCAATTCCTCGTCACCAAATTGTGGTCGGCAAGGGAGAATTTTTCTTTGTTCTCTTCCTGTGTGAGTTCGAATTTCCTCGTCGCCAAGCTGTGGTCGACGAGAGAGAAACTTTTTTTTTTGTGTGAGTTCGATATCCTCGTCGCCAAGTTATGGATTCCGGGATGAAATCCGGTACCAATAAATAACAAACACCAAGAATGAATATAGGAAAATAATGTATTAACGTAATAATACAAACTGGTAAGGCAGGTTAGTAGTTCCAGGAATACGGGTTAGTAGCAAAATATCTATACAGTCTTTGGTATTGAAGTATCGCTGTATGACTTCCCTCAACAATATATATATATATATATATATATATATATATATATATATATATATATATATATATATATATTTCAATAAATATAACGAAAAGAAATATTTTGTAATATTTTCTATGTTATTCTTGGGTTCGAATCGTTTTTTTCTTTTTAGGAACTGAATGCATGAAGAAAGTGTCCATCGTATTTATATTTCCGAGCGCCATTGTGAAGTGCTATTTTCTCTCAAAAGTACTTCGTATGAAAACAGCGAAAACGCCCTGTCTGTTTTTGGAAAGCAAGCAAAGACTGCACCAATATTGAAATTACTTCGATAAAAATATCTCTCACACAACACAGCATATGTTACAAAACAAACAAATATCAACAATCGTCCTAGCGACGATTTCCAAATGGTATTAATGGGAACGTCTCGGGAAAATAAACACCAGGGAAAATTTCTCCCTACACTCAGTCCTAAAAAAAAATTGTAAATACACAAGCAAAATAGAATAATAAAAATAACGTACAAAATATTCCTTTCCGTCTAATGTACAATTTTAGAATAAACCCCTTATTTGTGTTTTAATATATCATTATAATAATGGCGCACAAATATATTACTCCTTCTTGCTGATTAAAATGTCGTCTTTGTTAATTTTATATCGCTTTTAGAAGGCTGTTCTTAAATACGTGACGCAAGCTGTATATACACTTGGAAACAGTATTATGCTGTTCGGAACATAATATCAATAATTTCAAATAAACCTTTTTTGCTCTAATATATTATAATAATTGCACAAAAAATATATTACTCATTCCTAATGATTAAAGTGTCCTGTTTGTTAAATTTATATTTTTTATTTTTTTTTTAATTATTTTTCAGAATTTAACTTAAAATATTATATACCGTCCATTTTGAGAAATGGAAAAAAGAAGACTTGCGTTTTTTTTTTATTTGCATGAATTCATGCTTGGTCAAAATGTTTCTCCAACTGTCGCCAACATTAAGAGAGCACGGGGAGAAGGGTCCGCTTGTGAACTGACAGTAGGGCACTGGTTCCTGAAATTCCGCAGTGGGGCTACGAGTCTTGAAGGTTAAGGTTGTAAAAACAGCCATCTGCAAATGACAATCAACATCTAATAGAACTAGTGGAAAAAGAATTTCCCAGAAAAATATCCCAGCTAATGTGTGCCAGCATTTCAAAAATATCGGAACATCTCAAGAAAATTGGCAATTTGATAAATGGGTTCCATCTGAACTCAGTGAAAGTCAAAGAGTTTGACTTTTAGAGATGTGCTCGAGGCTTCACCTGCGAGATTCCACTGATCCATTTCTTGATCGAATAATGAGTTTTGGTGACAAATCAATTCTTTATAGCAGTTGTAAACGATCGGCTTAACTACTTGGTCATGACAAAGCAGAAGAACACTTCCCAAAATCGAAATTGCATCAACAGGGTATTATGTTGACTGTTTGGTGATCCGCGATTGCCTTTATGCATTACAGTATCTAACCTGAGCATCCTTACCATCAACAGCATGAAATCAGTTAAGCAAAACGCGTCCGGCATTGTGGTGTCGACTAGGTCCAATTCTGCTTCATGATAATAGTTGGACAAATGTTGGCAAGATGTCATTGCAGAAGCCCATCGACATGGGATACAACAACCATATTTCCCTGATCTCACGCCCATTGAATAACAGTTTTTTTTCAAGAATTTTGACATTCCGTTGCAATGAATACGTAGAAACTGCATTTAAAGATGTTTTGGCGTTCAAACCTTTAGAATTTCCTCGTAAAAACATTAATAGCCTTGTAAGTCTATAGGATAATTGTATTGATGTTCGGGGTTTCTATTTTGACTCATAGATATTTGACTCAATTAAACTCAATTTAAAACTGTTTAAATATATTCGGAAATCGGACATTATTTTCCGAACAAATATCTATCTATCTATCTATCTATCTATCTATTCCTGTCTGTTCGCATCTGTATCAGTCTGTTTCTTTCTATCTATCGATTAAAATGTTCATCCTTTTAAATTGAAATCTCTCCCATAAAGCAGAAATGATACAGTAGAAATATAAAGAATTTTCATCCCATTCACTGACATCAATATTCCTATATCTTGCGTGAATCTAAGGTCGACATATGAAACTCTCAACACTATTTTTTGTATTTATTGATTGCTTTGTTTTTACACATTGCATGTTATTTAATGCCAGAAATCATTATGTATTGTAAGAATTCTTTTGAGATAATAATGATTTACTGATACTAGTCGTACTAATTAGTACGACTAGTATCAGTAAATCATAGCTGGAGGAGGTGAGATGGAGTCATACCTTTTCCAAAATATATTTGCTTGTAAGTGAATATAACAGACCCAACTGGAATTGGAACTCGGTTCTCCGATTTCCAATTCCGATCCATACATTACACCACCCGCTTACAACACCCGGTATTACCAAGCGGTCACCCATCTAGTTGTAGACAAGGATCGACGTTGCTTAACTTCGGTGATCGTACGAGAACCTTTCAACATTATTCTATTGTGGCATTCCATCAAATTGTAAATGACAGATTAAATATCAGCCAAATCCTTTCTGCACCTTTTGTGATTTTCCTTCCGATGCCAGTGCTGGTGAATACTATAAGGATGAAGCCGGTGAATACTATGAAGTTTTAGATTGTTTGCCTTCGTTAACATTCATAGATAACAATGAACTTGCATTCATAGTTGTTTACGCAGAATGGGACTCAGTTATGGCTATTCTGGTGAAAATGAAATATTAACCCGTCGAGTGTTCTTGCGTCAACCGGACAATTTACGTCCTCGTCTCTCGTCTCAGTGGGAAGGTTGGGGTGAATAAAATAGCAATGATCTTGAACAAAAAAAATCAACATCCTCTACCAAGTCTTACAAGAAATCGGACTTAAATCTTTCCACGATAGAAATGATGATCTGAAATTGGAATGAAAGCAGTGAAAGCACTGTTGTGGCCTTGTTAGGGCCAGAAATAAAGACACAAGAGATGAATTGAGTTAAATATATCAACAGAAACAGTAATAAAAATATATACAAACGTGTGTGTTGCAGCAAAAATGTTCGGTCCGACTGTCAAAGCTGACTGCTGGAAACTTCCCCCTCCAAAAAGGCAGTACCTGCTCTTGTATATAGCGGGGAGGGTCCATGTGTGCGTGGGTAAATTACCATAACAAGCACCTAACTCGAATCCATCGTAAAAATTCAGGATGTGGAATTAGTAAATACTAAACACTTCAAATATGACGTTGTATGGATCAATTTAAACAAATTTAGTTTTGAAGATATAAAAATCGATTCTTAAATAGCATCGTCAGATCGGGATGTTAATGTGGATGCCATACATGATACCAAAGGCGTTCAGGAATATCTAAACCCTCAGCTGTATACAATCGCTTTCTCAGATCTATCATTAAAAATGGCTTCTAAAGAATAAACCCTGTAGATCTTAACGAGGAGCACACTCCTTTGAACCTCGTGGATTGGCGACACAGAATCAAAAGTTGTACCTAATAACAGAAATTGGGGACTTTCAACAACAGGAATCACTAAAGTATCATATATAATTTGATGAGAATATAATGACATAATCAAGAAGTTGACTTTTCACACTACTTGAAATAAACGATGAGCAAGGAATCCACCAACTCCGCCATCAATAGTGGAAAGAGCTATGACAGTTACTGGACTTGAGAAACCAATTTTCTTGAATTGTTTTGCTTTTTAAGAGAAAGATTTTAGAAAATTCAACTGAGTGTAGCATTGACTGTTCAGTTAATGAATATCGAATGTTTCCTTATAAGGAAAAGTCTAATGTTAACTCTACTGCTATTTGCATTGAGAGATTTCGCTTTGCAATTCCTCTTTCTGGACAGTGCTTGGTAATGGCTTACAGAAATGGCGAAAAACGCAAAAAATATTATTATTGTTTATAAACTGTAAAAATGTATTTATAATAATGATTGGTTTTTCGAGTGTGCTATTCTGCTGGGGTTTCTATATAATCCTATTGCAGAAGCCTGCTCAGACACATAGATAACCCCAAATTTATACTCTATTCTGAGCTGTTTATTCTGAGAGAGAGAGAGAGAGAGAGAGAGAGAGAGAGAGAGAGAGAGAGAGAGAGAGAGAGAGAGAGAGAGAGAGATGGTATGGTCAGTAAGTTGTACAAGTTTCGTCCGTTCAAATGTTTGGACACGATGACAGCTGACACAAACATCGATAACTTCTGAACAGTTGCGTCTCCCCAATTTTACTCACAAGGCTTGAACCAACCAGCGTTATGATTTTTCAGGCATCTCCCAACAGTATACTCTCCTGTTGGGATTACCGCCGATGTTTTCAAGAAGCGACAAATATATCGACCATGGTGAATTTCTCATCGATGCACTTTTAATAATATATTGCCTTTTTATTGAAAGACGTAACGTGAATGTATTATATAAAATTTCATTTAAACATAAAAGCTGATAATATTTATTGGAATCTATTGTCGCAACCTAAGATATATATATCTGTCATCATTCCAAATAAGACTCCCTTCGCTATATCATTTATTTATCACGGGGCCACCTCTGCAATTACTTGCACCACTTCCTCAAAGATAAGAACTTTTTCAGTTAGAATCAAATGGAAAAGCCGCCAATGAAGACATCAGTTCTTTAGATAAATAATCATTTAGAAATGAAACTGACTGCTTGTTACCAGGGTAGAATAAATATAGTGCTCACGAGAGAAACTCTTAAATGTTTAATTAGATTCAATAAATTAAAAATAAAAATTTTTAATCAAGTAAATCAGAAATTTCATCTTTAATGTAATGTTTATTCAAATTATATAATAATACTAGAAGCGATATATATGTTTATATATAAAGAACATATTCGAGAAATTGTAGCAAAAGTTGAAAATTTTTACTTGTGACACGTTTCGTCCTTCAGGAGGACTACACATGCGCACGACAGATGGGTGCTGGGAAATTTTAGAATTTTTTTTATTAGTTGAATTCATTCTGAGTCCTTTTCTTTTTCTTTCCATCACTTTTGCAAGTAGGTATCCCATATTGTGATATTAGAAGATCTGCCAAGAATGGCGAAATGTTGTAAGAGCCAGGAATTTAAATAAATATTATATAAACACAAAAGGGACATTTTACAAAACAATACATCAAATGCGCTGGTTGCCCACCGTAACGAGACTGACCACAACTTTCACATAAAAATGATACTCTGATCAAAGGAGAAAAATAATTCACTCCGAAGTAAATGTCCAGACAAATTGCTTTAATTGCAAGGTCACGTACAGCAAATTTGCTCTTGCAACATTTCGCCATTTCTGGCAGATCTTTTAATATCACAGTGTGGAATACCTACTTACAAAAGTGATGAAAAGAAAAAGAAAAATTCTCTAAATGAATTTGGTTTGATAAAAAAATACATAGGAGAAATCTCAAGGAATCTAAATAAAAGATTATATAAGAAGAAAAGGGGCATTTTACAAAACAATACATCAAATGCGTTGGTCGCCCACCGTAACGAGATTAACCAAACTTTGACATAAAAATGCTACTCCGATCAAAGGAGGAAATAATTCACTACGACGTAAATATCTAGAGAGTGCCTTAATCGCAGGGTCCTCTACAGTAAATTTAAGCCCTTTCTCTAGCAACATTTCACCATTGCTGGCAGTTCTTATATCACATAATAAATAAATCCATAATAATACTATCAGTTACTATAAATAATATTATAAATTATTAATAAATTATATTTAGATTATATAATAATACTTATTTTGAGATAAGACACTTATATTACATTGCTAATACTTTTCCTTGACTCCGTATGAGGAATACACCTGACGATGACCATCGGCAAAAAATATTACCATGAAAATAAGAAAAATGTAGTTATTTCATTGCAAAAGAATCATTCATTAGTAATTTAGCCTATCAAGTCTAATACAAATCCAGATGCTCATTGTAGGTGTCATAGCGAGTGCCAACAATTAATACGGGTGGAGCATGCATTTCGTATTGGACCGCTGTTCCTCACCCCACACATCGAACAGAGAAAAAATTAAACTCACACTGGAAGGATATTTTGATAACAACAATAATAATAATAATAATAATAATAAAAACGAAGATCGTTTTGCTTGTTGGGTGTGTCGTTTTATAGGAAGTCTGTCACAAAGAGTGTGAAAACCTGTTTGGCTATTTTTAAAGCCATACCGTAAACGTAAACAAGACTGCTTGAGGATGGAAGGGTGTGTCTAAACTAATAAATTCATCACAGTAACTAAACCAACACATATACATTTATTGCTTTCGGATACGATTTACATAGAGAACACATTTTTAAGTTCATACTCTTACTATATTACTTTCTCTGGGTGTTTATTTTCGGGCTGTTTATCTGTGCAACCACTGAACGATATTTAAACCATTAACAAAATCTAAAATTGCTCGTTGAGAAATATTCGTCTGAGAAAAAAATACCACAACTCTAAACCATAGTTTGGCAAAAGTTTCCATTCAAAACTTCGATATCATTAGATTAGGGAATTATTCGCGGGCCAAGAGACCAGTGTTTCTCAGATATTTAGCATTAGCAACGCCGAGATGAGAAGACCAGTGATTCTTAAATATTTAGCATTATCAACGCCGAGATGACAAAACCAGTGATTTACAAACATTTAGCATTAGCAACGCCGAGATGACGAGACTAGTGATTTAAAAATATTTAGCATTAGCAACACCGAGATCACGAGACCAGTGTTTCTTAAATATTTTTCATTGTCAACGCTGAGATGACGAGACCAGTGTTTCTTAAATATTTAGTATTAGCAACTGCGAGATAACGAGACCAGTGATTCACAAACATTTAGTATTAGCAACGCCGAGATGACAAGACCAGTGATTCACAAACATTTAGCATTAGCAACGCCGAGATGACAAAACCAGTGTTTCTGAAATATTTAGCATTAGCAACGCCGAGATGACAAGACTAGTGTTTCTTAAATATTTAGCATTATCAACTCTGAGATGACGAGACCAATGTTTCACAAACATTTAGTATTAGCAACGCCGAGATAACGAGACCAGTTTTTCTCTTTACCTATAGGCAGATTTTCCCATCAAAATTAATGGAAATGTGATATCTTTTTCATTATATATATATATATATATATATATATATATATATATATATATATATATATATATATATAAACATATATTGTTAAATATAACAGACAATGAATGCCATATATTTGATCATAAGTCGTTCTAAACTCCGTATATTTGTTTTAATTTTGGATGAAAAAAGACAAAACTTTTGTATATCCGATGATGCGATTATTTGGTTGTTTGGTTTTACCGTATGAAGAATTTGTACAAATTCATTTGTGAAATTAATACAAGATTTACTTGGATATATATATATATATATATATATATATATATATATATATATATATATATATATATATATATATATGTGTGTGTGAAAAGAAATATCTCGCAGCCCATTATTATTGAAGGCAATTTGATTCTAATCAGATTGCAAATTCGTTCCGTAATAAGCAACGTGTTATCAATAAAGATATCCGCAATTGTTTACAAGATAGTTTTTCACAACATTGCGATCAAAATGAATGTGACTTAGATAGTGTATTCTACTCTTTTCATATTATGTTGCATTAAAATGTGCATATCTATCTATCTATCTATCTATCTATCTATCTATCTATCTATCTATGTAATTGTATATTATTGCGAAATCAGCGATGCTCATAGAATCACCGAGGAAGAAATAAAGGAAGTAATCCAGCCTATTCTCATTAAGACGTCCCTATTTTGTATTGTCGAATGAGTAAACAATTAATGAAGGAAAGAGGAATTGATAGAAAAACGTGTAAAAAGAAAATATTAGAAATTGCTATGGCAAAATTAGTTCTTCGTCATTAGAATTTGTTTTTATTTTTCTGGGACAAAAAAAAATCAGGAAGACGTTCTTCCGTTCTCGCTTCATTTCTCGTCTTTTCTTTTTTAATGACAGGAAAATTGTTATCGCTCCTCTTGTTGCCATTGTTTTTTTTCCCCTGGACATCAAGACCCAAAACATTTTGCGATATTGTGGCATGATTGACAGTAAAAGACAAGTTCAATGACAGACACTAGTAAGAATGGTTCCTGCAGGTAAGTCATAAACATAGATTAAGGGTGAAAAGTATTGCCAGTGTATTTTTTTTCTTTCGTCTGAGAAGCAGAGTAATGAGAGAGAGAGAGAGAGAGAGAGAGAGAGAGAGAGAGAGAGAGAGAGAGAGAGAGTATCTATATGTGAGAGAGTGAGATATGCGTTGTAAGAGACGTGTTAGGTGAGGGAGAAAGAAACAATGAAGCGACTTCGAAAACGAGTAAAAAGTGCGACAAGTAGATGAAGGGGAAAAGACAGAAGAGGTTAGAAATGCAGAAAAATTTATATATATATATATATATATATATATATATATATATATATATATATATATATATATATATATATATATTAAAAAAGCACGACGGCATCTTTAATTTTTCTTTTCCTAAAGTAATCCTTTTATGACAACACTTTTTCAAAGATAACCTTTGGTACAAATCTGACGAAACAAGGGTTGATAGTCGCAAAAAATATTTATTAAATGAGGAGGGGAACTTTGGAAAACGATTAAAACAATTTAATACTAAATAACTGACGAAAAAATCCTAAGTGATAAACAGTTCCAACAGAGTGTAAAAGGGAAAAATTCTCACTAATGACCCTTTAAACAAAAATAGAGAGCGAATGAAATGTTATTTTTTCTTGCACAGATCCGTTTTAGGAAAGCCGACCTCGATTACACATCAAATGTTGCATTCCCAGACTCCCCCCCCCCACAATCGTTGGGCAACGACCTCTTTGCAGACCTAATGCTTTCGAACACTCCAGAAAATAAAGAACAGCAAGCCCTCGAGCGCCTTCTTCGCAGATAGGGAGTTTGGACAATCGATAAAAAATTAAGAGGAATGACGTAAGTGGCATATCTACTCTCCACGGACCCCACCGCCGCCAGAGTCAAGGCCAGACCGTCGCTCCGACCTCTGCCTAACGGAAGACATGTTGTGGTTAATCTTGCCCCCAGCCCCCGTGACATTCTCGTATCGTTCAAGCGCCTTCTGTGCCATTTCATTCTCGCTGTGTCCCGACACGAAAATGAATACGTCATCGGCGTGCTGCTGTGGGAAATTCTGTAGGGAATAGGTGTTGTCACTTTTTGTTCTTTCCTCACGACCTCCTCGGGGCCCATGTCAGATTTTATCTCTTCCACTTCTTTCTGTTTTGGGGCGAGGCTGTGGAACCGTGTTCTTACCGGGTTACACCTTAGAGATATGCTACGAGGCGCCAGAGAACTAGTAGTGAGATCAACGACCCTCTACAACGATGAGGATCGTCCGCCACCAACACGTCAAGGTGTCGGGTACCTCTAAAAACACTTACAGGATATTCAACTGCAAGATTATATCTCCGGTGGCAATGCCCGTTTTATTCCTTATTTACGCAACCTCAACCAGCTGCTCATATTCCGTGAATAACGTTCCCACAAGGTCCTTCTCTACATCTATGGGCGCCTCATGTAAAATGATCTTGGTCCTTTGGGTACCCATATACTCAGTTTGCCGATTTGGTGGTGAGGATGCTTTGTTTTTTTCCACCTCTTTAGATGTCAACAAGATGTCCCACATTGTGTTTGACCTCGTTGCCAACATCTTTACCATAATGTTCAGGAACTTGGATGCTTCCTCCAGTCCTTCTCTGTTGGAAAACCACCAACTTCCTGGTATTTACGTCAGACGTCAGCAAGGAAATCGCCTCTCAGGCCGACGGAATGGTCAGGATTTAATTTCCTGAAATGTATTCCTGTTACTTTTCACGTGCCGCTACGTATTATTCATGCCCTTTATTTTTTTGGGGGGGAGGTAGTCTGTCTGCCGCCCATGCTTAAGTATGGGGACGTGCTGGCTGATCCAGCTGCTGAGACAACACACAAAAACATATTGTAGGCAAGACAATCACATGTGCTAAAGAAACTAGACGATACCAAAAATAGGAAAAATAAAATAAAATCGAAACGTAAAAATAAAACTTTCAAATAAAGGACACATGGCACAGTGGATAAAGGCGTTGGTTAGATCCAGTGACAGGACCCAGAGAGAGTGAGTTTTATACCCGGTTAAGGCAGTGGAGAACTTGGAGAGGGGAATCAACAGGAGATAACTGATAACTGACGTCCATTAAACATGGCACGTGGAACTAGAACAGTCTACCCCATTGAGCGAAATAAAGGGTCCAGTTCGACATTCCAACCACCTGAAGAAGGCCGGAGCGTACAACGGCCGAAACGTTGTGATAAATATGGTGACAAAGATGGGGACAATAGTCCGAATAATGTAAATAGTTTACATAATACCTAATATCAGAAATATAGACAGATACTACAGATTTGCTTAATTAAGAAATGCAAACAAAATAACACAAAATTAAAATAAAAATTTACAAAAACAACTAAAAAAAGAAGAATTAAACTAAAGAATAACAAATGGGTTTACAGAATATAAAAAAGAAAATTCAAAAAATAGCAACGTTAACTTAAGAATAAAAAGCACCTGCATTGAAAGTGCACACACTCTTTCCCTACAATAGTTCCCGCCTGTCCGAGACAATAGTCTGTCTATATATGTTTGATGGATGCCAGCTATCAGTTATCTCCTGTTAATTTTTCCCTCTGAAAGTTCTCCACTGCCTTAACCGGGTATTGAACTCACACTCTTGGGTCTTTATCTACTGTGCCATGTGTCCTTGAGGACATCTGGGTATGAATTTCTGGGTATTATAAACCTAATGTATTCAGCAACCATTTTTACCAGTGCTCATATTGCAATTTTCCTGTTATAAGTCATGTTTTTACCAGAGCTCACATTGCTTTTCTCTGGCATTCCTTATTACTGGTTCCCATATTGTATTTATTTCTATGCTTGGTCGGCTCAGGAGATTTTTGTGGCCTAGCATATGTGCTGATTCCTTAAGTTTACGAATTTTCCAATCAACTCAATCATGTTCAGACTGAGTCATCCTAGAAGAAAGATTGCTTGATTTATATTGGACGCAAAATGTTGACACATACGGGTCTCCAACCTAGGACTATTTCGTCTTACGTATTCAGCATCACACTGACATTTATACTTATATACGATAGAGCTAATTTGAAAGTAGGACAGACGATATTTAACAAAAGATGGAAACATCGAATTGGTCTTAACATCAACCCGTAAGTAGAAAACCTGATGTAATGCAAGCTGACACTCTGTCTTCAAGCATTTGACTCTTCTAACCGAGCCACGGTAGTTTCAAATAAATAGGACAAAGACTGGGACCAAAAACTACTGATTTTTTTAAAACACCTAATTTTACGCTCAACTACGCGCTTAATAACATTGGTAGGAAAACCATTGTCAATAAAAATGGGATGAATTTCTTTCAGTTCCTTGTCAAAAGGACAGGGAGTACAAATCATTAGCCCGCGGTAGACTAAGGTGGAAATCAAGTTACTCTTACGGACCTCTGGAACAAAAGAATTTCAGTTAGTGTACCGACCTGTGAATGTGGGTTTGCGATAAACGCAGGTAATGATGAGACGTCTTTACTGTTCAACAAGATCGTCCAAGAATAGTAAAGTACAATTAACCCCACCACTTCCATGATAAATTACAAGGATGGATGAAGAGAAATGAGTTGAGTATGAAAGGCCGTAGCATCGTTGATGGAATCAAAGATGGAAAACGTTTCATCAACGTAGCCTAAATATACAAGGGGTTTACGGCATTTTTCAAACAAAAGTTGCTCGTAGAAACTAACAAAAATGTTGGCTAATACTGAACCCAAAGGGCTACCCATCGAAACCCCATCAATTTAGTCGTACATAGTATTGTCAAAACTCAACTTCAGTTGCTAAATGCGTAAACTCCAAAAAAAGAGCTTCCAAAAATAAAACAGGACCCAGGCGACCCCAGTAGAGAGCGTCGGAACATATTTGCATGGTGTGTTAAAGGGGTATGTTCGCATATAAAGTAATAAATTCAGATGACATGTTGTTTGTCTTTAGAACGAATTTCTAATAAAATTATAAAATTTGAAGGAGTCATGGGTGAAAATTTTGAGAAACAGGTTGGAGTATTTCATTCATTCAACCATTTTTGCCAATTCGTGTTGCACAGAAGCAGTTATATAAATAATGGGCCTGAGAGGCACATTGTCCTTATATATCTTGGATAAACCATACAGCAGTTGGGGACTAACACGTTTAATGCGATTTTATACACTTTGAAATCAGGTTGCTGTTATATACAGAAAGTAACCATCTTTGTATTTTCGCCTTTATTTTGTTGGTAGTCACATACATTTACAGAACCAATCTTTAGATGAATCATGTGAAATGACTTCCATTTTACCGATATAATTCTGATTATTTAAAATTACCACACCAGAGCATTTATCCGGTTTGGTGATGTAAATATCACTTGTAGAATTTAAAGACTTCATTGTCTGGAAGGGAACACTCTGCCGAGCAAGAAACTGACGATCTTCTGAGAGGGAAGCAAGATAGATAATTCAACTAATCTCGTTTTGCACAAAGAAAACTTGTCAGAAAAGGAAGCTTTATGTTAATTTAACCGAGAGAATAATAATTCAAACTCAGCAAAGATCTATTCTTTGTTTATTTTAGAAGAGGGAATATAAAAATCCAACAGTCGAGAATGAACAAGCTGTTTTATCTGTGTAACAGTGACGTTGGAGAAATTAAATATATGTTTATCTAAATCTCAATTTTCAACACCAAATCTTTTGGAGACGAGAAAATTAATATAACTCTGATTTTTTAAAAATAAATTTGATACGCTTTTGAAATTGCAACTTAATTGTTGCTAAATAACGAGAAAAGAGAAATAGAAAAAAAATCAAAGGACAACATGTTCCTAATATCAGTCAAAGCTGACCTACATAAGCGTAAGCTTGAGGAGGAATATTCAAATAGTTTACTTGACTCATTCTTAATAAAACCTCGTTCAATTGGATGAGAGAAGCCCATTATAATTTTAATACAACCTGCGTCAGATGAAGGATTAGACAACACAACATGACAAACATGACTGTAGAAAAGATCGTTTAAGCTCTAAGGGAATTGAAATTATGCCACAGGTGGATAGAATTATTAAAATTCGTCGGTAATATTCTTGGCCTATCTACAACGGAAATATTTCAACGAGGTCTTTGACACCACAGAACATAAACACTGATTGGAAAAAGCACGACGGTATTTTTCATTTTTTTCTTTTCCTAAAGGAATCCTTTTCGGCCGACACTATTTCAAAGGTAACCATTGGCACAAGTCTTATGAAACGAGGGATAATAATCGCAAAACAAATATTAAAAGGGGAGGGGAATTTTGAAACAGGATTCAAACAATTTAATAGTAAATAATTCACGAATAAAATAAGTGAAAAACAGTTCCAATAGTGTGTAATAGGGAAGAAATTCTCACTCATGATCTTCGAAACAAACATTGAGAGCGAATGAAATGCTTTTTTGCTTGCACAGATCCGGTTGATGTAACTTAATGGGGGTTGCTTCAAGGACACACAAGAAGTGAATAGACCGGGATCTGTGCAAAACAGTGAAAAACCATCTACATAAAGTTATCACTTGAGGACGATCAAAAGCAGCAACAGCTAAAATGGATAGGACGTGCAACCCGAACAGAAAATTGAATCAAAATATTCATATTCCGCACCTCTTCAAACAAAAAGTTAGGAAGCAAGCTTCCGTCAATACTGAAAAAAGCGATAACAGCTACTGGACTTGGTCAATAAATATCGAATGTTTACTTATAAGAAAACGGTTAAGATTATCACTACCATTACCATAGACGGAGCCTACGAGAAACGACCAAATTTTAAAGAGATTAGAAGCTGCAAAAAACATTTCTGAAAACAATAAAAAAAGAGACTACTGAAAAATGTCAGGCATATATAATAAAATATGAAGGCTTGGCGAATTTATCACTCAAAGGATATATGGAGGTACAAGAGAAGTAGAAGTTAGTTGATTCGTAATTTATGGCGGTGAAATACGTAATTACTTTGCGAACACCTTAATATTACGTTGTTTATATTGTAAATCATAATAGCATTTGAACATTGCTTGCAGAGAGGTAATCGCAACAACTGTAGCCATGAATCAGGTGTGTATAGATATTTAATTAGGCGTTAGACAACTTGGGCAATGCAATATCTTTCCTCTTTCTTTTGTTTGGCCCAGTGGCAGACTAATCTAAGCTTTCTAAATACCGATGCACGTATAATTAATGGCTCAGCTAATTGCGTATTTCCCCCTGGAATCAATGGTCGTTTTGTGATTTTTTTCCTTGGAAGCTTCAAGCAAACCAATCCAATCATTTTTCTGCAATTTTATTTGTTGCTCCACGAAAACAATGTGAGTAAGATATTATGATTATTATTATATAACTCATTTTCTTCATATCTATCTATCTATCTATCTATCTATCTATCTATCTATCTATCTGATCATCTTTCTTTCTTTCTTTCTTTCTTTCTTTCTTTCTTTCTTTCTTAATCACTTCATATCTAACTATCTAACTGATCACCTCTCTTTCTTTTATCTTTCTTTCTTTCTCAGTCGCTTTATATCTATCTATCTATCTATCTATCTATCTATCTATCTATCTATCTATCATACACGGTTGATATCTGGCTATCTCAGTTTAGTCACATCTATCTATCTATCTATCTATCTATCTATCTATCCCATTTCTTTCCCTCTTTCGTTGTTTCTTTTTTCTTTCTTTTTCAATCAATTTATATCTATCTATCTATCTATCTATCTAAATATTTGAGATGTTAACAAAATTGAACAATAATAATCTCTCTCTCTCTCTCTCTCTCTCTCTCTCTCTCTCTATATATATATATATATATATATATATATATATATATATATATACAAATATAGACAGATTATTTTGCCTCACCAGGACAAGATGATCTTTAAGAAAAGGATGATATTTTATTCATATAAAAATGATGCAAAATATCACAGCGTTAAGGGAGGGATAAAAAAACAAAAACAAAAAAATCGTTCCCTGAACAAGGACAACTTGTGTTTTAATTCTCTCTGCCTGCATAGGGCAGGACATTGCATATTAATAACAACGGAGTCTAAGTTATCCAAGTGGAGACTGGTCCGTGCCCTGTGCAAGACAAAGAAGAACTCAGAAGAATAGTCCGACCTGCAAACGACAGAATTCAATAAATGCTCGTGTCATGAGCCTGTGAACACCCGGATGCTACAGGCTCATGTCTACGTATTTGGCACGGAAAATGTTGGGCGATCCTAACCTCTAACTATATATATATATATATATATATATATATATATATATATATATATATATATATATATATATATATGGGTAGTAGAAATGATCTAAATAGAGAGCGATATGGTCAACCTTATATGTGAGCGATTTCGTACAAATACAGGCGAACAAATAACTATTTAATTAATGGTGTAGACAAAACAGTGCTCAGTGTAGTTAAAGCGAGCTATAACGTATATATTAATAATTACAGATATACCTATGTTTACAATACGACTAAGAATTTTATGGCTTTCTCTTTTCATCAGATACAAAACGTTCATAACTTTTTTACCTGAGGAATGGAAAAGCCATGAAACTCTGAGTCGTACTGTGAACGCAGGCATATGCGCAATTATTAATATACATACATACATACATATATATATATATATATATAAAGTGATTGAAAAGTAACTCATGTATGAAGGGCTGTGCTCTCTTGTAAAAAATTTAGTCAGACGAGAGAGTCCATCATACATAAAGTAGGGAATTACTTTTCAATTACCCTCGGAAAATCTAATTCCGGTCGAGCACTCGTGGAAGAAAGCGCGAATTTGTAAACAATGACTACGATTACTAATACAGCAAATCTCTTTCATGAATTGAGCCTTCTCTGTCACTGGCGTGTTTATTCGAAGAATAAGTACGTAAAAACTATCCTTCCACTCAAACGGGCGCTGATAGCTTAGGGGTAGAATCTCCGACTGATGCAAAATGAGTCGGGTTCCTATCCCGGCTTGAGGCAATCGGATGTTTAGCTACACTGATGACCTGTGATACAACGAAACACTCTGTCTGTGGATGATAAATATATATATATATATATATATATATATATATATATATATATATATATATATATATATATACACAGACATGACAGAATTGAATAGACGCTCACAGAAACCGTTTATTTTATTAAACAATAATTTATACAAATGAAGTAATTATAAATGGTCATAAATTTAATAACTAATACTTAGTTGACATCCCTTTTGCTTTTTTTTAATGCAAGGACCCTTCCATGCATGCTAGCGATGAGTTCACGAATATCATCTTGAGGGATTTCTTGCCATGTTTGACGCAATAATCCTAAAAGTTCGGGCTTAGAAGATGGCTTCCTGTTCTTTTTGCGGAGTGTTCGATCTAATATGCCCCAAAGGTGTTCAATAGGGTTAATATCCGACATGACCATGGAAGTTTATTGATCCCATTTTGTCTCAACCAATGTTGCGTTGCTTGAGAAGTGTGACATGGAGCTCCATCTTCCATAAATAGGGAGTCAACTTTGCACATTCTACGACTTGAGAATATTGGAAGGAGCCCTTTCTTTAATAAAGAAACATATTTGGTTGAATTAATGTTTCCTTCACACTCCACAAGCTCTGAGCGACCACCACTCCAAATTGCACCCCATACTATTACTGAAAGGCTCCCATGTTTCCCCGTTGGCTGCAGTCTTTTAAAATCAAACACTTGACTACAGAGTCTCAATACCTATACTCTTCCACTGTCGGAAAATAATGCGAATCTTGACTCATCAGAGAAAATGACAGTGGTCCAAAAGGTCACAGGTCTCTCCACCATCTCATGAGTCCAATCCTTTCTGCGTTTGATATTGGATGGACAGAGAAGTGGTTTCCTTCTTGCAGCTCTGCCATAGTAGCCCAGCTTGTGAAGATACCTGACAGCTGTTCTGGGACTGACATCAACTTGTGTTGTTATGTAAGAGGCCTTGCAACGTGGATCCTGTTCAACATTTCTATCGATAAGACGCATGGTTCTTTCAGAGGGCCCAGGGCGGCCTGGATGAGATTTTGTGCACTTCTTGCCCTCTCTGGTGAATTGTACGATCACTCTGTTAACAGTAGAAAGGGGTATTGAAAGATTTTCAGATATTTTTCTTCGACTAAGACCGCCTTCATGTTGACCCACCATACGTCCTCGCTGAAATTCGGAGGGGGTCTGATGCTCCTTTGGTTCGTGCCATGTTCCACTATTGTTATCTGCAATTTTAATCAAATAATCTAAGTTAATTTATCTTGGTTATTAAAAAATCAGAAATAAAATTTATCTTGGTGTCTATTCAATTCTGTCATGTCTGTATATATATATATATATATATATATATATATATATATATATTTAAAAATTATAACATAAATATGTTATAAAACCACTACAAAAATAGCCATTTTGTTTCAACACCTCTATTAACCTTATTATAACTTTACTTCGTTGTCCAGTTCTTTGAATTCTCGTATACTGGTATTTTGATTGGTCATTCCTGCTTATGTAAATGCGTTTCCCCTTACGAGGGGTGGTTAATTAATTTGAACCTTTTAAAACCCTTTATTCTACAATCTACATTCAACATCATCACTTGATAAGACACCAGAGGTGTTGAAACAAAACGGCTTTTTTGTAGTTATTTTATAACATATTTATGTTACAATTTTTAAATAAATAATTATATTCGCTCTACTCCTGTATTGAGCACTCTTTTAAGAATAGTAATTGTTGGTTATTGGAATTTATTCCGTCTACACAAATCCTATACTTGTATATATATATATATATATATATATGCTCCCTGGCCACTTAATTAAGTACACGTGAACAAATGTTTTTATTACGTGTCAGTAGTTTAATAGATTTAGGGTTTCAAACCTGGTCGTTGCAACGACCATAATTTAATTTCATGCATTATCATTTTATTACTTTGAAGGTGCCATATTCGTGGGTGCCAGATGTTTTACATAATATGATTATCGCGCTCATTATTTTTTTATGGTTTACAGAGAATGCCCAGAAAAAAAGATAATTCTTTGGTCATAAAATCTTGTTGAAGAAAGATATTTATGATAGAATGGTCGGTATAAAATAGCTAGAGTTTTTGATTGAATAACAACAGCAACTAAAAAAGGACCCCCCTCCAAAAAAAAACAGTTTAATGGTGAGAAATACAAAGAGCATCTCTGATCATACAACAACCCCTTGAAGTAGATGGGATACAACACTCTGGGTACCACTGATATAAGATAAGAATAAGTAACTGAGGATATTGCTGTCATATATAGTCTGGAGCCCCTTCTGTTTGCCTCGGGGTTCTTGATAAGCTCCAGAGGCGGATATGCAATATAATTGGCCCTGATCTGGCATCTAGTCTACAGACACTTTCTCACAGACGCGCCGTCGCCTCTCTCTGTCTGTTTTACAAATACTTTCATGGCAATTGCTCCGAGGAGCTGCATTCGCTGGTTCCCAGACTTCATGAGTTCAAGCGCCCGACGAGGCTGGCATCCCGCTCTCACCCCTTCACTGTCGAAACTCTTAAATGTAGCAGTCTCTTCTACTCCAATAGCTTCATGTCTCGCACATCTCGCCTGTGGAACTCTTTTCCCTATTCCAGTTTCCATAAGAGTTATAATCTCCAGCTATTCAAATGTAATGTCAATCGACATCTCCAGTTGCCTTGATCTATCCACTACTCTTCTCCTCATCCTTTCTTCTGTCACTCTTATCTGATCTTGCTCCAAATTTTCTGTAACCCCTTGCGTCCTAGTGGCTTCCCGCCTTGCTTGGGGTGAAACGATTAAAAAAAAAAAATCATGAACAATGTACAATAGAAAATTAGAAAAAACATTGTCCGGTTTGATGAATCTCGATTTCTGCAGTGACATTATGATAAATCGGACGAAAATTTGGGGTAAAAAAAAAAATGACATTTAATTTGATTTTACCTTGTCTAAATGGCTCAGGCTACTAGTGGTGGTGTAATGGAACAGGAAAAATTTTTTTTGGTTGATTTACTTGACTCCCAGTGAGTCATGTTGATTCACAAGGTCAGTTTTTAACGTGTCTTCACTCGGACCGCTGGTCTTAACTGGTCGTAGCTTGTCGAAGCGGATCAGAGCTTGTCTAAGCTAGCCATAGCTGGTCGAAGCTGGTCAGAGCCGGTCTAAGCTAATCATAGCTGTGATACTACCAGCGCAGGGACGGACCTTCGCACCCGTCAAGTATCAGAATGTGTATACCACTCGAGAAAGCGGTTTTCACACTCATTTCTTGGTATACAATGGATCTACTGGTACCAATAAATTATTTTTTAGCTGTTACAACCTACTTAGGTTTTATTGGCTGTCCACGAGCCTCAGGTTTATGACCACAATGCTGGTGGCTACATTCAGCAGGATAACGCAAGATATCATAAATAAAAAATATATTGGCAGTTTGGGTCATGGAACACAGAAATAATTTTTTTGTGTTATAGTGGCTGGCACATTCACCGAGTATCAATCGTACAAAGCAACTTTTGGATGTGATAGACAGGGAATTCAAATATTGTATGTCCAAGGAAAGAGTTTAGAAATTTACAGATGCTATAATAAGATTTCGAAAGAGAACTCGGTTCTAAGATAAACGGGTGTCTATCTTGGTACTAGAAAAGCATAACTAATAACTATTTCTTCATTGAATGATGTTATCCTCATTTATAAAACTGTTGTTAGATGTTTCTAG